>OX377611.1:56061413-56425869 GCA_947397855.1 Thelaira solivaga
GGCTATCTGCCACATGCCACTTATGTTGCCACATGCCACATCCACTTTAGTTAAAAAGCGTTTTAATTACAAAAACGCTTATAACTTTCTTAGCGTTAGAGCGATTTCAAAAAAATGTTCAACTGAAATGTAGCCCATTCCCCACTCTACCACATGGTGAAAGTTTTATTAAGATATCTTAGCCCATTCAAAAGTTATAGCGAAAAACGAAAAAATTAAATCAATCGGAACTTGCCACATTGTGTTTTAGAAATAATTCTCCCTTTTTTGCTATAACTCTTGAACGGTTTAATATTTTTAAATGAAACTTTCAGTAAGTGAGAGTGGGAAGTAGGCTATTGTTCCACTGAACATTTTTCTAAAATTCATCAAACGCCTAAAAAGTTATAAGCGTTTTTTCAATTAAATGCTATTTATGCAACATAGCTGTGGCATGTGGCACCAAAAGTTGCATGTGGCAAGTATCCCATTTCTTGCTCTACAACAAGGCACAAGTCTTATGCGAAAATATTTATCCGTTTAAAAGTTGTGACAAAAAAACAAAAATCAATTCCGAAAAATTCACCTACTACTGGTTCTGTTAGCCTGGTGTTTCACTTTTTTCGCTCAAGTTTTTCAAATTGAATTCTCGGACGGGCGACAGTTACATTTTGAATACTATTTTGTGTTTTCGAAATAACTCTGGAATGGATGAATATTTTAGAATGAAACTTTCACCATGTAGTACAGTGGGAAATTGGCTATCTGCCACATGCCACTTATGTTGCCACATGCCACATCCACTTTAGTTAAAAAGCGTTTTAATTACAAAAACGCTTATAACTTTCTTAGCGTTAGAGCGATTTCAAAAAAATGTTCAACTAAAATATAGCCCATTCCCCACTCTGCCACATGTTGAAAGTTTTATTAAGATATCTTAGCCCATTCAAAAGTTATATCGAAAAACGAAAAAATTAAATCAATCGGAACTTGCCACATTGTGTTTTAGAAATAATTCTCCCTTTTTTGCTATAACTCTTGAACGGTTTAATATTTTTAAATGAAACTTTCACTAGGTGATAGAGTGGGAAGTAGGCTATTGTTCCACTGAACATTTTTCTAAAATTCATCAAACACCTAAAAAGTTATAAGCGTTATTTCAATTAAATGCTATTTATGCAACATAGCTGCAGCATGTGGCACCAAAAGTTGCATGTGGCAAGTAGCCCATTTCTTGCTCTACAACAAGGCGCAAGTCTTATGCGAAAATATTTATCCGTTTAAAAGTTGTGACAAAAAAACAAAAATCAATTCCGAAAAATTCACCTACTGCTGGTTCTGTTAGCCTGGTGTTTCACTTTTTTCGCTCAAGTTTTTCAAATTGAATTCTCGGACGGGCAACAGTTACATTTTGAATACAATTTTGTGTTTTCGAAATAACTCTGGAATGGATGAATATTTTAGAATGAAACTTTCACCATGTAGTACAGTGGGAAATTGGCTATCTGCCACATGCCACTTATGTTGCCACATGCCACATCCACTTTAGTTAAAAAGCGTTTTAATTACAAAAACGCTTATAACTTTCTTAGCGTTAGAGCGATTTCAAAAAAATGTTCAACTAAAATATAGCCCATTCCCCACTCTGCCACATGGTGAAAGTTGGTGGAAGCTTGAGCTTCCTTTACCCCTTTATCTGGTTATGCGATAGTTTTGTGACGTACCAATATAAATATTGTAAACATTTGAAAGTAGTAAAATAAAATGGGAAATATTACAATAATCAAAAAGTGTTAAAAAAATTGTTCTTGTGTATTTCATTTTTCGTTAAATATTTATAGCTTTTCGGCGTTATAAAAATTTCAGAATCCACCAGTTTTTATTTTCTTTTTTAAATAAAAAAAATAATTCCTGAATAATAAATCCTTTTATTTTATTAAGAGGAATAAAAAACTACATATTAGGAGCTAAAATGAGATGTTGCCCGACAAAGGGTTAATTGCTTTTGATTAAATTTTGGGTACAAAAAATTATAATAGATCATACATTAATTCATTTCGAGCTGAAAGGACCAAAAAAGATTAGAAATTAGTACCAAAGAGCCATCAAATGGCCCACTTGTGTCCCATTTTGTATCACTCATCGTTATATACATACATGCGTATGTTTTCTTCATGGCTTTTATAAGTATCAGGTTTTAGTTTTACATTAGCGAGTCTTTTTTTTTTACATAAAAATACTGTTAATTCAAATTCTTTTTACAAAGAAAACTGGAACACTAATCATTTACATTTTCAAGAATTAATTAAAGTTTTTTTATTTGTTTTTTAATAGAATACTTACCACAAATATAATTCCCGATACTTACGATATTATTACTGATTGGAAGAGTGAAAAATCTGAAAAGCTTCTTAAAAATATATTTTTGTTTTTGTTTTTTATGAGTTAATTTTCGTAACAGAAATATTTATTTTGATTTAATCTTTTTTATATCAATATCAATACCAAACACAGTTAATTAACTCTGTGTGTGTGTGTTATAAATAAATTTATTTCTTCCATAAATCATGCCAATTATTTCCTTTGGAAAACATATATTTTTTGCTTTTCTTAATGCTTCATTTAACAAAACAAACAAAAAACGGATTTAAATGATATTGAATGTACGACAAACAAAACAAAACAAACAAAAACAAAACTGACAATGCGTGCAGCAGTCGCAATTTTAGTGGTGTCCCTAGACGTTTATTAGATGGCAGTAATCGTCAAATATCTTCAATTGCTTTAAATGCTTCATCGATCTCGGTGACCAACAACGTTCTACAGAATTCCTCAAATTCACCTTATGGCACCTTGAGTAGCATAAAATCTACTCATTCCTCATCATCATCATCGAATGGTAGCCAAAGCAGTAGTAGTGGTAGCAACAATGTTATAACATTTCAATGTACTTCAATTGATACGGTGGATGGTTTACCACCGTCTTCCTTCACCTGCTCATCTCAGCAACAACAACAACAACATCAGCAACAATCGTTAGTAGGCTCTCCCGCCAATGGTGGCGGTAGTAGTTTGGTCATCGGTACTGCTGCTAATATTGGAGCAGCAGTAGGTGCTGCTACTACAGCCACCAGCAGTGGTGGTATGCTTGTCTTAAATAGCAATAGCGGTGGGAATAGCCCTCGTTTGGGTGATGCAGCTTTAAGTTCTTTAGCAGCCAGTCCCACGGATGCCTGTAGTATACGCTCAAATCCGTCAGCTGTCTCCTTAATGACAGCAAATGATATGATTGGTGCTGGGTCAGGTGGTGCAACAGGCATTTGTGTGGGTACTGGCGGTGGCACAGCTACGCTTTCGCCGCTTTCTTCTGCTGCTGCTGCTGCTCATCATCATCTTATAAGACGTCCCAGCATCACTATGTGCGTTTTTGTGTACCATTTATGCATTAAATATTTCGCATAAATTTCGTGTAAACTTTTACAATTCTCTTGTTTTTTTTATTTTTATTTTAGTGTTGAATTGTTTTTTTAATTCCTTTTCATTTCTTATCACTTAAAAAGATGTTGTTGTAGCTGAATTTTTTTAATTATACTGCTTGACATGATTTTTCTGGTGTAATTTAAGTTGCCTTTTTTTGATTTTTTAATTTTTAAGAAAGCATGTTTTTTGTTCGAAGGGAAATAGCATAATTTGGTGCAATTACTAGTATTAGTGTTTTCAATGGTCTATTTTGTTCTAGATGTTTAAACCTGATGCAGACTGATGGCCTAGGTTAGTAATTCAGTCATCAAATTGATTTAGAGCCATTATTACCTATAGTTAAAGTTAAGATTGTGAGCCTGTTCAGCTAAATGCGTTTGTATTGAATACAAAAACAAAACACGAAAATTTGTTTTTGTATTCAATACAATTATGAGAACGAACCGAACCTTTTGTTTGCATCTAGCTGAACAGGTTAGACATTAAATTAAAAATATCGTTAAGTTAGACATCGGATACTATGTCCTTAAGTATCCTCCCACGTATGGCTTCAAAGTTTTAGCTGAAAATCGGTTATTTGCCCCACAAAATTATATATTAACGGGCCTTAGTGTGTGAATCAAACTCAAAAATATGAATAATTTGGACACCCTTAAAGTGCATAAAATCTGTGATCAACGCAAACTGCTTGGCGAACTCAAATCTTGAGAATGTTTAAGAGTGAACGGATATAAAAGGTGTTTTTTTTTAATCCTAATCAAATTTAAAATTACGTATCCTTTCCTAAGTTATAAAGGGCTTAGAAAGCACTCCTTAAATAAAGTTGTAATCGCATTACGAAGAAGATATAAAAAGCTTATTTCCATTTAGATTTTCTACGGGGCATATGGGCAATGAAATGGTGGACTATAGGGCCACAAAATGTGGCGTGTACCCCTTTCAAAGCCCTCAAATAAGGAGAAACGAAGTCTACAAGACTATTGTATTGCGATGCGAAAAAAAACCGTTACGAAATCGAATCTTTAATGAGTTTGATCATTTGTCTGGTAGTAGCCCGCTTTGTAATGCGCAAGTGCATGTCAACGTCGATTAATACACACAAATATCTGGCGATAACCAAAAAGTAAACGCAAAACATTTAGCTTTCGTATCGCAATACAAAGTAGTACCCCTGGAAAGCCGAAATGAACATGCGGTAGTCAAAGAGACTCATTAACCATGAGCGCAATAGGGCAGAGGCAGAGGTTGTTTTGAACCTCAGCTAAAAATAACATAAAATTCTGCGTTGAGCTGTTAACGGCCATTGTAGATAAAATTACCACATGAGTAAAATGGGTGTGGTAAAAAACGACTTCGGTTGTTTCTGTCCAGAAGAACGGGAAACGGCGAAACATGTCCAGAAGACACATAATGAGCTGCTTAGGCAGTGGGACATTCTAGTCCCAGAAGACCTAGATATGATTAATACTACACAGCAATTACGAGATTCGTAAGGAGTCTTGGATTGTAATTGCGGTGCGATTATAGCCCATAATAATTATTTTTAGGTAAAAATTCTATAAACCGGTATTATTAGGTCTCTGCAGAAATGGCGAAATTGTCAGAAGGTTTTGCATTTAATAAAACGTTATTTACTTTTTATTTTCAATTATTATTTTTTTTGTGTTCTGAAATATTGCGATGTGTGCTACTTATTTAATCTATACTGTAACTACTACGTCCTTATTAATTGATTGTTGCCACACAAATCATATACAAAAATACTAACTTTAACTTTGCTACTTTGTTAATCACTAAACAAACTAATCACTTGAGCATTTATTCATTCATAAATTCCCTTGTCCATTTATATGTACTTCATTCATTCACAACAAGCACAACTAAGCATTTTCCTGTACTTTAGTTTTTGTTACGTATTTATTTATTGAGTTATGGCTCTTTAGAAAAAGTTATGAAAATGTCCCCTTGATTTATTGATTTATTTATTTTGAATTTATTAAAACTTTCTAACTAATTTCATTGCCTTTTTTACATTTTATTTACTCTTTTTTTTTTTTAATTTATTTCGAATGTTTAATCTACAACAACAACAACTTTGGATTCTTTTGTGTTATGAATTGCTGTTTAAAAACTCATTTTTTGTGTTTGTTTGTTTACAACAAAACAATAAAATAAAACTAAAACGTTAACAAATTGGAACTACAATCTATGCTAACTTTGTCTTAGGAATCCCAGTTCCGGCTCTTTAGTTATAAGTGAAACAGGTTCATTGGATCGCATAAAAAATACCGCCGAAAAACGTAAAAAAGGACCATTAGATGATGGTCCTAGAGTCTCAGATCGTGTGGAGGAAACTAGAGTAAATCCTAATTCATTAATAGATGAGATTTTAAAGGATACTAATTTGGACAAATTGGAGGAAGCTGCAGAAAGTAAGTTTAAAACAATTTTTGTTATTAAGAATTGATCGCTCGTGTTATAAAAACTTTTCATTAGTTCACATTGCTTGTTTGTTTACAGCAAAAGAATTAAAAAAAAAAAAAAACTCTTTTCCTGTAACAATTTATATGTTTATGCACCATTTCACTATGATAAAATGTCTGAGGTATGTTCTGGACCGAATCCACAACAGCATTTAATTGAAACATTTTTAGTTAACCGCGAGACTGCAAAAAATAATGCTCGTTACCTAATGTTTTTTAATTGTCTGTATATGAGCTGTTATATATGTGTAAAAAATTGTAAACTTCTAATTTCGAAATTAACCAAGTTATAACAAAAAATTTTTTGCTTTAACACCTCAAATAGTATCCATTTTATATGATTTTTTTAATTCTCCTGTAAACTTATGAAAATTGATGTTACTTTATTTTGCATTTAAATGACGATATATGTATGTATATCCTTTTCACTTTTTGTGAAAAAGTTAATAAAAATATAAAAGTATTAATATTATATGCTTTCTTTTCTTTTCTTTCATTTCTTTTCTTTAGCTTCTGGTTTACAATTGTATATAGGCAAAGATGGTACCACATCTTTTGGTAATCATGAGCTTAAATCTCGTGTCTCAGCTGGGGCTTTCAAACAGGTTGTCATGGAAAATCCAAGATAGTAGCATAAATTTTTTTATATAAAATAAGACTTTTTCAAAACAACAACAACAAACCTACTACTATTACAAACTACAAAAACTATACCTATATAAATTATAAAAAAAGTACATATTATTGCTATATAATAATACAAAATTATAAAAAGAAATTTATTAATTTATACTATTATATATGTATACATACGAGTATAATATACAAAAATATATATTTAGAAAAAAAAAACAACAAAAAACAAATTATATAAAAATTAACCATATAAATGTTATTAAAAATTAAATTAAAAAGTATATATTACAATTATATATTTAAAGCAACAAAAGAGAGAAGAATTTCCATTTTATTTAAACAAAATAGAAACTAACTACTACTACTACTCGTATTACTACTAATACTTCTCATCCATGTATTTCTTGATAACATAAAAAGAAAAATCTATATTCCCTTTTTAAATACAAAGAAAAAAAATTAAATAAAAATAAAAGGAGAATATATTGCATTATGCTGGAGCATAAAATTATAAATTTATAAAAGAAAACCTTAAATAATTAAAAAATAAAATATGTCAAAATCTATTTCGATCCCAACCTACCGTCAACAAACAATAAATAAAATTTTTAGACAATTTTGAAAAAACCAAAATTAATTAACAGAAAATAACTGAAGCAAAACAAAAACATACAAACAAATGAGAAACTAAAAACTTTTCTAAGCGCATTTCCTTTAAAATTTGTTTTTCTTCCTCTTAACATTAACATAAACAAAAAAAAAGTAAAACATAAAAATAACTAATAAAAAAAAACTAAAACTCTGCTGCCCATATAAAGCACATCGTAAAATTATTGCTTAATTTAAAAAATAGGCTTCCTTATAACTAACCAACAATAACAAAAACAAAATAAAATGTTTTAAAAGCTAATTACAAACAATTTCCGAATTCGCCTCTAATATGTAGGTTGATTGAGGAACTTACAGTGAATAAATAGTATTACATATGAAATAATAATAATAAAACAGCTAAAAAAAATATTTATGTAGAATAACGCAAACTAATTTAGTCAGTCACTCACACCACACATCACTCAAAATCACTAAAAGCTAAATTAATTATAAATAGAAATTGGGTGTTTATTTAAGCACGATAGAATTTTGAGGCTCGTTATTACAATTTATCTATATGTAGTCAAAGTTAAGATTGCATGGGTCGTATAACCAACCAGCTTTTGATAATTCCTTAAGTTACATGTCGATTGCTCTGTGCTTAATTTAACATTCAAGTTAATTTTTTGCCTCACAAACAGTTTAACAATTGATTACTTGTAATAATGAATTTAACTTGTAAAAAACAACATAAAATAAAAGTTTAATTCAAATAAATTTTTTTTAATCGTAAAATGGAATGGAATTATCAAATCATATGATTGTTCTTAACGAACTGTATTTATAAACAATGTTGGCTGGCGCCTCCAAGACATCAATTTAAATTTTCTTCTACACTTTCCTTTACATAGGCGATATTTTCTTTGCTTTATTTTTAAATCATACCCAAACAAGACTTGTATAAAGTACATGTCAATAAATCTTATACACAAATTCTGTTGCCTTTCTTTCTCATTTGTAGCACTCTGTAATCAAAATTTTTTATTTTGAATAAATTTAAAAAAAAAAAATTAATAATTATTATTTATAATCATTATTATAATCTATTATTTTTTTTATCTAAAATTGATTGTTGTTCAAAAAAATTGTATCATAATTTTCACGTTTTCTGTTTGAAATTTTATGGAAATATTTCAGAGATTAATACCATAAATCAAAACTTGTAAAACAACAAATATACAATTCATTATAACTATGCAATAAATAATTAATTAAAAAAATACGCTTGACACTAAGAATTAAATAGAAATTTTAAATTAAAAAAAAAGTATTTGAAAGTTATTCGATATTTTTTGTTTTTTCATAATTAAAATGGCTAATTTTTTAAGCTTAAGGTCTGCAACTTTGTGTAACTCAAATATAATCAAAGACCTTCAGTTTAAATCAGCGGTTACCAAACTTTCTGATACTGCGACGCACACCAGACAAAAATTCAAAAATTAGAGGTCCCTTTATTAAATACAACAATAACATAATATAAGCCTATTTTCAAGTTTTAAAACGTAATGTGTTCATGGAATAAAACTAAACAAAAATTAATAAAAATTTAGTATGTATATTTATAGAAAACAAATTAATGTGATGCATGAGCCTGTTTGTTAGCCCAAAATTTCTCAAATCGTAGTTTTAATGTTGAAATAACCATTTGAAGTTCTTTTTCCACTACTAAGCGATTTCGATATTTTGATTTCGGTGCTGCTAAAGTAGAAAATCCGGTTTCGCATAAATATGATGTTACAAATGGTAACAGCTCTGTCCGTTCCACCCAAAAATGAATTAAAGTTTTACCAACAAATTCCTGTTGCAATAAAAATTGTTAATTCAAATGCATCAAGTTGGTTTTTCAAAAATGGATTCTGAATCCATATTAATTTTGCAAAATCAATATCGTGGAAATAATGTGAAAAATGTGTTAGTAAACTTTGCAAATGTTGTATAAAAAGATTTGTGTTTGCTTTAAAATTGTTTCGAAAAAGTTGTATTCGAAAAAGCTTTCGAATACAATTTTTAATTTGAAAAAATAAACTAATTATGTACAATATCAAAAAAAATTAACAGTTTTAAATTTACTCTCAAAATTGTTAATGCAACTCTGCTGGATTTTCGAAAGTTCTACATATTAGATTTTGGTTTCGAATTGAAAATTCTTTTCAAAAGCCATTTCAGTTCCAATAACACAAATACACAATAACCGCCCTGGTACCGGCGTCATTTAAAATTGGAAACACATCATATATAACCTTTTCTAAATTGGAAGTCCATAGCTCTATTTTCTATTGAATGATATGACTTTGTTTTTTTGAATCTTGAGAATTTTGAATTGATATTTAAATCACTTAATTTTTTTTTTTTAATTTTAACTAAATAAGCAAGTTTACGAAGATGCCTCATTTTTGTAATTTTCAGCAAGACCGCAATTTCGTCCTTAAGTTCGAATACTCTTTGAATAAATTTTAAACGAGACAGCCAACGTACTTCACAACAGTACAAGAGTGATGTATATTCAGTTCCCATATCTTCACACAACTTTCTAAAGAATCTCGCTTCCAAAGGACTGTGTACACAAACAAAATGTACGTGGGCCCACTTAGGGCCATTATTACAACTAAACGATAACTTAAAGTAGGATGTTATGGAACAGATAAATGCTTTTTGGTTATTACAAACATACTTTAAGTAAAAAGTGTATGATAAGCTAAAGATAGGGTTGTGTTGCTAATAACTTTTAACGTGAACTTCAAGCATTTAAAGTTACCATATTTTAGATTTTAAATATGGCAACCTCAGCATCCATAGACATTGAAACAATACAATTACGCAATAAAATAACTAATATTGAAATAAAATTTTAAAAGTAAAGAATTTCTTAGTTATTTGAAAAATAATAGTCAAAAAAAATTCGTGTTGTTGCCATTATGTATTTATAGCAGCGAAAAGTAATCGGTATTCACAGCAGTGGTGCCACATAACAAATATTATAATATTTATCTTATTGAGAACTTGTAATAATGGAAAATAGTTATTCATCACTTTATCAGTTACTTTAACTAAAGTTAATTATAGCTATCTGAGACCTTATAAGTAAGTTGTAATAATGGCCCTTAGTATAATTACGCTAAGGCATATAGTACGCTAAGGGTATAGTAAAATAGAGAAAAAAGTAGATATTATCGGCATTTACAGGGATTCTTAATAACGTAATATTACAACAAAAAATTTGCAATTAATAGATTTTTGTATGTACTTTTTTCAATATGTAAAACAGAAATTAAAAACTTCACGACCCTCTTGAAGTTATTACGCAACCCACAGCATGGAAACCGCTGGCTTAAATAATCTAGCCATTTCAATTTTAAAAGATATAAGAAAGAGTTTTTCAATTCCACACACACACAACCATAAAAAATTCATTCACACATACTTGCTACAAACAAAGCTATGTGTTTATTTTGTGAAATATAAATAAGTTAAAAAATTATAAATAAAATTTTAATTATAACTGCTTAGTACGTAATATTAATTATAATAAATTATGTATTTGTGAGAATAAAATATTATATTAATTAATATTTAAATTGATTAAAAGAAAAAAAATACATTTTTTTGTCGTGTAAAAATATTAAAAAGCAAAAGAATTAAATAAAAAAAATTGTGATTTCAAACAAAATGTAAAAAATCTATATTATTTTATTATTATTATTATTATTTAATATTACGAATTAATTCTAAAATTAAATTTGTTAACGAGCACTGGGTAACTTTGATCATCGGCTCCCAGGGTCTGGGCAGGAATGGAACCTGTGACCCCCAGATTAATAGGGTAGCACAATACCATCTATATACAGGGCACCCTTTGCAAAAAAAATCTATAATTATTTGCTTAATAAGGAAAAAAACTAGGTTAGGTTAGGTTGCACAAGATGCCCCGAATAAAGAAAACCGGAAGCAGAGAGATAGTAGGGGAAAGAAGAAGACGAGTCTGTCATCTGAAACAGTTGCTACTCCTAATGAAGTGTAATGAAGCATTGCAGATAGCGTTCCCCGAAATAGAGCTTGCACTGATCCGCCAAGGCAGGGCAGAGGCTGAGAAAATGTTCCACAGTTTTCTCCTCTACTTCGCCTTGTCAACTTATACAGTAGTCATGTTTCATTCTTCTTGAGTGGTTACCAAAACTACAATGGCCGGTTATTGCCGCCACCATATTTCCCAATTGGGCTCTTTGATCTGCTATTTGCAGATCAAAGAGGGAATGCCGCAGAGCGTGTCGGTAATCGGCATTCGCAGCCTATACCACTTACTTGCCAGCTTATCTGCCCTACAGTTCCCTACGGTACACGCACGTCCACGCAGCCAAATGAGAGTAACCACTAAATTCCCCGCCATCCAGAGCGGATGTCGAATAGACTATGACCTAATTACAGTTTTACTTCCTGTGTTTTTACGCATATTCCTGTCAAATATTGTATGGTACCACAAACAGTTTGCTGCTTTCCTTATAGCCATAAATTCAATTTGTAGTCCGCTACATTGGTCAAGGAGTCTGAAGGGTATATTATTCCTTACTATAGACTCCACCTCTCACTCAAGAACTATTCTTAGAGTTATCGGTGAAGACATTAAGATCTCATTCGAGATTCCCGTTTCGTTAGATTTTGTTAAATCTGCCTTTAGAAGAATTTTTTTTTAGCAGATCCCACAATATATCACAATATACATATAGCGTTATCGTAAAAAAAATCGATTGCTATTTTTACAAAACATTTTAATTTTTTTTTTAATCACATGAATAAATTCGGTGTCGTACGGCTCTTGTCACTTCTGTCGGAATGGACGGGAAACGTCGGATCATGCTCTGTGCGAATACCCAACGGTGGCAAAGCCCGGAATGAGCAGTGGTACACTGGTCCAAAGAGACCTAAGAATGATTATTCCTACAAAAATTACGATATTCGTAAGTAGTCACGAATAGTAGTTAGGAACTGGGCTGCACAATAGATCTTAAAGGTCGCGGTGCGATTGTACTCGTAAGTAGCAAATAATAATAATAATAAAATTTGCTTTAACTACTACTATTTAATGCGTGTTTTTCTTTTCCTTTTTTTAATTCAACAAATAAAATATTGAATTGCACCAAATACTAAATCTACCTCAACTTCTTTACAATGCTTGATAGAAATTCTTCGTTAAAAATGTTTTGAAGAAGCCCCCAAAGTGCTGTTAAGCTAATAAAGAAAGCCTCCAAGACAATTTGTATTAATTTCTTATTCATTATTCAACTAACATGGAACGTTGGCATAACAAATTAGCTGTGGTTACTGGCGCTAGTGGTGGAATAGGGGCTGCTTGTGCTAAAGCTCTTGTTGCAACAGGGATACGTGTTGTAGGTCTAGCTCGTAGAGAAAATAAACTTAAAGAATTACAAAACTCATTGCCAGACAAACAGAAATCATTATTTATAACACGTAAGTGCGATGTGTCTAAAGAAGATGAAGTTATAAAGTCATTTGAATGGATGGAAAAGGAATTAAATGGAGTTGATATTTTATTAAATAATGCTGGCATAACAAGAGAAACTCAACTGGTAGCACCCGGTAATACTGAGAAAATACAACAAGTTATTAACACAAATATTATGGGAGTAATGTGGTGCACCAGAGAGGCTTTTCAACTAATGCATAAACGAGGAAATGAGGGTCACATTTTGATAATTAACAGCATAGCTGGGCAGCAAGTATTAAATTTTATTGATGTTTTACCATCTTTCAATATATATCCGGCAACTAAATTCGCTATAACTGCCATGACTGAAACTTATCGACAAGAATTTCAATTGTACAAGAGTAAAATTAGAATAACTGTAAGTTATTTGTGAAATTTTTGTGACAAATTTGCACTAAATGTTGGTATTATTCTTTACATTTTTAAAGGGTATATGTCCAGGAGCTGTTAATACAAATATATTTCCGCAAGAAATACACTTTTATGTTAAAAATATGCCTCGTTTAGAACCCGAAAATATTGCCGATGCCGTTTTATATGCTTTAAGAGTGCCACCAAGTGTTCAGGTACATATTTTTTAATACACTGGGAAATTCATTTAAATAATTTTTGGACTAATTATTCTTCTTGATTTTAGATTCATGAAATCACGGTGAAGCCCATGGGAGAAATGTTTTAAAAAATATCAGAAGCAATTCACTTACCTTTTTAACGGTTTCTTTAATATTTTTTGATAATTTTATAGAGAACAATAAACAATCACTTGAAGTTATAAATTCCTGCATTCAAACACTGCAATTAAAAGAAAAATAATAATAATTTAAAATTTTTTAGTAATACATTTTATTATTTCTTTTTAAATTTGTCTAGTCGCGTTCTTAACAATCTATGATTTAAACGATGCGTGCAGAGAAATTGATTGTTTAAAAATACCACCGGTATGTCGTGACGATATAAACGTAGAAAACGAAGATTATCTTTGGTATCAATAAAAACTTTTTCTAGTCTATATTCGCCGAAAAAATGTTGTTCCAATTCCTCAACTAAAATATCACACAAGGGACAAGGATCTTTAGTATATAAAGTCACAACCGGCAAGCTCTTGCAGATGATAGGTACAGGCCTAAAGTAAATTTTAATAGAGTGAAAGTTATTTGACAAAAAACTTACTTGAACTTACAATTTTTGGATAGCCAAGACTAAAGAGTCTCGAGAGTTGCTGCAGATAAGGCAACCATACTCCTTACTGTTAAGAGAATGGCTGAGATGGGTTAAATGCCGTGTCAAGGAAGATGCCGACGAAAGGCCAAACACTATAGAGCTACCATGGGGATTTATTATATCAAAATCTAACTTGAAATGATGTTTAAGAAAAGTTACCAATTGAGGAATATAATCCTCAATTTCCCAATGTTTTATATCATGAAAATCCAGGTCAATCTTGGAAAAAAATTTTTCTACACAATCTCTGCTATTGTGGAAAATATTCGAGGAATTGCGAATATATTCAAAATCTATTATAATTACTAAAGGAGATAATTTTAATAACTGAGCATTTGCAAAGGTAGTCAGGACTAATGCTGCTGCTCCATCAGAATAATAACATGGTATGCTGTGGTTGTCTTCACCATTTGCAGTACAAGTTTCATCTTGAGATATTACCCTTATAATACGTCTTTCGCCTATTTGTTGAATAATTCTTAATGGTACTATTTCGGAATCAAATACTGCCTCATTTTGAGATTTTAAATATCTAAGCGCACTTTTCAACTTGTAGTCTTCTAAAGAGAAGCTTGACAACACTTCGTCACATAAATACGATTTTCTTTTTTCAAATTTTTGATTTGTAGCAATTTTTTTTTGCGTAGCAAAATCTAAGCCTCCCACAACGACTACTTTCTTTGGTTGGCATTTTATAAACTCCAGGGCCTTTATCAAAGCTTCTATTTTAGGTTCATCACTATCCTCTACATGTATTGGTGTATACTTTACTCTTCTTAATAAATTGCTAAAAGTAAATTCATGTTCCTGGCTTTTTTGTGTTGCTGGATATTCATTCATAAAAATTTCTTCAACAGATTCTATAGGAACAGCGGATCGTTTAACGGCAGCCTCTACAGCCAATTGGCCCAACTGCCAGCCATTTTGCGACGAGAGCTGACCTTGATACTTACCCCAGGGTGTCCGTGCTGCAGCTGCAATAACTATAGAATCTGGTTTATAGTGAAAATTCCGAAAAAAGGCTAATTTCGTATTGCCATATGAGGGCATTTGCAAAAATTTATAACTTATCTAATTAAATAAATAAAATGATTATTTTTATAACGATGAAACACATTGTGCACACACAATCGCATTTCAGTAGCAAGCAACTCACCATAATTCATTTCTTTACAGAAATATAGAAAATATTTCAATTTATTAAATAAACACTTCAATAGAAAATTGCTTAAATTTTTATATGTAATTGTATTAATTATTTTTAAAATAAATTATTTTATGTAGCGAATTTACAAAACAATCAAATGAAACACAACAGCTGTTTGCAATAAATTGAAATTTTGTCAAATCAATATTGCCACCTTAACTAAATTTGGTTGGTTGATTTTTTCAAAAATGGCATAGCATACGTTTGGGAGTAGCTTGTTGATTAAATGCCTTGCTTGTATTTCTTGATTTTTTAAGCGTCGTCTTAGAGATTTCTACGTGTAAAAATTGGAAAAACTTTAACTACAGAATCCCATGCCATTTTTGTTCAGTATTGTTCAAGACAAAAGCAAAAAACAAAATTTTTGCAATTTCTTGTTATTTGTATTTATACTAAAAAAAATTATTACAGAAGTAAGTCCTAAAAGTCTCCAATAAAAATGTTTCAAATTATTGGTAAGGAAACCTGATAATCTGCCAACTATGGTTTTGAATACGGGAATCTACAATGTAGATTCTACGTAAAGAAATTAAATTAATTTAAAAAAAGTTGATTCTTACTCATACGACATAACATATATTTATTTAAATTGTACATTTTCTTATTAATTATTTTGCGCATCCCGTCCAAGCAGATTCATTTCTACATTGTCACCATCTCTGTTACCTTGACCTATTGGCTCGTTACCAACCATATTGCGAACGCTACGCCATATCGTAGATGCATTACGTGATACAGTTATAACAAAACAAATGGTACATGCAATAACCATTATTATTACAAACACAAAAATGAAATATTTTGTTGCAGATGAAAAACCCGAACTTTCACATGGATAAATATTTATCCAGCCTATTTGACTTTTATAACCCAAAGATACTACAGTTACAGCAGTCTGGGAAAATGTTTCATTTAAGTCTGCTTCGTAAATATAATTATTTTTCTCATGTTCCAAACGTGTTATGCATCTAAGTTTTTGGTTCACTCTTTTCATACCAATATTCTCATAACGAAAATACAAATTATACACAGTAATATGACCATTCACTTCTTTGGGCTCGGAAAACAAAATTCTATATGTAGTCGTACCATGTAGCTTACAAGCGAAAAGATCAGTAATTTTATCAGCTTCCACAGAATAATTTGTTCTAGTAGACAACATGCTATAACTACTGCAACCAGCTTTATTACACGCCTTTACTTGTAACGTATATAAACTGTAGGTTTTTAATCCGGATATATTGTAATACATACTTTTATCAGTTGGAGCTCTCAAAGTTGTCTTCATAATACTTCTACGTGAGCCATAATCATCTAAATCTTGCTCTTTTTTGCACAATGAATCTCCATCACGTGAGCAGTGAAATTCTTTTTTCATTTGAGATAGGAATTCTTCATCGGATTTCGATTTTTCGCGCCGTGTACAACATTCATCATAATCTTCATTATAACTTTCTAAATTCAAAGGAGTTCCACAATAATTCCGTAAGTCTAGCATTTTTGTGTCATCTTGTAAATGATATAATTCCATCTCATAGTAATCCACCACTTGAGTCCATTCAAATTGCTCACTATTAATATTAAATTCCACTTGAAGTTGATCATGTGTTTTCGATACTACAGAAACCTTGGGTGCTGCTGGTATATCATACTGTGTGGTTACATATTTTATTTCACTTCTTCCATCCTGTGACTCATCTATGCCATTAAAAGTTTGCACAACACAAGCATATTTAGTATTAGGTCGCAAATTATCCACAACATATATATGATGCGTTTCATTCATTATCAGTTGTTTGGAAAACATTAATTCTCTATGCCAAAGTACTCTATTACAAACTTCTGTATTCTCATCACTTTGATCAGTTAATGGTTTATTATCGAATAGTGGCTTATAGATTATTTCTACTTCGTCTGATGTTTGATGGAATGGCCAAGAAAATTGAATCGATCTATGATTTATAGCCTAAAAGTAAAATAAAAAAAAACACCTTAACTCCAATTTTAAATTTTGGCTATCTGACCCGGCAAACGTTGTTTTTGCCTTCAAATTTTATTTATATAAATAGTTAAAAGAGAAAAACTCTTATGGTTTTCAGTGTGTAGGTGGTCGCATGAATAACAGTACTTTTAACCAATAATTAACCTTTATTGAAAACAATATTAAATAACAATTAAAATAAATATATTTACCGCGTAGAATTTAGAATTAGAATGAGGAGCCGGAACAAGTAACCTGGTTACTGCGGCCAAAATAGACCTTTTGTGACACTACCCTCAAATAACACATCATCCCAGAGTCTAGTATTCATTAAGAATTCAGAAACTTCTTTGGGTGATTTATCCGCCATGTCCAATGGTTGTAGGTAATGTTCTCCTAAGTAGCGAAGACGGGTCCAAACTAGTTCATTATAGTGACATAATATGTGTTCTGCTGTCTCTTCATCTTCGTTACATAACCTGCAGATGTCATTTTGACTGATACCCATATTTTCCAAGTGTTTCAATACTCTGCAATGTCCAGTCATGACTCTCGTCACAATGCGATTCCCTTACCGGGTCAAGCTAAGTAATTCCTTTGTTCTCTTCCGAGATCGGAATGGCATGAATGTTTTCGCTACTCTGATACCTGCTGCTGCCAGCCAGTACATTTGCGATTCTCTTTCCTGGCACTCCCTAAAAGGAACTTAATAGAGCTCCAAGAATGGTTATAGGCCAATAAATCTATTAGCCGCCCCTTTTCTTGCAAGTTCGTCTGCCTTCTCATTGCACCCATATCAAGTGAACCCTGTTATTAGATGCTGGTCTTTTTAGAACTGTTAGACAATGCCAGACCAGTTTTGATGTTATCTCAAAGGCACTTAGTGCCAGTAATGCTGCTCTACTGTTCGCGTGAATATAGATTTGACTGTTATTTGTGTCTCTTTCTAGTTCCTCTCTTAGGCAGAGTTTTATGGCATGTATTTCGGCCTGGAAAACAGAGTTCTCTTGACCCTACTGACAAATAAGCTTTTTCTGTGGTTTAGACCAAATACCCCTGCTAAAACAACTTCAACCGTTTTCGAGCCACCTGTGTACCATACATATGACCCGACACCGGGTTTGGGTCTTTTCTGTTCCCAATTAACCCTACTCGGGAAATTTACCGCGTGTAATAAAATATAAAAATGGCGGGTTACATTTATATACACATACTTTAAAAACATACACAGTTAGAATATTTAGTACAAAAAGGGGTTTATTATTCAGGATTCCCATCAAAAATATGTAAATGAATATGCTTTAATTTGGGGTATGTTTTCTTTAGATACGGTCTTAAGGTGTTTTATTTACATGATATCTGATATTTCGAAAAAAAAAAAATTACTCAACTTATTTGATTATTCATCAATCATTTAATTTGGTCCAAAATTTGACAATAAGCAGCAGTCAATGAACATTTGCACATGTAGAAAAATAAATTTGAAATGTAAATAAAATACTGTCATGACAGTGATGACAAATCAGTGGTATACACCTACGTCATCTAACGTTAAATCATGCGCATGACGTACCTCCCGATTATAGTTCACAACATTAATTGAACATGGGATTATTATTATGGGGGTTCACAACATCTAGTTGTTGTGTTAGTAGATTTTTTCTTAAAAATACAAACGTACATTAAAAAAACTGGGAAATTGAAAGAAATCAACATTTAAAAAAAACGAAGTGCACTAAAATAAATCTATTTTGTTAAAGTTAAATAAAACAAAAAACTTGGAGATTACCGTGTTTCTATATTTTTCGATAATGAATACACAGAAAACAGATCGCACGAGTTCGTAAAAAAATTCAGAACAGTTCCAATCCATTAGAACTGCTAAATACAATTTCTGGAATTACATTTTTTAATTGCTCTACATAAACAAGGATGGTTTTGCTGGTAAAACAGACTAATTTTTTAAGACCATCAATCTGGACTTTGTTTTTTTGCTCATGGTAATTATAAGGAAGTAGAGGCAATGATATGATGCAGTTTCTCAGACAACTGCTTGTTGAATTTAAAAAAAAATTAATAAAAATCTTCAAACAAAGTCCACTGAAAATACATTTCTTACAATTTTACTTAAAAATTATTCTGCTTTTTTATTTTTAAACCGACAAAAAAAACTAATCACAACAATGAGGCAACACCTAATAACCAGTTGTCTATTTTGTCTAGTTTATACAACACATAAGACAACATGTTGTGAACCATAATCGCCGAAAATTAACATACACAACTGAAAACTGGGAACACAACAGATAAGTGTTGTAAACGGTAATCGCAATTCACAACACACCAAAATAGTTAAGTGTTGTGAACCATAATCGGGGTCGTAATCTTTTTCTTTCATTCTTGCATTTATTTACCAGCAATAAATAATACAGTAGAAGCTCGTAAATGAAAACTCTTATACATATATATATATATGTATATAATAATTGCTTGCTCTGAAATTAGAACTATCAGTTTTAATTTTTGAAGGTTTTTATATTTTGTTTCTTTTTAACGCTTTAACGCTTTAATAGCTTTTTTGGCTTGCATATACATATTAAAAAAAGGAGAATATCAATGTTACTTATAGAATTTTCATTGTCAGTGCATTTTTGTTCTTGTCTTCTGAAAACACTCAGGATCATAGCAGGAAGCGAACCTACCACCCCCAGACTGATAAGCTAGTACACTATTCGCTCATCTATGGGGCAGTATTCGAATGCAGTTTGAAACGTGTGTATTTAAAACCTTGTTCTGTTTTATAAAATGCACTTTTATATTGCTTTATGTTAAAAAGAAAACCTTTGGAAACTTAGAACTACCAAAAGAACAAAGTGGTTCTACTTTACGAGCGTCTACTGCAATAATATGTAAAAAACATGCTAGCTCTTCGTTGAATATCGTTAAGTACTAATGAAAAATATATATCTGGGAATACAAATATAATTTACCTGAACATATAAAATTAATTTAGCTGGAGAGCATAATACATCCTGATCACCTGGTTGAATTGAATCAAAATCATGGTCGTGTTTTATTTGATCCTGAAACTGTTTTAATCGGCGATTACATAGCTTAGGATTTGCGTGTATGTACATGCCACCATTCCCAATCTCAAATCCTGGTTTAACATTCCATAGCTCTGACAATTTGTAATTATTAGAAATAATCAAAGCAAAATGATCATGTATCAATGTTTGGCCATGAATTTTTTCTACATTTTGAAGGAAATCCAAAGAAGTTAGGTAAGGGGAACTGTAAAAATATATTTACATTTCTATTATCTTTTTTATTTTAGAATTTTTGTAAAGCTAACCCCATAATTTCTAAATATCCATTAACTTCTCTTAAATTTTTAAAATTTTCCACAAGTTCCTGTGGATCGATAACATTCTCAAGATTAATCGTAACATTAGCATCATGTATTTCACAATCTTTTAGGACTTCAGCATCCATTATATGATTAATTTCAGTAATGTCATCGCTGCCAGAGGGAGGGCATACCTGAGTACAACCGTTCTGCCCAACACAGGACTCACATTCCATAATGGTTGCCTAAACAATAAATTTTTTTGTTGAAATAAATTATAAATATAAACAAAAAAAAGTATGTTTAATAACTAACGTTGAGTTTAAAACCGGGCTGGCAAGAGTCCACACACTTATCTAGTTGAATAAATTTATTGTACTTGTTGCAATCTTCACGTGTGAAACACCGAAGAAAGTGATTTGAGATATATGTACCTTTAGGGCATGTTTCAACACATTCAAGACCATTTTTATATTCTTTGCACACTGCACAGCCTTCGTTGGTATAGTTGTAACAACCACCTAAACATTGCTTGTGGCATTGTTTTGTATCTCTAAAATAACGACAGTAAAATAATTGCGGATGGAAATACAGAATTAACTTACTGAGATGGTGATAATACACTATCATTTTCAATCCTTTGGCACACGGTATTTGACCAACAGTATTCTCTTTTACAACCACGGCATACGGCTTTTGTCTGACACTCGCCAGTCGTATTCACAAATATGCCGTTTGTACCGGGTCGTAATGTTAGACGCATCCAATTAATCTAATAAGTTTTAATTATGTAACCATTACATACACATAAATAACAAATCAAATTCGGCTCTGCCGACTTTTATATACCCTTCACTGTAGTAGCCACCATATATATAAAAAAAAAATAATATGAAAAGCTTTTTAATGAAATGCCAAATATTAATATTTTTTCAATATTGGATTTATAAAGTTTAATTAAACTTAATTTAATTATTTAAGTAAGAATAAAGATTAAATTTTCATAATATTTTTTAATATAAATTTTTTCTTAATCCTAAAATAAATAATTCATTTGAGATTGAGAAATAAATTATAAATTATAAAAAAAAGAGATGTGAAAATTCTAGAATCTACCAGGAACTCTGAGAGGATGGATAAAACACTCACATTCTCCAGGCGTTATAAAGTAGTCTTTAGTGAACGCTCAGCTTGGAGAAACGGTGAATTTATATTGGACCAGAATCGGCAGTAGTGGTATACCTATGGGTTCAAAATGAAAGATGGCAGTGCTGGTGCGGGGTTTTGCAGGGTCACGTTTCCGTAAGGAAGTTATGTGCTATGCGTTAGTTAGACAGGGTATGGGAAAATACATTTTCTCAGACAGTCAAGCAAGTCTATGTGCATTCGCAATCTATTGCTTTCGATCAAGATTGAATTTGTACGAACTCCTGAATGCTTTAGCAGATGTTAACACGGTTACCTTATTGTAGGTACCGGCAATAAATGGCTGACTAACTTGCTAAAAAGGGCGTATACCACTTTCATAGGCCCAGAGCCCTTCTGCGGTGTAAAGAACAACTTCATTTGTGCCCTACTACTCAAGGGAGAGAAACAAAGTCTAAAAGAGGGCATATGGCAGTAAAAAGACACATTAAATCCAAGCGCATTAGAGCAGAGTCTGTTTTAAACCTCAGTATAAATGACATTAAACTCTACGTTGAGCTACTTACGGGCCATTGTAGACTTAACTATCACATGAGTAAAATCGGTGTGGTAATAAGACTTCTGTCGTTTTTGTCAAGAAGGACGTGCCCAGCGGTGGCACAACGCATTTTTATCACTTAATGCAGTGGGACACAGGAGACCTAAGCATGATTAGTCCTACAACAGGGAGTCTCGAATTGCAGTTAGGAACTGGGCTGTACAATAGATCTTAAAGATAGCGGTGCGATTGTAGCCCAGTGTGATAATGATAAAAAATTAAAAAAAAAATCCAAAATGAATGCCCAATATATTTAATTAAATTATTAAATTTCATTTCAAATGCTTGCAAACGTATTTCAAACTAAGCACTAAGATACTGGTTTCCACAAAAGAGAAATGAATGAAAAACTAAAGTTTCGGTTGTATTTTAGACATTTCTCGTCCATTTGTTGACCGATTTTTTGCACAGACATTATGACGGTCATTATATCCAGCATATAAGTAGTTTATAGGATGGCATATGTACAGTGTAGAAACTACAAACGGAATCACAAGCTTATAAATATATACAATTCTCTTAATTCTCTTACTTATAGTGAAGGGAATAAAAAAAAGTAAAAGTAAAAGTAAAAGTAAAAAAAAAATTAATACATACTTTTTCTGTTTCACAGAGTTTAGGATTTTCATGTATTAAAACGTGTCCTCTTTGTATTGCTATTAGGGATGGAAATTCTATCTAAAATGGTACACAAAAATAAATGTTAAAATTTATACCGTTTTGGAAGAATTTTTAATTTTTTAGATTTCGAACAGAATACGGGAGAAAGAAAAACGTGTGAAGAATTAAAATTTTGAGTACTTACGTATTAACGCCACCACAGCCAAAATTTTAAATAAATACTTCCATAAAATTTTTTAATGTTAAGGATTACATCATATATGGAATGCAAAACACCGGCTTTGTTTGCAAAAGATTTTTTTGGTTTAGATTGTCCGCACTTAAGCCTAGGACTCACTATCCTACTTAGTCGTACGATCTATCTAAAAACGCATGTGTGCTAAAAAAGTATGATAGTGTGTATTGAAAAAGCATGTGTGTGACAGACTTTTTGACAGGTCTGTTATGAAAATTTTCATATAATAAATTTTATCTGTGTGATCAGAGTTGCATTTTCTATGTTCAAGGCAGAAAAATAGCAACAATAACAAGCTTGTGTTTTGTTTATACAAACTTTTAGGTTATTTTTCATTGTACATATTTGTAAAAAATATATTTTGCAGCAAAGAAGAAAATTAATACTTTTAAAAATATTAAGGTGAGTAAACATATGTTTTTGCATCTTTTTTGTATAATAGTATGGCATAAAGTTCGCCATTTTAAAGTGATTTCTTCAAGTGGGACAGAATTCTGTCACACATTATTTTGACATAATTGTATGATCGTGTATGATAGTCAGTCAGTACCTTTACTAATAATTTTACTGTGTTCCGCTGTAGCGTTAATACGTAGGTACAGGCATACCTCGACTAGCGCTGTTTCGTTATAGCGCTGTCTTGCTTTTTTGAAAAAAAAATAATATTTTAATTGGAAAATATTTTTCGACGGGTTTTTTTTATAGTTGCATATAAAAATTAATATAATTTAATTTACAGTTCTTAGAATTCTTATTTTTGAAAAGAAAAAAATATTTTAATTCGACGATTCCCAAAATGTAAAATTTTGTATTAAATTGGTGATTCGAAATACTGATATGGTTTGATATAGACCTTAGTAATTTTAATTAAATATGTAAAAAAAATTATTAAGTAAAATATTAATTGAACTACAGGCTTAATGTTCAGGAATGCAATATGAGCGCTAAACAAGGTATGCCTGTGCAAAATTTTGCTATCGGAAGTGAGAAACGGCAATTGGTTTAAGCGCCTATTAAGCTAGCCATACACATGTGATTTATTCGAACAAATTAGAATTACAAAAACGCCGGCGAGTAAACATGAATTGCGAAGCGAACGACGCAATTTCTCTTTTGTTTAATTTTTGTCTACTCAATGAGAAAAAAGAAAAGAAGTAACCAACCCTTTTTTTAAGTTCTCTTTTTGTAAACATCACTTTTTGTTTATAAAATGGCAGCTTATTCTTTTAAAATTTCAATTATTTCTATTAAAAATTATTTGCTCTTCGCGATTCACACACTGCCGTCTCGCAGTACACTAAAATGGCAAAATAGCGAATGTTCGCGTACCAGCCCATTAACATCCAACAAATTCATTGTAATTGAAAATTTTCAAACAGCTGCATATACGAGGTATGATCAAAAAATAACCGTTATTTTCAATTTTCGTGAGGTACGTATGTTCGATTTTCGCATTTTTTTTTTATGTTGGTACACATGCCTGTTATTTATGTTGACAATATCAGCCATTTTGGATTGTCAGTTTGTTTTTGACAGATAAAAAGGTTGGTCGTGTTTTGGTGTGCTCTTCGATTTTTTACTATTTCAAAAAATGGATCAAAGAAACTGTATTAAGTTTTGCGTAAAAAATGAAATTAAATGTGCAAGGACATTTGAAATGTTGACTGTGGCGTTTGGTGAGTCTACTATGAGCAGAACACAAGTTCAATTGTAGTATAAACGGTTTAAGGAAGACAGAGAAGATGTCAATGACGATGCTCGTCCTGGTCACCCGAGCACGTCAACAACCGATGAAAACATTGAAGCACTGAAGAAAATGATTTTGGATAATCGTCGAATCACTATTAGAGAGGTTGCTGATGATGTTGGCATATCGTTCGGCTCATGCCAAGCAATTTTTACGGATGTTTTAGGCATGAAACGTGCGGCAGCTAAGATTGCGCTGACTTTTTCCTCTTGCCAAAACTGAAGACACCGATGAAAGGAAAGCGTTTTGCTACGATTGAGGAGATAAAAGAAAAATCGAAACAGGAGCTGTTGACGATACCATAAAGCGTGTTTCAGAAGTGTTTCAAGGATTGGAAAAAACGCTGGCATAAGTGTTTTATATCTGAGAGGGAATACTTTGAAGGGGACAAGATACTTTTTGAAAAAATTTTAAATAACGGTTATTTTTTTACCATACCTCGTACATCCAACAAACCAAAAATCATATGTGTACGACTAGCTTTAGACGATGATGCGCGGCATGTCAGTACGGTATGATGGAATGCCATATTCCTCGTGTAATAGCGAAAATTTGCTTTGTTTGACATGCCGCGCATGATTGTCTAATAGCCACTTTACATTCTGCCGGAATTTTCTTAAGCTTCTCTTTTCTTTTTCACACATACATAAATATATTTTAGGTTATATTAATATGTACTCACCCTTTCTAAATTATCATTATACGCAATAAGGAGAGCATAATTTTTTAATAAACGCCTACCACGTATCACAGTTAATTTGGGAAACATATTTTTAACACTGACTAAATCTGTTAATTTATAAATAACAAGAAAATCGGTGATCTCCCATAAGTTAATAAATTGAAAATCCTCAGTAGTACAATTATTTTCTTTAAGGAAACTATCTTTCATAAGATCAACACTCAAATATCCAAAGATAACGCTGCACTCTCTAGCTCTTTGTACAAAAGAACAATCTCGCACATGACCGCCCCTACATTCAACATATGCATCTGTAGGGGCGACTTCTTTACCTTGTGATGCTGCTACGGCTGGTGTAGGGAAGAATAGGACAAAGCACATTGAGAATAATATTATGATGTATTTATTAGAGAAACTCTTGTTGTAGGTTGTTGTTTTACAGTATAGCTTTGAGGCAGAAGACTGTATTTTTAAAATATCGGGCTCCGTGAAGTTGTTACCAACATCATTGTCTCTTTCTTTGGCACCAACAGCTGTTATGTGCAGCATAGTTGTTTTTATTTTTTTTAATATTTCTGGCGCAAAATTGGAGCAACGAGTTTTTTTTTATCAAACTGTTAGGCTGTTCGAAATTTAGTGTTGCGTGCTGACTCTTGTGTGGCACGTGAGCTTTTAATTTATTGACACTTGTGTTTTAATACGAATATGCTCATGAATGAACGGTTGTTGTTAAAAATTTTTTATGTTTGTTTGTATTTTTATTGCTGAAATTTTTAGTTATTTTAGAGGTAATTGCAGATTTTAGGTAGATGTCCTCAAGTTGGTTAGCTTGCATTAAATATTTATAAATAATGCGTCTTCTCATGCACGCGGATAAAGATGATCTTTTGTGGTATTGCTGTTCCCTGTGTAAAAATGTGTATATAGAACATAAATTGTCACGTTAGTGAGTTTTTTGTTTTGTTTTTAGTTTTCTTTCCCTTTTTGCAACTTTGTTGCAAATTGCTTCTTGTTTCACGCTTAATTTAAAATTTTTTTCCGCAATACTATTTTTTTTAGTTTTTAGTAGCTACCTACGTATGTATGTATGTACATATGAGAGAATGTCTTTTGTTTATACAAAATGATTTTATCTTTACTATTTTGGTCAATATTTATGACTTTTTGTCATGTACTCACTCGCATTGTAAGACATTTTTATACGTGTTTGTGTAGTGATGTGCGTGTTGCTGATTTTTTTTATTTTTTGCTTCTTGGTTTTTGTGAAGGAGGTTGTGTTACCTTTCGTATTTGAACTTATTGAATTTTTTTCTGTTTAGTTGTTTATATAAATTTTTTTGTAATTTAATTTTCACCAGCAGTTAAAAAGGATTTTTAAGAATGAAATAATTACGAGCGTACATGTAGCATAAAAATGATTTTGATCATTAAATGAAATGATATTGAAGTTTTTTAGCCAATCAGCATTACACATACCTACGTAAGTAGGTTTATGTAAATATCAAATTATTTAGGTCTCCTTTAGTTTAATAATAAAAATCAAAGTACAACAAATATTTTCTTAAAAAAAATTCGGTTCCAGAAGCTAAATCACCGCATTCGATATCGAGCAACACAAATCAATATTTAAAAATTTTTTCATATAGAAACTTTAAAATTATGATGCTTTTCATTCCATCGAATGCGGTGACTTGGGCCCAGGATTTTATTCCCCACATAACCAGTTTTTGAAAGTGCGTACCTAGCCAGCAATAGTTTTATTAAAATGATGTCTACATCTTACTAAAATTACCTCTAACTCATTTATTTTTAAATGTCGACTTACACCAATAAAAGCTCAATTAAAGATGACATTCAGTGTAATGTCGGATTAACAGAACAGATAGATATATATTCTTGATACATCATTCAATTTTAATTTCAAAATCTAGCTCAAAAAAAACCTATTACACAGTGAAACAAAAAAGAATGAAGTGCAAATACTTGGGAAATGATATTTTTTTCGGTAAGGGTGCCAAACAGCTCTAAAATGTTGAGTTCGGGAATAAAACTAGTTTTCCTGCCTTTGTGTATTTTACATATACATTAAAGCGATGCACAAGCTTACTTTAAAGCCATACATCACTACAAACATGTGTAATATTTTATAATAAAAAGTGCTTGTAAGCCATTTCAAGTATGCTTGTGCAGCCCTTTTATACATATTTAGGTACCTAAGGTAAACGCTAATAATTTCATAATTTTTCATTTTAAAACTCAAATAAATAAGAATAACAGAGCTTTTATTCCTAAAAAAAATTAATTTCGGTTAAGTAATTCAACTCTCTATTTCAAATTATAACTTATTCATAATTTGCCTTTTTCCAATATGTCTTCTGCAACATCTGCAGAAGTGCTTATTTTCTTAGCACAAATTTGGTGGAAATACCAATTTTGCATGGGTTGGTAAATCTATTATATTTGAAACAATTTCCATATTATTTCTATGGAAAGAAAAAGAGTTGAAATACAGTACACGCTTGTATGTAAATTAAAATCACTTTGTTCCTGGGATAGTTCTAATTTTCGAAAAGTTCTAACACCAAAAGGTTTTTTTTTAACAAAAATCAATATAAAAGTGCATTTTATAAAAAAGAACAAGACTTTATATGCACACGGTTCTAACTGCACTCGAACATTGCCCTGTTGATGAATGGGTAGTGTGCTAATTTATTAGTCTGAGGATCGTGGACAGTGGGTGTTTTCTCAAGGCAAGCCAAGAAGCTTCCCAGATTTTTGTTGTTAAAAAAAATCACTAATAAACAAAAATGCACTGATAATGAAAATTATATAAGTAACATGGAATTCCCCTTTTTTACTATGGATGTGGAAGCTAAATGAAAGCTATACAGACAATTTTAAAGTGTTAAAAACAAACAAAAAAATCCGGAGGATTCTAATTTAAAAGAGTTCTACTTTATAAGCGTCTACTGTATTGTCGTTGATAAGTAGAAATATTTTTTTTTTACTTTTTAAGGATGCCGCTCTTAGCACCAAAAATTTTTATCATTTCCTGTTGTCGTTATTTGGTACCGATTATTCCTAAATTGTGTTGTTGTAAAGTGGGCGGCAGAACGTTTTATTGAGTAATTTCAAGCATGCCGAATACAGAATCATGTTTCTGGAATCAGCAGCTGATTAATTTGAACAAATTTAAAAGCAAATTGATATGCCTACAATAGAATCACAGTAAGGCAAACATAGGAATATGTATGCATGCCAACTACTACTGTGTATTCAAAAAAAAAAAAAAACTATGAATTACTCAATTTTGATATTTTAAAAATATGTATTATAGTTTAATACATTTAGGGCCTTTATTACAAGTTACCGATAGTTGACATTAAATTAAAAATATCGATAAGTTGAGTATCGGATAGTGTGTCTTAACTATCCACCTATATTTGGTTTTTTGCAACACAAAATCTTAACTTTAACTATCAAAAGTTGTAATAATGGGCCTTACTGTATTAAGCTGCAGCGTGTTATCAGAGTAATACTATTATCATTTATGAAAAGATACCAATTTGAAAAAAGGGGAAACTTAAACTGCCGACTACTGGCACATTTACCTTATATGGTATTTGAAAATAACAAATTCCTGCCTTCATTGGTTTTGAAAATTTCACTGTGTAATTAAAATTGGTAAATGGTGTACATAAGTGCTATATGTAAATGGTGTGTGTGCGTAACTAACGGATTTTTAATGTATACTTATATTTCTGTGCTAATAAAGAAAAATCATGTAAGTCGACTTAAGTAAAAATTGACTACTCGCAATTAATTCAATTATTTTATCGTCGTGCTCCAGACATGGTGAGGCAATATATTCCACAATTAACGAGATGGCAATGAAATACTGTTTATTTGAATCGAAATAATTTTACAAGAAAAACTTTCCATAGTGCCACATATATAACACATATATTTGAAAAAATAAAATATTATTTTAATTATTTACACATACACCGTAATCTCTTTTTTTTTTTGCTGCCACTATACTTTTTTAATACTATTATAATTTCCAATTAGGTCTGTAAAGTGCCGTAATTTGCTCTCTCTCTCTATTTTTTTAGTTTACATATTTTTCTCTTGATTTATTTTAACTAACTGTAATACACTACGGTATTTAGTTATTGTCTCTTTCACATTTAATTATATTGCAAAAATATTTATTTTTATAATATAATTTTGATCTTAAATAAAAATTGAGAAATAAATTTATTTGTCTGATTCCAAATTGAACCGAGGTTTTTAAAGACTAAAATTTCGAGCAATTTGAACTTGGTTTGAAAATAAATTTAATTTGTTAAATACCAAATTTAAAAAAGTTTTGTAGAGTTTGCCAGAAAAATTCACCAAAGTAAACTTTATCAAAGATACTCGTATAATGGCTTTTGAGTTATTGATCGCAGTTCTGGAAAATGCTATGATCTCAAATTGTGTCATTTCATAAAATTTAATTTAACAGAAGCTAATTTACTATATAAATCTTTTAACTTAATTTTTAAACTATATTTAAGGCGAAAAACAAAAATTATATTTTTATAAATTCAAAGATTTGAAATTGTTGCGTTTTTTACTAGAAGAAAATAAAAAGGTAATATTTTACAGCGCACTATGACTTGCCTTCACAAAATATTTTGTTTATGTTTACTTATTCCTTATTAAAAATATTCATTGCTTTAAATTTTTAAACAGGTATTAACTAAAAGCCATTTGTTTTACAGATTATTTCAATTAAAAGTTTTTTTTTGTTTTTGTACAAAATTCCGTTAGTATTTTTCTGATGTTTTAAATCACATACAAATCTTAAATTTAATTTGAAAAAAAACTTGGAAATTGGATATTTTTTGTTTTAGAATTTAAGAGTTAAAAACAACTTACCAAAGCAAGTCCAAAAAGAAAATAAAATAATTTTAAGCTTAATTTTAGAACCAGTAAATTTGTTTAGACCTTGAGAACTTGTAAAGTTGTACTGAAATCCATTTACAAATCTCAAAGCGAATTAATGCCAATAAAAGCATTGCGGCGAATTTTTTTTATTATTATTATAATTTTTTTTTTGTAACAACAGTTTATTGAAAATAAACACTGCTGATGTAACTTGTAACTGAAATCGAACCTTAAGCCGAGCGGTTTTTTAGATCTAAGCAAGTGAATTGCGCAATTAGGTTTTCTCTATTAATATATAAAATTCGACTGTACGTGTGTTTGACATTGTACTCCTCGTAAGCGGCTGGACCGATTTAATTGAATTTCTCCGTATGCGTTTGGATTAGCTTTACAAATCGGCACGGCAGGTATCTGGCTTATTTATCTACTACCTGTTTTTACCTGGTCTTGCGCGGTCCGATATTTTAGAGGAAGAAGATAGAGTATACAAAAATTTAAGGCAAAACAACGTTTGCCGGGTCAGCTAGTATTTTTACATTTTTTTTTTAATTTGCCAAACGTTCACATTACAAAAATGTACTTTTTCTTTTTTAAATTTCTTATATGTTGTTTCACTCACTCACTCGCAAAACAATACAAAATACAACAAATCAAAGAATAAAACGAATTGCCGAGTACTGAAAAAGTAAAAATTCTCTGACCCTCAAACCGATCATCTACAAACAAAAGAGTTGTGCAAATCACTTGCCAATTGTGAAAGGGCTTTTATAGTAAACCGCAGTTTTGTTTTTTCTTTTTTAGTTTTTTTGAAACTAATTGAAAATTAGAAAACCTAATTTCGCTGAACCAGATTAAAATAAAAAAGGAAGTTATTTTGACATTTTGCCTTTACGAGTAATAGAAACTATTTTGCTTTATATTTTCTTTGGGGGACTTAAGCTGGTTTCAAATTACAGCATTCGGTTTTGTTTGAAATTTCGTTCAACATGGAATGCTTTAATGAATCTTATGGATTCACGCCTCTTATAAAAATAAACGCATAGACGCTAAGCTAATGCATGCATTTTATTTCATTTTCAAAACAAACTTAGGCCCATTATTACAACTTTCGATAGATAAAGTTAGGATTTTGTGATGCAAATAACCGAATTTTGGCTAAATCTTTGGAACCAAATTTGGGTGGATAATTAAGGATATTTAACTTATATATATTTTTAATTTAATGTGCAACCAAAAGTTTGATATTTGACTTACAAAATCTTAACTTTAATTATCGGTATCTTGTAAGAATGGCGATTAAAGCAATTTAGTTAAATACCGCTAGCATATTTTAAATTATGTATTTATTTTTTATTTCATTTAATTTTTTAAAGAGACTGTTTAGCAAATAACAATTAGTTTGAACCCAAATTAATTTTTTTCATTTTTATTAAATTAAATTTACACATTTTTATTTAGTTTATGTGGATTAAACATTTGATTTTTTTAAAGACACAATAAAATATTTACTTTAAAAATATTTTGTATAATGTACGTATAATGAACGTTAACTGACCGTGTTCATTGAAAGACTGTGCCACGATGTCTCCCATTTTTACAAAAGATGCTTTAAATTGTTCGTGCAAATACACACACACACACACACACTGATGAAACTTTAAAAAAAGGCTTTTATTTCGTTTTACACACACACAAAACACACATGCTAAATAGCTTTTAATTTTTATTTGTGAGAGATAAAAGTCAACTAACACATGCAACAACATTCTTGTCCACGGTGTGGCATGAATGGTGTGACGAAAATCTTTTAAAAATAAAAGCGGTAAAAGATTTTTTTCTGTGGTAAATTATTTTCGGTTTTTTTTTTTTTGAAAAACTAAAAAAAAGACGGAAGAGTACAAGTGGCTTTAAAATTTTTTCAAAATATTTTCAAACTTTTTTTGGGCTTTAAAAGGTTCTTAAAAAATAAAACAAAGAAAAAACTCTTAAAAGATTTTTATAGGAAAAAAAATTACCTCGAGCTTGAATAATTTATTTATTTTTTTTATTGCAATAGAAAAAAATCGTTTTCAAAAGCACTAAGATTAAGATAGACTGTTGAGTCAGAGACAAATCATGCGACATTTTGGAAGTAATAGAAAAAATCCTGACGGTAATCGAGATATTTTGAATTTGCTAATATAAAGCACACATTTCATTAAAATAATGAAACATTTCATTGATTTAATCAAATATTTCATAAATTATATAAATTATTTTACTGTACATCAAAACTTTAGCATACACAGATGATAATGCAGTCACGACATCGGCAATCTGTCTGGATGGAGGCGTTTAGACCTATTGATATCTGGAGTAAGTCAGTGGAACTGAGCGTTAATCTGATGAAAATGGTACTTGAACTATTCACGTGTTGCACAGGCATACTTGAAAAACAAACCATTTCAAGTATGCTTGTGTTGATACAAGATTCCTGCACTTAGACTGTCTTTCTGTAAGTGCAAAATACCTAGGAGTAATCCTGAAGGGACAACTTTCGTTAAAGGTGAATGTTGAGGAAAGGGCCTCGGAAGTAAATGCGGCGATGTACGCTTGTCGTAGTGCAGTGGAAAACACTATGGGCCTGTTCAGCTAAATGCGAACGCAATAAAAAAAATTTCGTTCGAATTTAGCTGAACAGATCCTGATTTAGAAGGGCTTTCAGCTGCATGGCCACTTCAATCACAGAGGCCGTGAGATCGCCGTTAAATGAAGCTCTCTTCACGATGATGAATTGGCTGCCAATAGATTTTCAATAAAAGTTGGCAGTGGTTGCGTCTTTGCTTCTGAAAGCGCCAAGGGAATGGAATCAATAGCTTTACAACGTGTAGAGCTTTACTACAGGCAGCGTTACCTGCAAGTTCTCACTGTACTGTCGACTGTAGAGTTGGTATGCTATCTGACTTCGTTAGAAGTACCAACTGGCTTAGGTGACGGACAAATCATCTTCTTCTATTACTATTTCTCTTTGTCCTTCTGCCTTCTATTTCTTTGACATCTTTCTATCGCCATTCCTCTTAATTTTTTTCTTATACAAATATCATAAAGGGATCACGTCGAAACACCCAAGTGAACTCCCTTCGTGCCGGTTGGGTTGGCGCCCTGATGGTTTTCATATATATAGAATTACAATATTCTATTTTTAACCAAACACTCGTGAAGACAACAGAGTAAGAAAGTAACCTAGATCCACCCTGTGGCTTTGGGATATCTGAGAAGATCCCCTAACTTTATCCGCGATATCTCAAGTAGTCTTTCAACAAAATTCTCTTATTGTATGTACAAGAGAGATAATCTAGGTTCAAATATATATGAATGCAATTGATCGATATCGAATTCATCTATTTGACCTTTGATTTTAAGCACTGCTTTCAAAACTGCTTTTCATATTCAAAACTTGATCGTTTTAAATTATTGTAGACTTGGCTGACAGCACTGAATTTATAATAATTGATTTTTCTTTTATACAATTGAAAAACATTTTAATGAAGATGTGTATGTATGTATGTATGTATATGATTTTCAATCACATCTACAAATTGGAGCACACACATTACCTGCTTCTGTGATCATTTGCGTAACATGTGGAAATCACATAAGATTACAAAAAAAAACTGCATTAAATTGTTGACAGGACAGCAATCGTTGACACACATTCTGTGTCTGCCCAGCAGTGAGAAGATCCAGACTTAGAAACCTGCTGGTTAGGCCCACAACGTTTAAGAGATTCGTGAGAAGTCTACAATTGTTTGCGTTGGTTTTTGCTGGTGCTTCAGTAAAAATCACTCACCATACCATCTCTAGTACGCTTCGCTGCTTGTGATAATTTAATTAAATTACAATATCATTTTTATTATTAGTTTTCTTGTAAAATGAAGTGACAATACTCGTAGCATGAATCTATTTATTTATGCTGTTTAATTTAATTTTTGATGTCAAAGAGATAATATTGAAATGCCTAAAACGTATTTAACCAATTGTGGGCGAGTTGTATAGAGAACTTAATTTGAAATAAATTAATAAATACGTATTTTAAATTTGATACCTGCGTTCTTTTTACTCATAAAAAGTGTTTGTAAGGCATTCATGCTTTTCTTGTGCAGCGCTCTAGTAGGTACATACTAAAAAGCTGCACAAGCGTACACATCACTACAAACATTTGTAATATTTTATGATATTTAAAAAGTGCTTGAAGCCCATTTCAAGTATGATTGTACAGTCCTTTAGTACATAGAAATTATCCTTTCTGCTAGTGCAAAGTACCTAGGAGTAATTATGGATGGAAAATTTTCATGCAAGTCGAATGATGATTTAGCAGTCTCGGAAACAAAAGTGGCGATATAAATACCTAATCAATACAATCATGGTTAACTTTAAACGAACCGTAAGAGAAAGGTTGTAGTTATATCGAGCCGATAAACTAAGAGGTTTATAGGAATGAAGGTAGATGACTGTGAGATTGCTTCTAAAGATTAGCCAAAATATCTAGATTTGTGCTTGATAGCCGTTTACCTTTTAAGAGTCATACTGAATACGTAGTAGGAAAAGCTAGTAGAACTATTGCATCGCTCTGTAGGATTATGCCAAATATAAGAGGCCTTAATTGTCATTGAAGGATGATTTGAGAAAGAGTGGTTGGAAGCATCATACATGCATACACTGCTCTAATATGGGCAATCTCTATGGCGGTTAAGTCGTATTGTGCTAGAGTGAACATAGAGTACAGATCGATGGCTTTGAGAGTATGACGTGTCTACAGAACAGTGTCAAACGAAGATGCGTTTGTCAAAGCAGATATGATTTCAGTAGAGCTGTTGTTTAGGGAGTATAGATTAGTTATAATGATGACATTTCTAGGGATGAGGCATGGATAGATATTATAGATGATCAAACAGTACCAAGGGTAGGTGGATGAATACGTTAATTAGTAACCCAAAGAGTTTTATGTAGAGGGAGCATAGGGACGTAAGTTACTATATTATTTAGTTTCTTAGTGTAAATAGTGTCCTTACACAGCATAGGCCGAACATCTGTTTTTCGTTTGTCCGAGATTTGGCAAACCTAGAACGACAATTGTAGAGCGAGAATGCACTGTACAATGTGGTCCAGTTGATGACGGAAACACCTAAAGACTTGAGATACATTTTGATGTACGCACGATACAAATATAAGTACAGTACAGTACGGTTGACAGGATCAACCCAATCCTGCGAATTGCCCGCCACGATTGGGTAAATGTTGTTCCGGTGTGTTTTAGTAAGAGTTAGTCTCCCACGCAGTGATCCAGGATGTTCACTGGGTATCAATGAAGATCCCGCAGCCCTTGCCCACAATCCCAAAAAATTTTATGTATATAAAGAACTTTTTTAAAGAAATTTTTATTCTCTTTATACTTTATATATTTTTTCAACAAATTCCTGTACTTCTTCGGCGCTTGTCAAATAACAAAATAAAAAAGCAGAAACGAGAGTTCGAGTTTAGTATCTCTAAAAAAAATAAATGTCATGTAAAACATGCTTCTACATGCCCCATCATAAATATTATTATCCTATTTAAATTTTATTTTATTTTATTTTTAATGATTTCTCCCTTTTTTAATAACTTGGTTCAACTTAACAGAAAGAAATCTACATGTATTCAACATGCATGTTTCATGCTAATACATACTTATACATACTTATATACATACATACACCTGAATGTACATACATGCACACATGCATCCATACATATGTAAAAGTAATTGTATAAAAAGTTTATATCCATTTTTCAAACCAGAATAAATATAAGCACTTCTTCTTTCAAAAGCTTATAATGACGTTTTCTTTTTTTCTGTTTCGGCACTAAAAAAAATTTTTTTATTTTATTTTATTTCATTTATTTTTATATATATATTTGAACAACAAAAATCAAACTTAGCAACCAGCTGATAAAAAAGTCTTAACCAACTGATTCCATCATATGATCGTTGCTTTAGTTTTTTGTTGGCTTTTTTGTGAGAATCTACCATACAGCTGTTTTCAAATTAAATTGGAATTGTTTTTTTTATTTTATTGCTTTCATTCAACTAAAACTTTAACATTAATTTTATGACTACCACCACTACTACCAATAAAGCAACATATGTTACGATTGCCATGACATTGATGATGATGATGGAGCAAAACGAAAAAGATCTTTAACTTGTGTTTATATGTGTGTGTGTTTTTTTAAGCTCCTTCTTTTAACTTAGTTCCAAGTACCAGACAACAGGAAAATAATTTAAAATAATTCTGTACTAATTATCAAAATAAGTAAATACTACCCAAGGATGATAGAAATGCAAGATTATGCTATGTGCATGATTTCCCGTTAGAAGAAAAAATAATACATTCTTCTGTCTTTCTCCATCTCATTTAGCTGTAAATTATTAGTCAATAAGAACTCATCGCGTAACGTCATTTGTGCTAGATGCGCAAAAATTTTAAATTTTATGTGCGGGACGGCGTAATCTGGTGTTTCAATCATTCTTGATACTACCTACTTACATTCTTACAAATGAAACCTACAAGCCTTTTTATGTACATTTGAGCTTTCTTATATTCGCAAGCTTAAAATAAGGACAAGTTGATGACGGAATAGTTTAAAAGGCCCTTTTACATGAACTGTAAAAAATCTTTATTAAATGAAAATCTAAACTAAGAAAAGAATTTTAAGAAATTATAGGCAACAGAACAGGAACAAATTCCTTAAGACGAAAAAGAGCCAACTCCCATAATTCGAAGACTTTATTTATTATGAAATAACTCCCCATCTTTAAAATGACTTAAGCGCTCAAAAACCTAATGAAATATTAATTAGCAGTAAAGATAAGAAAATATTAAAATCCCTAATATCAAATAGAGGATTATATTTATATTCTACTAGATGTTTTTGGCCAGTCTTTTCTGGGCCGGTCCTGTAGGGTATCTCACATATTCTAATAATGAATATTAACTTAGTTAGTGTTAAGATATTATCTAGAATTCAGTTAGTTTGATTTATAAACAGGAACTTTTCCGAAAATAAACACAATCTTTTCTTAGCTTTAAAATCGGCTGTTTCATTAAAAAGGCATCAATCTGCCTAAAAATAGTTTTAAGCCAGTGGCTTTCTTAAAAGCCGGCACAAAAACACTTCTAAGCTGAGTAATCTAGTTACTCTTTATAGTACCAATTTGTAGAGAAATCCGTTTAAAAATAGAATTGTAATCCAAACAAATACAGTCTACATTGACTACTTTATAAAGTAATAATCCTATTTCTGAGATTATATTTTTGTATTTAATATTTATAATTTTTAAATTATAAATACATATTTTTTATTAGTTTCTTTTTCAATTTAATAATTAGAGTACGGCCGGCACTTAATATATATAAAGCCTGGCCAATGTTCTTTACTATTTGAAAGTTAGGAACTAATTGAAATTTAAAAGCAAATGTGCCGTAATTCAAAATTAATATTAAATTTAAAATAAGAAGTGTTTGCATTTGAAAACTTCTGTTAAATTTAAGTTTAAATATTAAAGTAGCTTATGCCTTTGCCATCATTATTAGCAGAAGCACCAACTAAAGTGGTAAATAAAATATTTCAAAGCATAATTTCAGGCTCAAATTAAGTATAGGCACACGTATTTTTGAAAAGTGGTAAGTGAAAATCATTGAAAGGTGAACTTAACACTCAGCGTGGCGAGCCCAAAAGTATATGGCGACCTTCCTTGGAGTAGCGACTATTGTAAAAAATTTCAGACAAATGTGCTAGGGAACAAACAACCATACAGAAAATTAATTTTATTTATATAGTTTATTTTTATTTTTTATTTTGCAAGTTGCTATTTAGATTTATTATAATGAATGCTTGGAATACCGAAAATACTATTTGAATAGTACAGCGGTACAAAGCTTGGTGTATTATTAAAACAAAAATATTAAAATTTCTTATTGTAACACAAATGGTGCTCCACCCTATAAAACACCGGATATATTTAGGCTACCTGCCGTTGGCTTGTTTTTTATTTTTAAGAAAATAAAACAGAATCAAAAAGTAAATCTAAACGAACTAACATCCCAATTTAAAAATGGACTACATCCTTAAACCAAGTCCACAAATTCTTCATTGTTTTTTTTTTTTTTTGTCAATACAAAAATTTGTGGACTTAAAACCCCCCAAATGGTTAATTGGTCATGTTCAATAATCTTTTCTTTTTGTTCACTTTCATGCCGAACTACTACGTCTTTAGTATGTTTGAAAAAGGTTATAAAAGATCAATTGATACAATTAAATTAGTTCTTATTGTTGACAAAAAATTATTATCGTCTATACAAAAAAATAATAAAGTTACGCACAAAACAGAAATTTATTTATGTACACATGTGCGTGTGTATTTATAAAACAAAAACCATCAAACAAAATACCAATTATGTTGGAAATTATTAAAAGAAATCAGAAAATCATTTAAACAAATTAAGTTTTTTTTTAATCGGCATAAAAATAAAAATATTTTTAATGATTGATACATAACTATTTTCGTCTGAGCAACGAAAATATACATATTCTTAAATTTTATAGAGCGTATAGAGTGTCTATTTTAATGGTGACAAGCACACTTACGAAAGCTGCTAGCTAATTACGTGCATAACACCTGCTGAAAATGTAAATTTTACTTACAAAGGGTGGTCCAAATATAATGCACGATGTTAATTGCGAGTCACACCACCAACCTAGCTGTCGCAGGTTCGATTTTACTTGGGTGTTTTTTACAGACAAGCCAAAAAGCTTCGCAAAAAAAAGATTTTTGACTAGCTTAATTTGGCGTTTTTTGCTTCAGTGTTTGACAAATTCAACCATGGAGAGGCGCCTTAAAATACATAGTTGAAGCTTTTTATGATGGTGTGGACGGTTACATCAAAATGCATTTCGTGCACTTCACGATTTTGTTTGATTAGCATAATCGACCAAATGTCTCCATAATCGAGCGAATCGTGCGCAAATGTCAGCAAACCGGATCTGTAGGAAATGTGAAAACAGCTGTGCATGCCTACCCAGTTCCTTCTATGGACAAGATTGTAGCTATTCGCGATAGTGAGGCAGATGAGTCATCAAGCAATTACAGTGAATGGTGTTGTCTTTCGCGAGATGATAACGACATGTGGTTTCAACAGGATGGTGCTACTTTGAAAAACAGCTAACGAAAATTCAATGGCCGTTTTATCATATGATTTGCATCCGTTATATTTCTTTCTTTAGGGATATTTAAAAGAACATGTATAAGTCAAGAACAATTCAAAAGCTAAAGGATGAGATAATTCGGCACATTAACGACATTGAACTTCAATTATGTCTCAGAGCCATTATATATTTTGTTTCACACATAATTTTCAATAATTTAAGATAATTTTTTGAAATCTTTTTATTATATTTACAATTCACTTCGTGCGGTTGGGCCACCCTATATTTAGGCACACGATAACGTAAACTCATGCTCACGGTATACTCTAGAAAAAACTTCGTATAATTAGAACTGAATTTAAATTATATTCCCAGATTTTCAATTAGAATGTAAAAAATAAATAATGTTTAATAAAAAAAAACCAAGAACTTGAAGAAAACATCCCAAAAACTTCTACTCAAACACTCATTCACTTACGTTAGCCTGAGCATGCAGGTTTTTATTATTGAAAACAAAAATTGCTGTTAATGCGGCTTAGCAAGCTCATCACCACAAAGCAAGCTGCAGTAATAAAACGTACAACTGGAATGAAAATATTTTATTCTTTTTTTATATCAATATGGTTTCATTAACTAATTTAAGTCACTTATTTGATTTTTCTTTAAAAAAAAAAAATTATTCAGGTGGTGTATTATCGTGTATCCATTCAGCAAAGTGAGCCACAGAAGTATAAACACTGGGTATACGCAAACCACCACAATTATCAGAACCAAATGACATAATGCCAATCTAAAATTATACATATAATAATGTTACAATGATATCATTCTAATTACATACTTCGGTTAACACCCTCGGCTAACACACCTCAAGTTAACTTGCAGCAATTCTAGTAAGCGAGAAAAAAAACTCAAGACTTGTTGCAAGAAAACGTGCTGTGCACATAAGCCCAAACTTTAAAGAGCTTTAAATTATTATCATTGACCTTAATCGCAGCTCAATTCCCAGCACCAATTAAAGACTCCTAACGATTCATTTTACCAAAGTTTTCTGGGGCCCGTATCCTACTGCCTAGTTGCCCACCAAAAAAAAAGTGAAGAAAAAGAAGTGGAAAAATCACTACAACTGCAGCCTTTAAGTACTTTTTCTTCTAAATAAGAAAACATCAATGAGTTTAACATTAACATATTCATTGGAAGGAAGTTGTTGTCTTTTGAAAACTTTTCTCTGAATAAAATGCATATGTACTCGTAAGAAGCTGTAAAATGCAATACTCGGTGAGTATTGCTTTTTTGATATTTATTATTGCAGAAAAAGTAGTGATTTAAAATCGTACATTATACACTCCCTGCCAAATGAATAAGACCTCTTAACACAATATTTCTAAAAGGTTTTAGCTTTCAAAAAAAAAAAAAAAGATGCTACGAGCATCTTTGTAGCACTCCAATATAGCAGTTAGCATTCATGGTACTGGACAAAATTTTTTTATAAAAACAAAATCAGTGCATAATAGCAACTAAATTACTTTTAAAGTAAGTACGAGTATGTGGTTAAAACTGAATCACTTCTATTATTTTTTACTGAGTAACTTATACTGCTTACCCAGCAAAAGGGCCCTGACCCTATGTATTGCATTGCCCACATACCCTTCATGTCTCGGTATCCATACCATAGACACCGGATTCCTCTCTGCCAAAGCACTTAAAAGTCTCTAGCAAATCCAAATCAACTGCAATTGGAAAGAATAGCTTGCAAAAGCGGGGGATACACACACCAATCAATCAATGCATGCACGTTGTGTGTGAATTTGACGAAAAGTTTAATTTTTTTTTTTTTTTTGATACGCACACAAATTTGATGCCTCGCTTAAGGTATTTAGAGCTGCTTGGCTATCCAAAAGAATGTATATTCCGGTACCACGAGTGCCTAGCATAGAATTTTGTTTGAAAAGTAGAATTAATAGCTCGCAAATTAAAACAACAAAAATTATTTATATTAAGCGTTAGTTGTACACTGAGCCAAAAATCGCGTTGCAATATCAACAACGTATGTGGTCATTTTGACATCATCTCGTTGTCTACTTTATTAACAACGAGTGTTTCCATTTTTTTAACAAGCGTGTACAAATCGACAGCGGTTGTTTGTCAACTTAGAAAAAAAAAAGCTCCGATTTTACTTTTTTGACAAAGCACGTTGTTAAATTGATACCATGCGTTGTCAAAGTGAGCACAAACGTGGTTGATACATTATTGACACTCTTAAAGTGTCGAAAATACATAATTTTCATGCGAAAGAGAAAGATATTCAATCACTAATTATAAAGCCGACATTGATACATGTCATAATTTACTCGTACATGATGATAAAAACCTCATAATCGGGCCAAATATTCCCTTATGTGCTGTTTTCTAGAAATTTTATATGAAAAGTAATCAAAAAAATTGGTTTTTTTCCAAATAATTTTTTTACGCTTGTGTTATTGGAAAAGCATATTAATAAGTTCAAGAAATAAAAACGTCAATGTGCGGAAATTTAATTAAATTTAAAAATTTTTCAATACAGCTTCTAAGCCGACTTGCTTTAGGCCATTATTACAAGTTACCGATAGTTAAAGTTAAGATTTTATAAGTCAATCATTAAGCTTTTGATTAGAAATTAATTAAAATTTGGATAGTGTATCCTTAACTATCCACCCAAATTGGACTCCAAAGTTTTATCCAAAATTCTAACTTTTACTATCGAAAGTTGTAATAACGGGCCTAACCTATTTGTAATAATTTATCAGTAAAATCACCTGTGAAAATATGCCATTCTCTTGTATAAAGAGCGGAGCTCCACCAAAACCCTGGCATACATCTTTGCCTTCACCACCAGCACACATCCACTGACCTTCTATAGAATTTGGTGACTCTAAAGCACCCGTTGAGGCATAATTACGCAAGCATAAATCCCAACTTGTTAGTGGTACATCCAAATATGACATTTCCGGTTGACGACTACTTGCTGTAGACATTTTGCCCCAGCCAGCAATGGTAGCACGTTTGCCCACCACCAAATTTGCTCTGGTCTTTTGTAAACATATCGGTTGGGTGGCCACTGTATGCAAACATGATGAACACGAAATTGAAAGAAAGAAAAAATAAAAAAAATAAACATTAAAAAAATATTATTTTTTTATCTTAACAGGCTTGCTAATGAATCAATTTGTGAGGCATCTTGAAGCAAAATAAAATAAAAATTTCCTGTTGAATAAAACAGTAAAACCTTAATTTGATTAATGTCTTTGATATAAAGTAATTAAGATGTTAAGTTAGCTGCACGTTCAAGGGAAACCAACCAGCTGAATGAACAAAAGAAATAATAATAATATAAGAAAGGCTGTCAGCAGGTGCCCTTTAGGACGCGTATGGTTGACAGATCAGTACAACATAGAGTTTAATAGGCAGCCAAGCCTGAAGCACATATTAAATCTCATTTAATTATTAAAACGATTTGGATCGCTGGACCCTGCAAAAGCAGTTTTTATTATTAAATATTGCATATCATTATAAGTGTGATGAATGGCTTTCGACTGTGTGTCGAAAATATTATTTTTTCCTTCCAATTCAAATACACACAGTAAACACAATATAATCCCCAAGGGGTTAATTATAAAGATATCCCAGATTTATTTCTTTATCAATCCCTTGTTTCGTTTCTCATACTATACTTTTTTTTATTTGTACATGACATACAATGTATGTGCCATTAAAAACACTCTTCTTTGATTTAAAATGGCATAAATAACAGCAATTAGCTGGTCATAAAGGCGTTGTGTTAACATGTACGCACACATAATATTAGCAATTTGCTCAAAATTGAAATTATTTATTTTATGCAAGTATGACTAACTGAGCGATCAAAATTCTGTAGACTTTTGATCAGCCAATCATAAACCAAACAAGCATTGAAAAAATATAAATGCATGTATGCAGCGGCTTTACTTTAGCATCGTTCGAACGAACATGTTGCTCAAATTCATTTATCTCAATGGATTGTATTTTTTTTTTTTTTTTTTTGTTCCGAAAGGAAGACAACAGAATGCCTGCCTAAATTAATGAATGGTTGATGAAACAAATAAGTTGTTTATTATATTGCTGTATAATTAAATTTAATGTGAGCAATTGGTAGGCAGGCAGTTTGCTTATACATACATACGTTTTTTGTTTTGTTTTGTTTTCTTATTTTAACGATTTTTATAATGTTGTCCTTTTTAAGTCACCGTTTTTAACTTGATTGATCTTATTTTTGTTATATATGTTGTGTGTGTGCGTATTGATCGTTTGTTGAACAAATCAAATAATAAATAATTTATTATCTTTAGCACGTACCACTAGTTTTATTTATTTATTTATTTTTTTTTTGTTTATTTTCTTTTTGCAATTTTTATTTGCCATTCATTTTATTAAATAATTATTTTGTGCATATTCGTGAATGTATTTTTGCTGAATAAATTGTATAGTTGGCTGTTAATTTAATAAAATACAATATTAAATAAATAATTGAGAGAATTTCTTTATACGAGGGTTGCCTTTTATATTTCGGGATTAGAGAACAAAAACAAATATTAATCATCGAAAATCACTTTATTGTTTTTCAAAATATTCCCCATGAAGAAGCACTTTTGCCACTCTGACACGAGCGATTGACAAATTGTGTGGGATCCAACGCCAACAAATTTTTTTGACAGTCAAATGTTTATGCAATATTGAATGTATGCTGGTCCCACTAATGCCTAAGGTTGTCTCAATCTCTCGATAGGTCACATGACGATCTTGCAATATCAGTTCGCGCACAGCATCAATGGTTTTCGGAACAACAACTGATTTTGGACGACCTTCACGAAATTCATCGTGGAGTGAACTACGACCACGATTAAATTCAACATACCATCGATAAACACTGGTCCTTGATGAAGCTTCATCGGCAAAAATTGAATTAAGTTCATCCAAGAAAGTTGTAAAAAATAATCGCACGAAAATGTTCATGATTTAATTCCATGTTTGTTGTTGTAAACAACACAAATAGCGCTCGTATGTCAAAAAGTTCTGAGTACGTATAACCTCAAAAATGTCCAACTTTACGATACAACTGTCAGTTGTCAGGTTGCAACACCAGGGTTGCCAAATCCCGAAATATAAAAGGCAACCCTCGTATATGGAACTATAAAAAAAAATTATTTAAAACAAGTTAAATTCGGCTGCGGCGAGTCTTCTACATCCTTCACTGTGTTAGCCAAATATTAATATTATTAATTTTACACAGTCTTCTTAAATATTAAAAAAATATTTTTAGTGAAATGGAAAATATTGATTAAAATTATTTTCTTTCAATGCCTTTTTCTTGTTAATCCGAAAATAAATAATCAATAAAATTTTATTTTATTATTTTAAATTAATGAGAAAAATTCTAAGAAAGTTATTCAATTTAATTTGAAATGCTTACCAACATTTTTAACACAATACTGAAATAAATATTTAATATCAAATAAAGGAATTCAAATTAACGGCAACAATTAAAAACTATAATATCTTAAAATAAGAATTCTGTAGTCATAGTGATATCACACACAAGGCATACACACCTTTGTATAAGACCGATTGACTGGTCTCTTGTTTGCACATGCACAGCTTAAAAATTTCCTTAAGAAAGCAAAACAGAAATGAATGAAAAACAAACATTTCGGCTGTATTTTTGAGTTTTCTCCCCCACTTGTTATGACTATCATTTATGCAAAAGCTGCCCCTGCCACGTTTTTTTTTTATGTATGTCAATAGCAACTAAAAGACAAAAACAACTTTGTCTAGGGACTTCAGAAAGTTGATTTCAACGACTATACAGCCAGACAGATCGACTCCGCTATTTATAAGGATTCAGAATATAAAATGTGGTTCAACCATAATGTACGATGTTAATTGTGAGTCAAGTTTTTGGCCCTACTTAATTTGACATTGCTTTGATTTAGTATGTGACAAATTCAACCATGGAGATGTACACAATTGAGCAGCGCGTTAAGATTGTTGAAGCCTTTTACAAAAATTGAAGTTCAAATCAAAATACATTTCATTCAACTTTTTGATTGGCATAATCGACCAAATTTGTCCACAATGGGGAGAATTGTAAATCGAGTCTGTAAGAAATGTGAAAACTCTTGTGCATGCAGCCGTTTGCAGTAGTGTGACCAAGCAGTTACCATGAATGGTGTTCTCTATCGCGAGATGATAACGGATTTCTTATGGCCAGAAATTGGCAATATGGACCTAGACGATATGTGATTCCAACAAGATGGTGCCGCTTGCCATACAGCCAACGAAACAATGGCTCTTTTGCCCGAGAAATTAAGTGGCCGTTAGACTTCTTTCTTTAGTTATATTTAAAAGAAAAAGTGTACGCCAATAACCCAAGAATAATTCAAATAATGACATTGAAACTCAATTATGTCTCAGAGTCATTGAAAATATGGACGATCGGCTAGAGGTATGTCACCGAAGCCATGGCGAGATTTTGTTTATTATGAATTATAAAATTAGAGAAGAATTATTAACATAATTCTCTTAAAAACTTTTTGTTATATTTACAATTCATATCACAAACATATATACTCGTATACCCACCCTTTACACTAAAGGTGAAGGGTATAACAATAATTAATTTTTTTGAACAAGTTAAAACATGTCTAAAAAAAAACATCTCATGTAGCAAAATATTTTTTTTTACAATTTTAAACAACAAACAAACGTGATAATTAACTTCAATTGAACTTGACTCATGCCATGATTTTTGCGTCTAAATATTTTAAATAAATGTTTGTGCACAAATGCTAGTAAATATATTTAGACAACAATATGTATGATTATAATTAGTTATTAATTATATATTTTTGTTTTATTTATATTAAACATAGACCTCATTTCCGGCCGAATTGTTGCAGCAATAATCATGCAAATTATTTACTTTTTTTTTTGTTGTTGGCTCTCTACTTACCAGAATAATTGAGAGGCGTTTTTAATACCAACAAAGCAATATCATGATGGTATTGACCCTGTTTATAATCGGGATGTACAATAACATGGCTTATGGCATGATTAACAGAACGAGGAGCACAAAAACCAGTACTAGCACAATCAGGATCAGATGAAGTATCATATTCGCCTACACGTACAGATGATCTAACAAAACAAAATTCAAGTTAAACACACATACACATTTGATGATAAATAAAAGAAGTTAATTCTCACAATCGGTGTCCTTCCGCTTTGGCTAAAGCACAATGTGCTGCCGTTAATATCACTCTTCTGGCTATAACCGAACCAGCACAGGGATATGCAAAAGCCCCGGTATTAATATCTAGTTGCATTACAATTTGCTTGTTAAAATTGTATTTTTTTTTTTTTGTTTAATTTATTTTACAATAACTTACGTTTAAATCCTATTCTTGAAACAAAAGGATACGTGCCCAAACCACGATAGAAATGTCCTTGAACCAGTGACTTACCACAAACTTGGTTTTTTTCTAAAGGACTACTAGGACAGCAAACGTAAGGCATTTCTTCGCCACCACCACAAAACAACGATTTGTCTCCATAATAACACATTTTAGCCACCTCATATATCAGGGTCGTGCAATCGTGTAAGGGAGTGCATTCAGTACCCACCGTACATTCCGTATTGGCATCATAATAAGATCTTTGGCCATATGAGCGACCTTGCGAATCACTAGCCGAAGTTTTCGCAAAACTACCGGGCACTAAAAGCTTTTCTAAAATGTTACAAGTTAAATTGGAAAAATTGGTAAAAGATTATTTTTTTAATTTAATCTTAAAGAATCTATGAAGCTTGACGAAGTTAAATAACGAATTAAAAGGATATAGAGTGTTTTCTAATTAAAAAAAAAATAATTGTAGTTAAGAAACTTAAAAAGAGTTAAAAAAAACAATCAAGCTAAAGAAAATGATGAAGAGGATATTCTTGCACTTGCCATCACAATTTTCAAATTAATTTTAAAGTAAAATTTCGTTCAATTTCATAATTTTTTTTTTAATTAAAGTGAACTTAACAACTCACCAAATTCACCATATTCACACTTGCCCACTTCGGCTAATAATCCAATTATGGAAAAAGTGAAAATTTGCCATAAATGTGACATGTCATGACCATGAAAATTAGCAAACTTTAAAATCATTTTCAACAACAACAAATACACACTTAATAAAATGAACTATTTTTCATTAAAAAAATGTGAAATTATATTTTCTTTTCTTTTTTAAATACAGGCAGTATAAAATGCTGCAATGATCATTATTTCGAAAACCTTTCACGTACAATTGAAATAATTTGTCTTTCTCTTTTTTTTGTTTTGTGTAGAAAAAAATTGTTTAATTCGTTCACCAAATTATAAATAAGTAATTTCTGCCGCAAAACTTGTGCGAAAGCTTTGAATGCATTTAACCGACTATTAATGATGGTTTTTTAAAAATTTCCCTACAGAATTATTCTAAAATCCATTAGACCGGTAAAATTGTATTTTGATTTATTTTATATATTTTTTAATAAGTGTACATATATATCATTGCTGTTGTTGTTGCTGTTGTTTTAACTGCTTTCATTTGCTTTTGTTGTTAATGTGGTTCATAAGCTGAGTTTAAACAAATAAAAAAAAAAATAAATAAAACATCATTTTAAATTGATGCTTTTGATGTTTTTTTTTAATGATTGTGATAGTACCAGTAAGATGTGCGCGCCAAAGTGATAGAATCACTTAATTACATGAGCGTACGTGTCGGTTCGTTTAAGCAAACAATCAATTTTACCTTACTTGAGATAAAAACTTTTAGTAAGTGTTAAAACTATCGAGAATAAGTTCATGGCGTTCAACTTCATGCTATTGTTTTAGTCACCACAAAATCGAACGCAGCGTTTCGGAAATTTCATTGACCCTGAGTGTACATATATGGGCCCCATTACAAGATTCATAATTAGTAACAAACTCTCTAGTGTGATTCAGGAACTGCTATTTTTAACTTCATATTTTGAACTAACAAATGTGTGATTTAGGAATTTTCGGTTAACTTTAGTACTTAAAATTGCGCGACTAATAAAAATACCGTGGATAACAACCATAACGGGTACAAATGACCATGTGCAACAACCAAAAATGACTTATTTATAAAAAAATTTTTTATTTAAGAGTCATTCACTTTTATTTTTCGGTTAAGTAAACACCACCCAAAATTCTGGCTTTTATTTAACCACAGCTGAGAATTAATAATTTTACTGAATCATAAGTTTTTTTTTAATTTTAGGGTTAACTATTTTTAACCAAACATTTTTTTTTTAAATTTAATAGTAGCCTTAGCTATTTTTACCTCTACCAACCACGAAGAAATTCCCGAAAAAGGACCATAGTTTTTACACATTTGTAGGGCCCACCCAAAGTGCCATCAAGTGATTGCAATATCAAACGCAAACATATATTTTTGTAAATCGTTTTTAAGCCCGGTCGAAATGAATGACGATACAGTTTGGGCGAAAAACATTTATTTTTTTAACAACTTTTTCTCTATAAATTTGTCTACCATTTTGTTGTAGCATTTATTTTTTAGGTCACGATTGCAATAATCTTCACTTTTATTTAAACTGCCAAATTTCTCAAGGAACTTAAAAAAAAATTTTTAAGTATTCCAAAGTAATTTCTTGCCCATTGGATGGCACCTGCCTTTTAAAATGGCTAATTCCCCACCTAGTTATCTGGTTCGTCCACAATATAAAAAAAATGTATGTGCACGCAAAGAAAAAATATGGTTGAGCAACCACATTCTGATGGAAACATAGTATGGTTAGATTTATGATTGTCTCTAATCATATATATTTTCAAATCAGGTCAGGGCTAAAATTTTTCTTTTTTTAATTTTTTTTAATATTTAAAAAAAAATTTAATATGAGTTTAAAATACGTTTTTTTATATAAATTTTTTGTATAAATAAATTTTTTTTATTCCACTGCCTTTTTTGTTTCTATTAATTTGTATTTGTTTATTACATAAAACAGCGAGTTTGAATTTATTTTTTAAAATTTTATTTGACTACCAGGATTCGAACTTGTGAACACTTAGTTAAGAAGCATTAACTCGCTACTCGACCATTTCAGCTGTAAAGCTCAGTCGAGTTTGAACGATTATGTTTTTGTTTTATACTCACTTTATTTATATGGTTGCGGAAGAGATTTACCTTCAACCAAATTTTCTCATTAATATGTTTACTATAAACATATTTATGGTTTTAGTTAAAATTTTATTATATTAAAAATAATATTATAATGATATGGTTCATCTAAGACGGTAAACATAATATGATTAAAAATAACTAGAATCATGTCTATCGTGATCAAACTAATGTTTAGATGCTTCAAAATAATAATAATATTTTTGTGAAGAACAAACTATGTTTGCGGTGACCATATTTAACCATCTTTTATCTTTGCGTGTGTGTGTTCATTTGTACTAATAATATATTTAGAAACATTTAAGGCATTTAATGACGTAAGGCGTATTTGATAAATACTAAAAAAGGTTTATATATATATGTAAAATAAATGTATATAACACACATAGCTTTCGTTTCTTCATCTGTGTCTTCTTTTAAGCTTAGTTCGTTCGTTCATTTGTAGATACTTTATTTAAAATGAAGAGTAAATCAATGAACTATGATATGATAACTTCGTTATTAATATCGTTCGCGCAATGTCACTTGAAAAGCATTGTAATAATATTATTAGTTAATAACTAACATTATCTAATTGACGCGCACCTTTAGCTAATTCGTAAATGCTAGTGAGTATTTTACACACCAGCACTACCACCACCATCACTATTATTAAAATTGTTCGTTTCATGTTCATGCGTTGTTTGTTCGTATTTAGTTTTTGATTTAAACTGTTGATAAGTATTTATCTTATTTTATTTACAAAAAAAGTTCATTTTGGTAAAAGTGGTGTTTCTGTAACTATTCCATAGAAATGAAATTAAAAGTTTAACGATTTTAACACAATTTCTCAACAACTTTATAATGATTTTGTTTTTGTTTTTATTATCAAGTCAATGTATGCTTGCAAAGAATCAAAATGAAAGAAAAATGGTACACAAAAATTTATCTATAAATATAAAAAAGTAACGTTACTGACTGACTGACTGATTTATCATCATCGCCCAGCCTAAACGGCTAAAGCTACGGACTTGAAATTCGGTAAGCAGGTGCATGTCCCAATGTATAGGACGAATAAGAAGAGATTTTTGGAAACTAGAATATTAAGAGGGTAAAAAAGGTTAAAATCGAATTTCTTATATCTCCGGAACTACTGCAGATGAAACCAAAGTTCAAACAACAAAATATTCTACTAAAAAATAAGCGGATGGGTACTTGGTACTTTTTCTATATTTTTACATTTGTGGCAAAAAAGGATAAAAACTAATTCTGGCACGCTTTTTAACCCCATTTATTTTTCAAAGTAACAATCACAGCAACAACAACTAAATTGTATTCTTCTCTTCTTAAAAACGTCTCCAATGTACATATATTGGCAATTTTTTAAAATTCGAGCAATTAAGGGTTAAAATATGTGCCCCTTTTTACTACTATTTCTAAATATGTAAATTGATGCAGCATATAAACATTTTATTACTAATTTGTAGTACCCAATAAAAATCAATGGTAAAAAAATTGTTTCAAGGAAGAAAAAAAGTACCAAAAGAAAGATTTTTACTTCATATTGAAACAAGTTTAATGGTATTTTTAATGTTATGTGCAAGCCTAGAGTTTTCACAATAGAATTAAGCGATCCTTAACAAAATAAAAAATTATTAAGTGGACAAAATGGTACTTTTTATTGATTTTAATGATAATTTTTGATATATTAGTATTAACAGCCCTAAAACTACGAGACTAGGCTCAAACGGTTCAGGTTAAGATGAAAAATCATTAAGAGACAATATGGTACTTTTTATACATTTTAATCATACTTTTTGATTTTTTTAATATAAACAAGCTTGGCAGTACGATATTGAGCGCAAATAGTCCCAAGTGAAAAATCATTAAGAGGACAAATGGTGATTTTTATAATTTTTTTTTTTTTGTACTTTTTGGTATTTTATTATTAAAGAATGTAAAATTATGGGATTTGGCTCAAATGATCTAAAGTAAGGTGGAAAACGATGAATGGGAAAAAATTATACTTTTTATTGGTACTTTTTCAGTTTTTCATGCTAATAACGCTAGAACTATGAGATTGGGGTCTAACGCTCTTAAGCAAAGTAAAAAATTATTAACAGCCAAACAGTACTTTTTTTATTGATTTCAATGGTACTTTTTGATTTTTTAATATTAACGAACCTAAAACTATTATACTGAGCTTAAACGGTTCAGAACAAGGTGAAAAATAATTAAGAGAAGAAAACTGTACTTTTTATTCATATACTATAATAGTATTTATTTTTTGATTTTTTAACATTAACGAATTTATAACTATCAGACCGAGCTCCAACGGTGATCAGTAAATACATATAAAAATCAATAAATTGACGAAAGGGCCCTTTTTCTATGTTTTAATGATACCTTTTAATATAATTGTATCAAAAAATTTAGAACTGAAATTAAATAGTCAACAAAGAAATACGAAATTATAATAGCGACAGTATGGTACTTCGCTGACGAAGTAGCGAGTTTCATGCTAGTGTTACATATTTTATTTCTTTGGTTGTATTAAATTTTTTGTTAATTCTAAAATAAATAATTAATTTCAGTTAAAGAACTTCTGGGAGCCTTATTTTTAAAAGCAATAAAATGTCTGTAGGTACTCAATCTTAAGGATATGTCTACCTGGTATAAATTAGAATTGCACGTATGTATATTATTATATGTATCTTTATTATCCAGGAGAATTTATATAAAGTGACACAAAGTCTAAACATTATTGTTCCACCATTTCACTAAACTTGTAGGTTGATTTGAAAACAACGTATTAAATAAGTCTTTGTATGGCTTAAAACAAGCAGGTAGGAGTTGGAACAGTAAGCTTGTTAGTTTGACCTGGTGAAGTTTGTGTCAAAGGACTGTGGTAACAGTGCTGTTAGAAAGCAGATCGCATACGCAAATATGCTCAACTCTACTGAAGTAAAATACAGGGCTTTGTCTAGTGGGTGCACGCAAAGAAAAAAGATGGCTTGTTATTCACAAAAATATTATTATTTTGAAGCATCTAAACATTCTTATGATCACGATAAACATGTTTCTAGTTATTTTTAACCATATTATGTTTAGCGTCTTAAATCAACCATATAATTATCGTATTATTTTTGATAAAATTTTACTTGAAACCAAAATATGATTATACAAGGTAGCGCAACAGTAATCCTCCTATCAGAAAATGCTATAAATTTTGCGATTGGCCCCTAATGTCAGTTCTGTTTTGACATTTGTGTAGTAAACACATGCGAAATACACGTTAATAAACAATGTTACGCTACACTATTTATGTGACCAATAATCGGTCGGTGACTTTGGCACAACGTGAATTTCGTCGCAGATTTCCTGGCCGTCCAACGCCTACTGGTGAAATACTGCGACGTTTAGCCGCTCGCCTCAAAGAGACTGGCACAACACGAGATGCTGCCAGGCGTGGCAGACCCCGGAGTAGCCGTTCTGCAGAGAATATTGCTGCTGTAGCCGAGGATGTCATGGAAGCGCCGTCGACATCGACCAGACGACGTGCCACGCAAATGGGTATCAGTCGACGGTCTTTACAGCGAATTTTGGTACAAGATTTGAAGATGTTTCCGTACAAAGTCCAGACGGTGCATCAGCTGTTAGCTGCTGACCGCCAATCGCGTCTAACATACGCTCAAGCCATCCTTAATCACCACCAAGAGGAAGATGATTTTTCATCAAAAATAATCATGAGTGATGAGGCCCATTTCCATCTTAGCGGGTAAGTAAATAAGCTAAATTTACGCTTCTAGGGCACTGAAAATCCGCGTGTAACCCACGAAGAGCCATTACACCAGCTCAAAGTCACTGTATGGTGTGGTGTTTTCGCTTTAAGAGTCATCGGACCTTTTTTCTTCGAAGACGTCGTGGGCCAAACGGTTACTGTCAATGGTGAGAGCTACAGAGCAATGATCAACGAGTTCTTTTTGCCGCAACTCGATGAATTGGGATTGGAAAACATGTGGGTCCAACAGGACGGTGCAACGGCACACACTGCACGTGCCACAACCGATATGCTGAAGGATGCATTTCCCAGGCGCCTAATCTCCCGTTTTGGCGGTTTGCACTGGCCAGCAAGATCGCCTGATTTGACCGCTGCAGACTTCTTTTTGTGGGGCTTTTTGAAGTCGCGCGTTTATGTCAACAAGCCTCAGACTCTTGCAGCTCTTAAAGACAATATCCGTCAAGAATGTGAGGACCAATCGCCGGAAGTTTTGGCCAAAGTGATGGAAAATGCCATAAAAAGGGCTCAAATGACAATCGACTGTGGCGGCGGCCATTTACACGACATTATATTCTCGACTTGATGTAAAAAAATTAAAAGACCAAATAAAAATAATCCACAAGAAGAATCAAAGTTTTTCATATTTTTTTAAATTACAGCCAAAAAACATCGGTTATTTTTACGCCACCTTGTAGTAAACATAATAATGAGAAAAGATGGTTGAATGTAAATTGTTTTCTATTTTGTCTCTCACTTTATTTATGTGAGTATAAAACAAAAACTTAATCGTTCAAACTCAACTGAGCTTTGTGGCTGAAGTGAGTAGCTTCCTAACTAAATATTTCAAAGTTCGATTCCTGGTAGAGTCAAATAAAATTGAAAAAAAAAAAAATTCAAACCCGCTGTACTATATAATAACCCCCAAATTCTTAAAAAATATTATGTGCTTATTAAGGGCTTATTTGACAGACTTCTATGCAGTATTTGTCAAATAACCCCTTATTAAGCACATAATATTTTTTATGAATTAGGGGGTAAATAAATATAAATTAATAGAAACGAAAAAGTCAATGGAATAAAAAAAAATTATTTATACAAAAAATTTATATAAAAATATTTTTTATAAACTCATATTAAAATTTTTTTTTAAATATTTATATAAAATATGTATGTATTAATATCTTTGATTTAAAAATATATATAGTTAGATGCAATCATAAATCTAACCATACTATGTTTCCACCAGAATATAGTTGCCTCAAATATATTTTTTTTGTGTGTGTAAAGAACTATTTACTGCTGGCTGTAGGCAATTAAAGGGCTTTATTATTGGCGGTGGATCCGGTTTATCAAAATTGCACAAAAAACATAGACATTAGATACTAGTATATCCATGAAGTTGTACGCAATAAGCATATCATACTGGAATATTGTCCAACGAATAACATGGTAGCCTATATCTTGACAAAAAATTTCTCTATAGTTAAACCTTTACATTTTATGAAATGTAGAGGACATACATGTTGAGGATAAAAGCTAAAAATCTTGCAATTCTATAATGCAACACACAGTATGTATGTCAAAGCTTTATAAAACTTCAACATTCGTTCCTGATATAATTTTGTCCCTTTGTGAGGGGGGACACTTCAAAATACCCATCATAATATTTTTGTGCCAACAAAAATTTTTTTAAGGAACAAGTAGATGAATTCTGCCCAGCACAAACAAAATTATAAAAAGAAATAAATAAATAAATGTATTCAATTACAGACGAATTCGCCTTATTTCCAATTGTAGCATTTTGAAAACAAATTAAAAACGTTTGGTAAATTTGTATGCAAGGTTTTTTAATAATTCAATTTAAATTAAATGTACAAATTGGTTATTTAATGACAACTAACGGTACATTTAAGTTTAAAGTCCAAAATAGTGTTTTAAAACTCTTTAACAAATAAATTTAACGGTTTAGTAATTTTTTAATGCTACAAAATTAAATAAAATTATTTAAAAGCGTTTACAATTTATCTCGTTATCTATGATTTTTTTTTTAGGAAAGAGATATGCATGTGTGCAGAAGTTGTGTGTATCATACTTGCAATTCTTCTATGCATTTAAACGGAAGCTTAATGAATTGTCTATTTAACAATTTGGTTTATTTAATATACAATTTATTAAATTTAAAAATAAAAAAATTAAAACTTCCGTGTAGCTACACTAAATTTTTTCTTTCAACAATCTATTCAGCCTGCATCGCACTGAGTTAACACAAAAATCATTTCAAAGTGTAGAGGGTGTTTTTTGTTTTTTTTTTTTTGTTCGACAGAACTTTCAATTGTCAAAAATAACATCAAAAATTAAATTTTAAAACATAGAAATGTCTTTATTCGAAAGATCCATTAATATCATTAATATTTGCAAATGATTTTTAACACATGGCTGTTATTGATGAAGCTCTTTCCAACTTGTTAGTGTTATTGGTTCATATAGCAAGTGTGATATTCATTAACAGTTCGACGGATGGCTTGTTCACGAAATTTTTTTATAACAGCACAAATCTAACAAGCTTCTTGGCTTGTTTGCAAAAAACACGCAGGCTTCAGTTTAACAGTTAACCTAAGTTCTATCGTACTTAAAAAATCACCCTGTGGAAAGGAATATACCCAGCAAACTATATACCAATCAAACTATAACACATATTATATATAACTAGCTGACCCGGCAAACGTTGTTTTATCTTAAAATTTTTGTATATGCGATCTTCTTACTTTAAGAAATCGACCGTGCAAGACCGGGTAAAAACGTACAGTAGAATTTTATATATATATAATAAACCAGCTGTTTTTACCCGGTTTCTCCTGGTCTCGGTCGCTCCTTTCTTAGACATAAAAATTCAGAACAATCTGTTTGTAGTCTGGTTTATCATTAATTGTTTTTATACGGCGAGCTTTTAAGTGACCCGTGTAAAAGTGAGCGTAGCTCATTCCAGAATATATGGTGACTATTCTTGGAATATATTAATGTTATGTAATAAATTTAGAAAAAAAATCCCTTGAAAAATAGAAAGTCTTTATTATGGTTCACAACTCAACTTTAATTTAGTTATAATTTTGATATTAGATACAACCTGTTTGTTTTATTACTGATTACAACTCTGTGTTCGTTTAGTAGAAAAAAACATATAAAAATAACAACTCATATTAATAGCAGTTGTCTCAATTACAACTCAAGTTATTTGATTTGTGAACCATAATAGGGGCAGAATTTTAATTGTTAATAATAGTCGTAAAAGTAAGCATAACGTAGTCTATGTTACTCTTTGATAGTGTAGCTTCATATTGATGGAAGAATATTTATATGGTTGATCTATAACGGTAAACATAGTATGGCTAAAAATAACTACAAACATGTCTATCGTGATCATAATAATGTTTAGATGCTTCAAATTAATAATAATATTTTTGAGAAGAACAAACTATGTTTGCGGTGACCATATTCAACCATCTTTTTTCTTTGCGTGTGTTATTTTTGAAAGTGGTATAAGTCCACTTTTTTTTTTAATTAGTCAGCGGTAATTCGGTAAGAAGTGTTCTTATCTTGCTAAAATTACAGCTAACTTATTATTTGTTTTAAGTAGACTTATACCACAGTTCATGTGTAAAGATTAACATAATGATATAACAAATTCTGAAGGCAATTATTATTATATATTTATGAAATATAAATGTATGTGCTTAATATATAAAATATTCTATTGTAGGTTACGTTAAACAAGACAGAACGCCTCAAGCAAGAAAAGTGTAAGAGCGATGGAAAAGCGTTCAGGGTCAATAATTGCAGTGTCTCACTAAACCCGTTAACTCATGTAATCGAAAGGCGTAGTACCGCAAGTTAAGTTATTTACATTTCATAGATACAGCGGGGACGGGACATCTGGAAATTTTTCTAGTTCCTAAAAAATTACATTAATTATTTTAAAAATATATATACCTATTATTTATGTACAATTATTTTAAAATCTTAATTAATAAAAATGGTTGTACGTGTGTTTGACATTGTACTCTTCCTAAACGGCTGGACCGATTTAATTGAATTTCTATGTATGCCTTTGGGTTATACCTTGGAAGGTTTAATATCACAAATCCGCGCAGCAGGTGGTGCTGAAGTCGGTATCTGGCTTATTTATCTACAACCTGTTTTTACCCAGTGTTGCACGGTCCTTTACTCTATGAGTACGATTTTTTAGAGTAAGAAGATCGAATATACAAAAATTGTATATTTTAGTCAAACCCCAACTTAAATTTTTATGAGGATTAAAATAGAGCACGCCCACTTTCAAAATCTTGCTCAAATCGCAGAGCTTCTACGCCCATTTACCTAATTTTTTTATTATATTTTTGAAAATAACCCAACTTTTATTTATTTTTTTCTCTTTTTAATTATTTTTCAATATAAATAAAATTTGAAGACAAAACAACGTTTGCCCGGTCAGCTTGTTATGTATAAAAGTTTTAATAAATAAAACCTAATATAAAATCATTTTTCGTAAGCTTATGCTATAATTGCAAGGATAAACTTTTTCAATAAATTTTAATATATTTCTCAAGCTTAAGACTTAAAGCAATTAGTTTGAAAGCTCTGTTCTATTATGAATCAGTTGATTCAATTTTGGTTAAGGGAAAACGTGTATGTATAAATAATTAGTTTTTACGTTTTGTTGTGTGTCGTTGCGGAGTAACATGGTTTTTACACTATAATACTGAGTAAAACGACCAAAAAATTCAAATAGAAATTTGACAGTCATATGACCATTTTTAGAAAATTTTCTGCATTTCTGCATACGAACAAAGAAATAAAAGCTCACAAAATCCAATGAAAATCTTAAAGCTTATAGGTATTGTGTTGTAAAACAAAATTTTAAGAGCAACGCTAAAGGACAGCTAAATTTTCTCTAGGTTTGTTTTTATTTCTTGGATTAAATATTTGTCATGGAGTATTTTAACACTTGTACTAAAGGGTGTCCGAACCAGAACGCAAGATTTAACTTTGGCGCCATTCGAAGTGTTATTGTTTGACATTTGAACAATTGTTATTGTTTGCTAGTAGAAGGTACGAGGTTAGTAAAAAATGGCCATGGACAGCGAAGGGAGCTCGTTACTGCGGTATTGGAGAGACAACATGAAAATGCTGATTTTGCCGATAAAATCATCTTCAGTGACGAGGCCCATTTCCATCTTGATGGCTTCGTCAATAGGCAGAATTGTCGCATTTCGAGTGAGCAAAATCTTCGAGTGATTCACGAGAAGCAAATGCATCCTCAACGTGTCACTGTGTGGTGTGATTTTTGGGCTGGAGGAATCATTGGATCTTTTTTTATGAAAATGAGGCAGGTCAAGTGCAAACAGTCAATGGTGTTCGGTATCGTGAAATGATAACCAGTTTTTTCTTGCCTAGAATTGAAGAAATGAATGTGGAAGGCTTGTGGTTTCAACAAGACGGCGCCACATGTCATACAGCCAGAGAAACAATTCAATTGTTGCATCAGTCTGTTATTTAAAATTTAAATCTTGCGTTGGGACACCCTTTATAAATGTTTCCTAATAAATATTAAAAAAAAATTATTTTAAAAATATTTATTTCCTTATATTCTTCCCGAATATGAAAATTTTTAGTTTTTATTTATGGGAACACGCTTTTTGTCACATTTTCAAACTTTATATTGATAAGAAGGAACAGCAATAGAAAGTAATGATTAATGAGGCCTTTTTATTAGTACGCTTATTTTAATATTTTGCTCAAGTCGTTTGGTTTGTTGGGTACTCGTACTTATACATACATACTAAAGAGCTGCTTAACACATTGTGAAAATCACATATATAAAATCACAATAATTATATGCAAGTCCATATATGTTGTTTTATTTATGTATGCCATCTAAAACTACTCATAAATAAAAATACATATTTGGACTGTAGTAAGTAGTTGGCATATTATATGCTATTGTTATGATTTTATCAGTTCATTTAATTAGGAAATTCCCAGTTCTTTAAACAAAAATAAATAATTTGTAATAATAAATGAACCTAATATCAGAAACAAATAGATATTTACATAAATAAATAAAAAAAATGAAAACGCGATGAGTTACAAACAATTTATTATAATTTTATTAGAAATTAATTTTAAGATTAAATTTGTTAAACTTAATCATCGGTTCTTAAACAATGTAATTCTTCAAAGAAAACCATAATTTAATGAAACTATTGTCAACTCAAAATGTTATATACCCTTCACAAAAAGTGAAAGTGAAAAGAGTATATGTCATTCCATGTGTAGTTTCTACACCGGAGTCTGTGTAAGCATTCATCTGTTTGTGTGCATATTGAAGTCAATAGAAGACTTACAGAAAAGTTTAATATTCCAATTTGTTGGAAGCTCCTGCACGTAAGTTGCTATTTAAATTCAGCATAATCGGTTCATAAATGGCTGAGCTATGAGCTCTGACATTCAACTACAGTGGTACCTCGATATACGAGTGCCCCAACATACAAGTTTTTCGAGATACGAGTGATTTTTTGCTTTGAGTTACAAGCGACATTCGAGATACGAGTTCAGTTTAGCAGGTCGGCCGGTCAGAGGAGGAGGTTATTTCTACAAGTGAGATAAAAGAGATCTTAGGAATGTGGGAGAGAAAGTTGCAACAAGTCGTGCATCCAATCTTTTTAATGACACTTGCCTAACTAATTTCCGGAATATTCTGAGAGGGAGGAAGAAACAAATCCCCTCGGACATGTTTTTTTTTCTAAACGGCCTACAGGTGAAAGCGAGAAAAATGTAGCGAAAAAGCAAAAACCAATGAGGATATCTAATTTATTTCTTTACATTCTCTTTTTTGTTTTTGTACAATAAATATTTGTCATTTATAAATACGTTTTTATTATTCAAACCAACGTAACAAAAATAATTGGGGTGAGATTTTGGGGGTTGGAACGGATTAATGGTAGTTCAATTGTTTTTTATGGGGAAATTTGCTTCGAGATACGAGTAATTCAAGATACGAGCAAGGTTGCGGAACGAATTAAGCTCATATGTCGAGGTACCACTGTACTTATATTTATGAAACATTCTTCTGAATGGTATTTTTGAGTATTTTGTCAAATTAGAAAACGAACAAAAAAAATATGGTACCTATACAGTTCTAAAAAAACGATCTACAAATGGCTGAGATATATCAAAAATTCAACCGAAATCTTAGATTTTCATTTATTTCTGTTATGGTAGACGTAAACGCGAAACCAGGCAATCGGTTATATATACGAGTATGTGCCTTTTAAATGTAAAAATCTTACGGCAAGAAAAAATTTTTGGAATATTTTATTTTTTATTTTAAAAAATAGAGTATTTACTAACAAAAAAAAATTTTTTTTTTTTGGGTTGAATATATAAGAATGTGCCAAATTGAAAATACCTATGAGTATTTGGTTAACACAATGAAGGGAATATAAGACTCAGCACAGACGAATTTAATTTATTTTTATATGAATTTCCTCTCATCATAAATCTCTCTCCTTAGTGTGGTCAATATTAAAATTTTAAAAAGCAGCGATAAAAAAAAGCATTACACGAAAAAAAATTTTTCCAAGTAGGTATTTATTTTATTATTTATTTGTGGCAAGATTTAACATCGTCAGCTAAAAAATTTCCAACATACATATTTTGAGCAAATTCTTTTGACGTATTTTTTATAATTAAATTAAAAATTAAAAATTCATACGCTTGTTTCGGTTATTACCAGGGCAAGAAAGATTAGTATGCTAAACTTTTCTGTTGATTTCAGCGACTACACGGACAAACAGACAGACGGACATTGCTTATTCGACTTCGCTATTTATAAGGATATAGAATATATATTCTTTGTAAGGTGACCCATGTACGGTGTAGAAATTACACAAACCGAATCACAAACTTATATGCACAAATCCTTCTTAATTATAAAAAGGTAAAAAAAAAGTTGGGTATCAGTGATATAGTGTAAAGGAGGTGGAAAAATTCTGCTATTTATTTTAATACAAAGTGCTGTAAGCACTTTCGTAGTCAGTGTAACTTTAAAACCATGGCAGAACTATAAAGGTAAAGCATTCCCTATAACAAACACTGAATTACCAAAACAACGATTATGTATGTATTATATAAAAAAGAGGAAATTTAAAGTAGATCCGGTTGCATACTTGCACTTCTCTATGTATTTTGAGCATAAAACAAAAGTTGCACAGGAAGTAAACAAATTTTGACAGCTATAGAAGCCAAAACGCGGAGAGCAAAAAAAATATATCTGCGTTAAATGCTTTTTCGTGTATAATTCAGATGTCTTCTGAGGAATCAAAAAAGAACACTAACGTAAAGGTGAGGTCATTTAGTTTACTTTGGACTATTTAAAAAAATTTTTTTTTGGAAATTTGCACCAACCATAGAAGATTATTGGAAGAGATATATATCATTTTAAAGGTTACGTCCTCTAGATTTGTAATCTACCGCCCAAATACTCAGAAACTACTCTCGACTACTTTTAAAAAATTATGAAAGATTCCATATACTCCAGTGCAGTTGCTGGATGGGGTATATATCATTTTCAAGGGGAGATCATCTAGATTTGTAATCTACCGCCCAAATACTCAGAAGCTATTTTAGATTATTATTAATTTTTTTTTTAATTCTCCGTAGACCCTAGTACTCTTGCTATGAAGGATTTTTACCAGTCTCCATTTTGCAGAGGTATCACTACCGATTTAGCCCATGCAAATTAATGATACCAAAAAGGAATTTAATCTGTAGGTTCTAATCTTTCAGGAAGTATTTCAGCATTTTCGGAATAATTCTTTTTATTATTTTTAAAATTTTTTTTTGAAAGTTCCATGTACCCTAGTGTACACGATTTAGAGATGATAATTCAAAAATAGTGTCACAAGCTGATGAACAAAATTATTCTGGTGATGATTAGTTCTTTTCCTCCAAATTTAATTTATTTTTTATATGCAATAATTTCTATTTGGAATTTAAAAGTTTAACAAAATATTAATCTTTATTTGTGCTTAATTCCAGAAATTGTACTTATTGTACTGAATAAATAACTCATGAGAATATCATGAGTAAAAGAATAAATTTTAAAACCAACACAATTTCTGGAATTAAGCACAAATAAAGATTAATATTTATTTTTTATAATATAATTAGTTTAAAACGGAGTCTTACGACTCTAATTGAAGACCGTTTAGGCCGCCACGTAAACCATAATGAATTAAAATATGTAAGCATGAAGTGAAGAACTCTAACAAACATTTTTTAACAGGCCTAATTACGACTGTCGCTGTCGTAGTCGAATTTACAAAAAGCTAATGGTAATTATATGGTCAACGTTGCCACATACATATAACTTTTTTCATCACGACGACACTCATAATCAGAACTAATAATTCTCTTTTTACACTAATTTTCTTGGAACGTATCCATCGCCTAAAAAGAGAATTAGGTGTACATTGTAATCACTTTAATAACAGAAAAATTTATGTTTTAAGTTCTTAAAGATATTTGTATGGCGCCAAGGATCTGAAATTTCAATATCTTGCAGTATCGAATTTATTTAAAACCTCTTATGCGTTTTAAAAATGACTTCTTCATAACCCAAAATATGCCTTTTGCGTCTTTGTAGTAATTAATATGTACTTGAAAGCAGTGTGCGTATTGGGCGAGCTGTATGTTGTGAGCTAATGTGAGCTCAGAGCTCAAATTTTTTAATACCCTGCTTAAAAGAGGATGGACTTTATGACAAAAAACGTAGTAAAAAATACATATAAAATAACAAACTTTTTATATAAAAACAATATCACGTCGAATAATAATTTTACAAATATCAAAATTAAAAAAATTAGAATAATGTATAAAGAAAACAGTAATAAGAAAATTCTTTAAAAATATGTTTGAAAAAATACAAGTACCGTCCGTTCTGTTTATACATAGTTTCACAGCAGCTGATACCTTGTTGGAATAAAATTGTGGTGTTTTTAAAGTTCTGTACTTTTTTACATTTTGTTTTCCCTTAAAAAAGGAAATTTCAACTTTCCAGTGTCTTTTGATTATTTTCATTTGAAATAGTGTTGACTTATTTATGTAAACCAAAAATAAATGCACATGTTTTTGGTATTTGTTTTAAATATTTATTAATTTGACATGATCTTGAAAACAACAAGAAAATTTAAACAGAATTATTTTTTTTTTCATAAAATTTTATAAAAATATGTATATCAAGTTTATTCGGTCGTGGTTAATGCAAATGACTTTGCAATATTGCAAATGTAAAATTGTTTAGCTTTTCAGCAACAAAATATAAGTTAAAAGCCAAGATATTTTAGCATTTTTATATTTTTTTTTAGGTCGTTTGCAAAATCACTACTGAATCGTAAAAGATATTTTGGAAAAGTTATTTAAAAACGATTTTAAACAAAAAGTACATTGTACTATTACAAAATAAAGTAATAAAATAATTAACACATAAAGCAAATACATAAAAAAACTCTTAAAAACTAATAAATAATTATTGAACTAAAAAAATAAAATTAGTAAGTATAACTAATTATATTTAACTTCCTTGCGAATATGTGGGTGAGTGCTTTATTTTTTAATTTTCAGTAAATATTACTTTTCTTTACAAAAAGCACCTACCCTAGACGCACACATTGAGCTACGTTTTATAAACACTAGTTTCAATAATTCTCTATTACATGTTTTTACTTTGAAAACATAAAAAATAAAATAAGCAGTATATGAAAGAAAGATATATAGAGTTAGATAATAAGAGATTTTTGTGGCGCGCGGGATTTTCCTTTATTATTTTTTATACACATTTTAGCCTGCCTTTTGTGCTAGCTTAGCACGTTGCAGGGCCTCAATGGCTTCAATTTCCTTTTTTTCTTTGGCTTTGTTTCGTCTTTCATATTCTATGCGATGGCTAATAATGCGATCGACAATGCGTTCGGTTGTCATTGTATTTCCAGAGTCGATAAGGGTGAAAATACGTCTTATCTTGGGTACAGTGTAGGGATCTAGTTTACCGTTTTCTAAAGCAATCGGTGTTTGTCCATGGCACACAACATCAACTTTAAAGTGATCTAGTAAATCCTCATTCACACAATAGGGGGCACCAATAACAACCTCATTAACATACTAAAAAGTTTGAAAAAAAAAACTATAAAAAATTTAATTCTGTAAACTCATTGAGCTCACCTTGCAAGCCAATACGCTGAGTACACGCTCATGTAAATTCATTATGGGATAATTACTACCCTTATATGAGTTTACCACGGGATCTGTGTGCAAGCCCACAATAAGATAGTCTCCCAATTCTTTGGCTTTTTGTAAAAAATCTAAATGGCCTACATGAAATAAATCAAATGCGCCAGCTACATAAACCTTTTGATAAAGTAAAAAAAATAAAACGGTTAAACAGAACATGGCAGAATTTTAAATAAAACTTACAATTTTATCGCCCTCTTGAGGTGATTTACCATCACTGAATTGTATTATCTTTTGTGTAGTTGGCAAAAATTGACTGCAACCGGTCCAAGGGGATTTAGCAGCTGAATCTTGTCCCATATTCGAAGAACCTGATAAGGATAATTTGGATTTACGTATAGTTTTATTTAGAATTGAATCAATTAAGCTTTTTTCATCTTCTTAACATTAAATTAAATTGTTCATTTCAGATTAAAAAAATAAATTAAAATTAAATGAATGACGAATAAGAAATAAAGAAAAACAAAAAATTTTGTCCAAAATGGTTAACATAATTTTAAGACATTCCTCACATCACATGGCATGATTCCAAGTTTTAATTTGTGCAATAAGAAAAATAGCGTTACACACAGTTAGGAGGTGCAAGCACATACACACGCATATTTACAGAGACATAGATTGGTAAGTAAAGGAATTTTGCATTTTCGTTTAGATTTTTGTTCATATAAAGGAATTTTGATTTTGCAAAAGGATAAGGAAAAAGGTAGGCAGAGCAGTATAAGTAGGTTTTCAAGACAAGACATAGAATAAAAAGAAAAAAGAAGAAAATGTAAAAGAAATAGTTTCAAAAAAATTTTTTTTTGATTTTTTTATAAAAAAAACGTAACAAATTAAAAAATTTTAAACATAGTATAATTATATCAAGTTCTTTTTCTATTTTTCTTTGTGTTTATTTTTTCTTATGTATATAAAATTACACACATAATTATTTAAAAGTTTTGACATTTGTTTTCACATTTTACACTAACTTTTACTTTATATAATTACACTATGGTTTTAAATAAAATGAAAATAGACATTAAAACACACGCACACACACATAAATAATATTTGTTTTTAAAATATAAAACATTTTAGCATTTAAATAATAAATACAATATAAGTTGAAGCTTAAGATTCTAAGAATACGTAAAGCCATACATGCACCTTTACCACAAAAAAAAAAATTAAAAATTCAATGGTTACAACTTAAATAGAGCTATCAAAGCAGATTTAAAATGTAAGCACAACTTTTGTGTTGTTAAAAACAAAGCTGCTGACAGCTACTATGCAATTTTCAACTATTTTTAATGTGTATGCATACTTAAAAACTAACCTTCTTTTTCAATATCATATTCGGCAGAACCTTGACGGAAATGATTTTTAGTTAGTAATAACATACGGCCAACTAAGTCAGTGGTTGAAACTCCAGCTGTGCGTTTAACTTCCCTGAGGGAGAAAGCAAAAAAATTAATATATTAATATACTGCGATCAAATGATTAATATGGAAAAGATAAGTTCTCAATGAAATCAAAATAATTTTTAAAGTCTTAAAAGACCCGTAAAACGTACATTTTTAAGAACTAGTGCAAAAAATGTCGTCCTACTTTAAAACTGTCGGTACTTTTCTACTTTAGATTTTGGTTATTAAAATAGCAGCGGAGTTCACGTTCCAGGGTAAACTCCCTAGTATCGAGTGTACAAATGTATAAATTAAATAAATGTATTATGTTCTTACACACAACAACAAAATGCATTATTCTACTATTTTCTACAACACTTCAAAAATACAATTTGAAAACCAAATGTAAATATGATCTACAATTGTGTACAACAGTTGTCGCTAAATGATAAAAATGAGTTAAAACGTGCTGTTTATGTTTTAAGTGCTAACAACAAGCTTATCTATTTGAAAAATGTGCATGTTGGCTTCACAGTTGTTTACATTTTATTAGTTTACAAAGCTCCCGCTTTGTAGCTAAAATTTTCCGTAAATATACATTAATTGTAAAAATACTACAAAGCGTGAAAATCTTCTAGTATTAGCAATGTCCAACATGTCAGCTGTTTTCAATAGAAGAGACCCAAGATCTAAGTTTACAACATAAAAAACTATTTTCTTTAGATTTCTACGTTATTGAAGTTGGCAATAGGATTTATATAAGAACTAAGTGTTGAAACAAATTACTTTGTTTAAAATTAAAATTAAAATAATTATGTTTTTATTTTTTTTTTAAGCTTTGTAAAAATTATCAAAATGTGAAAAAATATTTAGTTAGTTCAAATAAAATATCTCAACTAAAAACACATTATACAATAGGTTAAGGTTAAAGTGGAGTGAAGCTATGAAGGAGGAACTTAAATCCATTGAGGAAAATAATACATGGATGCTTATTGATCCGCCCACTGATCGTAAAGCAATTGGTTGCAAATGGGTGTTTAAGAAGTTAAATGAAAAAGGAGAAATAGAAAGATATAAAGCAAGGCTTGTTGCGCAAGGATATAATCAAAAATTTGGAGTTGATTATGATGCAGTATTTGCTCCAGTTGTAAAGCAAGCAACCACAAGAATATTATTTTCAATTGCTGGTAAAGAAAAAATGCACTTACATCATTTTGATGTAAAAACAGCATTCTTGAATGGGGATTTGGATAAAAAGATATACATGAAGCAACCACCAGGTTTTACATCAAAAGAAAATCCTGATAAGGTATATTTACTTAAGAAAAGTTTATATGGTTTGAAACAAGCTGCTCGTTCTTGGAATCAATGTATACATAATGCTTTGAGATGAAGTTTAAGCAAAGTATAATGGATCCTTGTTTATATATCAGAAAATCTAAAGAAGGCATTATTTACATTTTAGTATATGTAGATGATATGATTGTCGCAAGCAAAGACTTAAAATATATCGAAGAAATTTTTATCAAGTTAAGTTCAAAATTTACTTTATCAAATCTTGGATCCATAAAACATTATTTAGTGATGGAAGTAAAACAGGATAAAGATGGTAACTATTTAATAAATCAAGAATTTTTTATAAGGAAAATTTTAAACGATTTCGGACTTCAAGACTCAAAATATTCAGATATTCCATTGATTCCTTCGTATAACAAAATTATTGATTCAGAAAAATTATTAGATAACAAATTATATCAAAAGGCTATTGGGTGTCTTTTGTATTTATCAGTTAATACAAGACCAGATATTACTGCAAGTATTGCTATTTTAGCTCAGAAAACTCAGGCTCCATCTAAAGAAGATTGGAATGAAGTAAAGAGAGTGATGAAATATCTGAAGGGAACATCTCAACTATCATTAAAATTAAGTAGCTCTACAGAAAATAATCAATTACATGGATATGTTGACGCAGATTGGGCTGAAAATAAAACTGATAGAAAATCTCACAGTGGCTATGTATTTTATTTAAATAATGGAGTTGTTAATTGGTCATGCCGAAAACAAAGTTGTGTGTCACTCTCTACAGCAGAAGCCGAATTTATAGCGCTATCAGAAGCTTGTAAAGGAGCAAAATGGATACATGGATTACTTCAAGACATGTACTACAGTGTAAATACGCCAATTGCGATTATGGAAGATAATCAGAGTTGCATTAAGATGGTGCTAAACGAAAAATTTAATGCTAGATCAAAACATATTGACATAAAATACCATTTTGTAAAAGATTATTGTAATAATAATTTTATAAATCTTAAGTATTGCTCCACTGATAAAATGATAGCAGATATTTTTACAAAGCCACTTGCTAAAAAACAGTTTTTAAAATTACGAGCAAATTTAGGACTTATATAAATTATAAACAAAGAGGAGGAGTGTTGAAACAAATTACTTTGTTTAAAATTAAAATTAAAATAATTATGTTTTTATTTTTTTTTAAGCTTTGTAAAAATTATCAAAATGTGAAAAAATATTTAGTTAGTTCAAATAAAATATCTCAACTAAAAACACATTATACAATACTAAGATGGTTTATGGATGAGCCAGGAGCTTTTTCCTAACACAAAGCAAAAAATATGAATAAAGTAATTGTATTCTACTAATGTAGAAAATAAAAATCAAGTTTCGAATTTTACTTCTTTTATTTCAAACTTTAATTCACACTGTAGTTTTTCAATAAACTGAACTTAATATTCAAAAACCAAAAGATGTAATTCTTAATCAATTATAAAGCTGGTACAAAGGTTTATGCATTAACAAGCGTATAATTTATATACGCACTCAAAGCTAAATTTTTTACATGTGCACAGCGATGAGCGATTACATTAAATTGATTTTTTTTGTGAACTGAATTTTAATAGTTTACTTATGTATAGATTTTTTTCATCTGATCCGCTACTCCCCGATATTATTTTACTAATTGAACTATAAGGTATTTTAATAAATTAAATCGAAAAAATGATTCAAAACGAGTTTGAATGAGGAATATTTTCTTTTTTACCATTTTTTGGCTACTCTGTTAAAGTTATAGAATTGTTTTAAAATACAATCAACAAATTACTTGGAATCAAAAGTTCAATAAAAATATATGTATATCATATGCACGGTTTTGGGCTAGAGCATCTGAAAACTTATTTCCAAGTATTTTAAACCTGATTCAAATCTCTAATAGGCTCTAATTTCCGAGATATACCGTTATTTGCTAACTTTCAGAGGTGCCATAACATATATTTGATTTACGTAAAAACGGTTTATTATATTCGAATTTAAAGAAAGTAGAAATTCCACAACACAATTTGTTTCAAGTCGTGCATACATTGTTTTTGAAATGGCTCATAGTTTCAAACATAACGTAGTTGTTATAAAAAAAATCTTTTTTATGCAAAATTATTAATTTGTATTTAAAAATATTACTTAAAATAAAACAAAATAAAAAGCGAAAATTTTTTCTTTAATGAGTTCCAAACAAAACAAGCTATAATTTATTGAAGTAGATGCACAACTTCTAATTTTTTTTCTATTTATAAATATAATGCTACTTTCTTGAGAAAAACAATTGACACATGCCTACTGCAGTATCATTAATCACGGGAGAAAGAAAAACTAACGGACGCATATGGCAGCATTTATATATTTCTGATAGACTAGTGTTTTAATTTTTAATAAAATCTAAAGTTGTGTATCAATTTTCATAAAATATGGCTCAATTTATTTGAAACTTGTGGGGATAAAGAAAGTTGAGGATTTTTGTTTAGTTCTATTTTAAATAATTTTTTGAAAACTAAAAATTTCTTAATTTTTGCATAAAAAAATTGTTCGTCGTCACGCGATATATTTAAAACTACTGAGCACTGTTAAAAATAACTTAAAGAAAATTTCGTTGTGGAGTTTCGAAATTGTCTTTTTTTTAACAAACAAAAGCAACGGTTTTCAAGTAAAAAGAAAGTGCAGATTAACTTACTTATATCTTTTTGCACTTTTAACCAAATGGTAGGTGTCCATACCCTCCGCCGTCATGGTGATATCATCTGGAATAAAATATGAAAATACTTTTTGAAAAAGTTTAACACAAAAATACAAGTATAAACAACCTCCATGTACGCAAAAATCACAATTATGCTCATCTAATACTTCAAGTGTTGTTACATAAGGGGCACCCAGCACTACTTCATCTACCCATTTAATGCCTTTAACCATTTTAACACGCTCTTCTTCGGTAAATACTGGAGGTCCTTTGTGTTTGGTAATTTCTTCATCTGTGTGAATGCCAACAATAACTTTATCACCAAGTGCTTTGGCTTGTCTTAACGAATTGGCGTGACCAAAATGAACCATATCATAACTAAAAGAAACAAAATTTCAAAACAAAACAAAAATTATCCAAAATATTTTTTTTTTAATTTAAAATTTTAGCTGTATTTACCAATTATGTGTGTTTATTTCTAATCAATTTAATTTAAAGCGGATGTTAATGAATTAGTGTGTGTATGTTTTTCTTTTTTTTTTATTAAAAAACGTGCATCTTTGTAATGTTTATATTTTCTATTAAAAATGGATTTGAATTTGATAACATTTGACTTGTGAAAAACAAAATGAAGTGCTTTCTAACGTTTTTTTTTTTTTTTTTTTTTTTTTTGTATACACAATGACTTGTTTTTTAATTCTATACGATTTGATCGTTTGGGTTACAGAAACATCATATTAATTAACATAATTTTGTATTACCATCTGTTTTTATCTAGTCTGTGTAGGAAGCCCGCTTAAAAGTGGGAATGTATGGTAACAATTCTTGGAATATAATGATTTTATGTACCAAATTTAAAAGAAGAGATTATAAAAAAAATATATTTTTTATGAATTAAAAACTTATTGAAGAAATTTCTGTAGAAAATTTTTAAAATATCGGGTAGGTTAGGTTAAGGCTACACAGATAACTGTATCGAAATTTTCACATAAAAACAGAAAAAATTTAATTGATTTTATTTGATATCGAATAGAACGATTTGAGCCCAGATTTGTATTGGTAAAAATTTTTTAATAAAAATTTAATAGTAAACTATCTACTTTAATTTTTCTTATTAACTAATTTTTTCTTTAAATATGTTTCAACGCTTTTCACAACAACAAAAAAATTAATAAATGAATAAACAAAAAATAAATAAATAAACAGGAAAAAAAAATTTGATATATGTATCTAGTTAGTATATATAAAATTATTATAGTTTTACTAGTATATCGACTAGTATTTGTTGTCGTAGTCAATAGTTGCAATTTGAAAACCAGTTGCCATTTCTATAGCACTTTATTTATTTTAATTAGAAATTTAATTGTATTTTTGTTGTAACAAAGAAATTTCACTTTACTAAGTGCAAATGAATTTTATTTAAATAAATTTTAATTAATATAAGTCAGAAGCAAGCCGGTTACGAACTTTAAACTTGTCGTCTAAGATACAGATACTTGAATGTAAAGCAGTAAGACCATTCAGCCAAGCACATGTTCTCAAATTGTTTTGTTTTATTTTAAATAAAATAACAAGCAAGAAAGCAAAGAATCTTAAGAGTAATAGTAGCTCATATCACAAACACATACATATGTATGTATATACAAGGTATAAAAATATGCATATGCTATACAAATGAAATGAACAAGTTAAATTTGGCTGTACCGAGTCATATATACCCTTCACTGTGATAATCATATAGTCATATTTTTTTTTCATATAGCAAATATGATTTAAAAAAATTTTTTTGAATACCAATTTTGTTTTTAATTTAGATAGAAATTAATTTGTATTGCTTTTTTTTTGGTAATCCTAAAATACATAATTTATTTCAGTTTACGAAAATCTGTTGTGGAATCCTAATTTTTTAAAACAATAAAATGTCTGTAGGTATTCAATTTTTAAATAGAAAAAAAAAAAGTTTTAAAAATGAAATATCTTATAAGAATGCAACAGAAATTTTATTTAAAATGTTTGCAAACATTTTTTATGGCGAACATGTTTAATTAAGTATAATATAAATAAAGAGTTTTAAATTAGCGACAAAAATACAAAAAAAAATTAAAGGAAACAAATGCAAACGTTTCCTTTTGTAGTTTTTCAGAGTATTATTATGGAAAACTACAAAACGAAACGTTTGCATTGCTTTTATTTCGTTTCTTTGTGAACTCTGTGTTCTATTATACAATAAGTATATAAAAAACCTATATGCATAAACACGTTTGTATAAACAAGTGTACAAACATAACGCACATATTAAACTTAAAAATTTCCATATAAAAACTAAAAAGAAATTAAAGAGAAACGAAAATTTCAATTTTATTTTTTATTTTTCTCGGCCACGGCATGCCCTCTGCAAAAGTAGTGGAATGAAAGTAAAATACAATTTTAAAAATAAAGTTTTAATTTTAGATGTTCTACAAAAGTAGTGGATTTGTTTTAAAGTTTTTCATTTAAAATAAATTTCGAAAACAAATATATAAACAACTGATACATATTTGTATGTGACTTAAAATTAACAATTAAAAATATGGGACAAAACAAAAATGGCGCACCAAAATAATGAATTCAATAAAGCAAAACTATAAAGGACAATTTTAATCCTTTAGATATAAGCACACATGTGTATAAAATTTGATTGATAAGGTTTAGGTTTTTATTGTAAGAAAGATGCATTTTGAAATATTTTAAATTGCGTAAAATGTAGACTGATTGCAGTGAGTAGTTGGAAAATACAGTGATGTGGCTTTGGGCAGAAGCTCAACATGCAAAATTATAAAAAGCTTGCTTGTTATTTTAGAAAGGCACATCTCTCCTAGGTGGATCACATTGACCATGGGTGACAACGAGCATAATGCATATGTTTGGTATATCATATGTTTTCCCTTTTAAATATGCACAATTTCCATTTTAAATAAAAATATATTAATTGTTTATTATGCTAATTTTATTGAGACATTTTTTTTTTCATACATTTCATTATTTTAATTTTAAGCAAAATAAAATCAATTAATAAAAAGAATACTTAAAACTGAAACGTATTATTTTAAAAACAATGAAATTTTAACAGCAAGAAGCTTTAACATTATTATGCTAATTCTAATTATGTTTACATATTTCTCAAAAAAAATTTCAGTTTCACACTGAAATTTAAAAGTACTTTCAAAACACTTCTATTTGACTTAACTTCATTTGTAGAACATGGAAATTCGAAAACAAAGAGTAAATGAATAGTAAAAAGTACAACTCAGAACATCAAACATTCAGATTGAGGCGAAATCAAACCACTTTTACTTATTATGATTGTTATTTCTGATAAAACTGTGTAATACATTTTTTTTATGTTTTGTAGTTTAGACAAATTAAGCAAAAAAATGCATCTAATATTATCAAAAAATAGAGCTAGTTGAACTTCAGAGCTCATAGCGCAGCCAATTATGGACCGTTTGGGTTGAATTTAAATACCATACTAAACTTTTCTGTAAGTCTTCTAGGGACTTCGGAAAGTTGTCTTGAACATCCACACGGACAAACGGCCGGACATCGCTAAATCAACTCTGTTATCTACAAGCATCTACAATATATACACATATTTGTAGTGTCCCGTGTATGATGCAGAAATTACACACTGCATGACAAACTTATATACTATACACTTTTCATTTTTTTGTGAAGGGTATAAAAAGTCAATCAAAAATATTACATCCGAGTGTATGTACATATGTATGTATTTATAATATAAGCTGACAACATATGATGTGGTGCAAAGTCCATTTTAATTTAACAACACTGAGGCAAAAGTATTTAATCAATTTTACTAAAATACACTGTCCGTACGTCAACAAGAAATAAAATTTATTTAACAGTTTAAGTTCAATATTAAGACGTGTTTGTTAAATAAATTCTTTTAAACAAATAAAAAATTAAACACAATTATACACATTGTTAATTAACTGTAAAAAGTAAAAAAAAACATACAAAAAAACTTTAAACACCGCTTTCTACATTTCGAATAGATGGATATACGAATATTTTTGTTCGAAAACGTAAATTTTTTTATTTATTTGGGTTGAAAAAATAAACTTAATAAGAGAATAATCTTTTAAATTCACACGTTTGGAGTATGGAACACAAGGAAATAAATTTTTACTTTACTACAGCTAAGCTCCACAACCACTAGCTTTTATTTTAGAATTAAAATTCGTTCCTTGACATCAATGCTAGTTTTTATATCATTCACAAAAAGTGAAAAGGGTATACCGTACATGGGACACCCTATAAAGTATACATATTCTTATAAATAGCGTAGTCGAATAAGCGTTGTCCGTCTGTCCATCAAGTTGTTTCAATCAACTTTCTGAAGTCCGTAGAAAACCTACTGACGGGTTTAGCATATCTGTCAGTTGTTCCTGTGCTTCAGTTGCTATTGAAATTCATCCAGATCGGCCCATAAATGGCGGAGGTATGAATCAAAAACCGCGATTACCTCTATTTTTAACCATTTTTTGAGTGCGGTTTTTGCGTATTTTGTCTAAACTAAGAAACAGACTAAAATATGTGGTGCGCAGTTTTGTCAGCAATGAGTCGTATTATCTATGCAAAAAATTAGAACAATCGGTCCACAGATGGACGAATATAACCGAAATTTTAGATTATTAATTTGTGCTGTTTTTTTTTTACGCAATTTTTAGTCTTAACACAAAACCTACAAACGTGTAAAGCATTACGAATAAATACATCTTTATGAAAGAAAATTTTTTTGATTTTTGCCGTTAATTTGAAGTTCTTTATATGATATTGAATATTTAATGAAAATGTTTGGTTTAAAAAATTTTATTTTAAATTAAATTACTATTGAACATTTTTCATAGAATTTATTTTTTTTATGAATTTAAAAATTGAGGGCCTGCAAACATTTTATTACTTTTGAAAATAAGGTTCTCAGTTAATTTTAGTTTCTTGAACTGAAATTAATTATTTATTTTAAGATTAATAAAAATAGGAATTAAAATAAAATTATTATTATAAATATTTTATAAATAATTTTTTTATATAATTTTTATTTTTAAGTTTATTTGACGTTTTTTAGTAAACGACTAGTTTATTAAGCTTTAGCTCATATTATTAATATATACATTTTTATAATACGATCTCAAACTTAATAAACTAGCCCTTTTCATTATATAATTTTGATTTTATGTGCTGTGTTATAATACAATCAATTTTTTCATACAAATTTTTTAAACTAGTTCATCGCTTGTGTTATAAAAACAACACTGCAAATAGATCTTAAAGGTCGAGATGCGATTATAGCCTATAATGATAATAATAAAAACAACACAATAAAAAGGATGTGGAAAGTGAAAAATATGAATATTTGACTAACAGAGTAAGGGTATAGAAAACTCGGCACAGCCGAATTTAACTTGTTTTGCAATAATATTATAATTTTTTCCATAATAATTTTCATACAGAAGAAGAGAGATTTATTTTAACTCATAAGCAGCACATTACTTTTATTACTTCATTAGGTGCTTTTATGTAAATATCGAGTAAAAATTTAAACTCATTTTAGTGTAGTCCACCCGCCAATTTCACCATAGAAAAAAATTTCTATCAAAAATTTCGATTATAAGCAACACAATTGATAAAATTTTATTTTCTTTTCAATCAATGTTATTTTATGTTTTCTAAAAAAAATATTTATTTTGATTGAGTTGACTTTCTATGGCAACTTTATTAATGAAAAATATTTTTTGAACGTTAAAGCCCAATGCAATATGCAAATATAGACGTTAGTTCTTTTCACTTAGTAATTTTTTTCACTTAGTTAATGCTTCTGACATTGAATTTGTAATTTTTTAAGGTAAAGGCTAGGTGCGAAAGGAGAAGAAACCAAAGACAAGGAGTTATTGTTTTTGAAAGTGTTATAAATCTACATTTTAAAAAAACTGTAGTTTTGTATGATAGACACCATTGACTCATTTTTTTAACGCGAACTTATGTATACGATTTTCAAAATTAACAGCTCATATGTATTATTTTTGAAAATGTTATAAAAAATTTAATACGTGCACTAGTATTGCTTAAATATCACGCAATGGGAACCCGTTTCTATTGCAAAGAAACTCAGTTTAATTAAAATTGAAACAACTGATAATCGCACTAGCTTAAAATTGTAGTCGGTAATAAGACAAGAAGGTTATAGTAATTTCAAAATTTCAGCTAAAGTCGAGTTGAGTTGTAAAACGTAATAGCCCTATTAATTTCCTTTTCTATACCTAATGAGCCTATATGCATACATATCAATATAGTTTTATTTGTTTGCAATTAAAATAATCAGCAGTTGTAACTTTAATTGATTAAATGGTATAATGCATATGTAGATATGATAACAGAGTTTTGAAAACGGTTAAGCAATTGTTTACCTTTAGCCACCACGTTATTTTTAAAATTTTAAGATTATTAAAATTGTATGCAGAAAGAAGTTTAAAGCTTTATGACAAAAAGGCACATTACATATCGTAAATTCACCAGGCATTACAAGACGATGTCTTCAATCTTGCTGAAGTAAGGTTTCAAGAGAAGTTACGAATATATTTTTTGTACATAAAACGTATTCCAAAATTTGTTCACACTACATGCATATATTTCAAATGGAAATTTTTACATTCATTTTGATTGACAAACATTACACATGTCTATAGATACATGTATGCATTAAAGGGCTGCACAAGCATACTTGAAAGCCAGGCATCACTACAAATATGTGTAAAATTTTTTAATAAAAAGTGCTTGTAAGCCATTTCAAGTATGCTTGGAATATATTGTATATAAACAGCAAATCTGATTATTTTGATTTTTGTACCCTTCCAATTAGCTACGATTTCTTATGCATTACATAGCTACAAATCTACATACAATATGCCTATTGTTGTTTCAATAAGCGACTAAAGTGATTTACAATAAATATTAAATTGATACAAAAACGGTAAGCAAAGAAATTGGAGGAGCAACTGTATTTCATTCTTCAATTCTTCAAACCACAATAATATGTATATGTAGTAACGTTCTTCATTAAACTAAACTTTATAAGATACATAATTTAAAATAATTAACATATTAATTATCAATAATGTCTAAATGAATTATTTAAGTACGTAGTTTGAGGTAACAGATGAAAATAAAATACAACAAATGAAATCAATAATAAGATAACAATGTAAAAATTGAATTACAAGGGCGTACTGTTTTCTTTAGCAATGACATGTTCACACAGAATAAAATCACATACAAAAATTTACAAAGTGATATGTAATTAAAAGGGTTAATGACTCACCATCCATCACACCAAACACGAACTTCATTTTTGGATATCGATTCATCGCAGGACTTGCCGTTATTCACTAAATTCTCACTCATTTTATAGAACTAAATTTTGCTGTAAACAAATAAATATAAAAAAATAATTATCATACAGCTGCAATCGATTTTTTCTTCTTAAATTATACGTGTACATATGGATGTATGTATATAGACAGATCTACCTTTACAAATTGTACGTAACAAAATAAAATCTTATAAAAAATTTATTTCTTCACAAACTTTTCACACGGAAAACTTTTTTTTATTGACTGCTGTTTCGATGACTACTTTTTAATTTGTAAACTTTATATTATTATACAAATATGTATTTATTTCGTTTAATTATTTATTATTTTTGCTTTTTATACACTATAAAACGGTACGCTCAGTTGAAGCGTTTGGAGATTATTGAGTTAATAAATGAATATTGACAAGAGTTTTATTTCGTTCTTGTTGGTTGTGTGCGTGCGGATTCTCTTCGGTAAGTGCTACCATTTGCTCTTATAAACAAAAACTCAACCAACCTCTTGTACATTACAAAATAATATTTTTATCAAAGCATATACTGGCAGCTTTGATATTTAAGATGCTTTTTATTGTCTCTTCTATATATGAGGTGACTCCGCTACAGCCCATGGCAGAATTATACAAGATAGCACAGATTTACCTATCCTGTTATCTTTAGTATCTGTCAAAATTTGTTTATATTCTATGCGCGCTAATATTTTTGTACTCATGCATAAATAGAAAGGGTAAGTGTATGAGTGCAAATACATTAATTTTTTTCTCTTTTAGTATTAAATGTGTTTGACACATAGTATAATTATATATATATAATTACACTATGGTTTGACATATATTAGAAAAGAAACGCCTGTAGTTTTGCATTTTAATATTTGTTGTAGATTTGTCATTACCTTCTATAATTCTGCATTGTTATAGGGTATAAAATGTAAATATTAAAATAATTTGAAGGCATTTGAGAAATTTTTACATTATGAATTATTTTTTTAATTTGTTTATTTACAAAAGGTATCTTGTGCGAAATGTACATAAATTTTATGAGTAGAGTAAAGTGGCGTGACTTTTTTGTTATCAGCTCTATTATTTTTGTGTTTCAACTAACGTTCGTATATACTTACATACACACTTGCAAATTAGATAGCGAGTAATATATATTAAAAAATTGGAAATTAGAGTAAGGCTGACGAAGTAAATGAAATCTTGTACTCGTAGTATAATTATACTATGTTTGTGCTTGTAGAGTAAATTGGCGGAAGCACATACTCATTGTCGTATAGCTATACATAAACAGAACAAAACAAGTATGTATGTGTGTAAATATAGGTTCTACTGTTGCATGTCAGCAGAATTTTGATTCAATAGTGCTTCGTTTAAAGTCCACAGTCCGTTGGAAATAATCCCAGCTTCTAAAATATTTGTTAATAATACGAGTATGTACATATGTAGGTATTGCATTCGACTGGTTCTAGTCATAGTGTATTATAATTACACTATGGTTCAGGTCAATTTTATATTTTTAGAAATATATGTACCTATAACCTGACAATACTCTTTTAAAAGCGTTACCATCACTAAATATATATTTGTATCCCGCATTTCTAACAAACATTAATTAAACCATTAGTCAAAATCTATACTTTATGAATTTCTATTAATTTTGCATTAATAGGGCTGAAAACGATGATAAGTAGCAACGTCGGCCATATATTACATATTAGGTTGTCTTAAATTCAACAACGACACTCGTAATAAGGCTGAATATCACTACATAAGACATATATAGATTTTTTGTTATTTTTTATCAATTAAAAACTTTATATAAAAAATTTATATAAGTACGATACATTTTATTTCTTAAAAAGATATAAAACTAGTAAAACAATAAATTCATGTGATTTGTCCGCACGAATTTGTTGTGAATATAACATCCACTAACATCGAACAAATCAAAATTACAAAAAGGACGACGAGTAAGCTTTTGTTTATTTTTTATGTACTCAACAAGAAAGAAAAAAGAAAAGTAGTAACCAATAATTTTGTTTTACAGTTTTCTCTTTATAAACATCACTTTTTGTTTCCCAAATCGCAGTTTATTCTTTTAAAATTTCAATATATGCTATTAAAAATCATTTTCTAGCTATTACAGCCATATAAATGTGTATGGCCAGCTTAAGCAAACGTCGAAATCAGATTAATAGTTAAAATTAAACATTTATCTGGCAGCTCTGACATACAAATTGATTCTCTTATTACTTTTTTATAAATATAGCAGAAGTCTAAATAATCTCTTGAAGCACTTATCTATTTTCTTTAACCCATTAATTGTATCTTTTAATGAATACATATACATATTACTAATAGTATTAACTTGTTCTATAGTTTTGCTTTAATTTTCCCTCGTTAAGGTTATTATCAGAATTCTGTTTGTTGTGAATGGTGGTTTTGTGGAGAAATTAGCAAACAAAAGACTGCAGTAAATGTAAAAACGCTGACGTAGTGTGATTTAAGTATGTACACACTTATGCAAAATGGAGATTGTTTTATAAAATAGTTATAAATTTAAAAATATATATATATATATATATATATATATATAAACTTAATAAAGTTGTCTTGCAAAGTAACAGAAAGTACGAAGTGTTTAGTGTCTAATAGAAATAAATTGTAATTAAAAGATAAGTCAAAAAAAATTAATACACAAGATGGAAATTGATGTACGCAAACGTAAGGTGAGAGTACGATTAAAATATGTGGAATATGTCTGTTGCTTAAAAAAAAACAAACTTAGCACTTTGTAAGGTAACTATTTGTTTAACAAACAAATAGGTTCTAATAAATAAACAGATAATTTCTTGACAAATTCATCTTACATCCAAAATACCTACGCTCAACACTTTTTCTAATTGCTTTTACTACGTCACGATCTGTTAAATATAAAACCCCCATAACGTGGATCATCCTTAACCAGTGATAATAATTTCAATATGATAGAATCAGTTCAAGTAGTTCATTGAAAAAATAATAGCATAAAAAGAGCATTTCTTAAAAGTGGTACAAAAATAAAAAATAACTTGCTAAATATTATAGGTAGGTATCAACTACAAAGTTATTTTTTCAAAAGTTCTTTTCGTTTAATCAAGAAATCTTTTTTGCCAATTTTTTTATACTCTTCACTAAAAGTGAAAAGGGTATAATACATAAGTTTGTCATTTAGTTTGTAATTTCTACACGGTACATGTGCCACCCTATAAAGTTTATATATACTAAATACTTATAAATAGCAATGTTGGTTTAACGATGTCCGTCTGGGTGTTGAAATAAGCTTTCTGAAGTCTAGAAGACCTGCAGAAAAGTTTACTACATCAATTTGTTCGAAGTTCCTGCGCACAGACTGCTGTTTAAATTGAGCCGGATCGGCACTGAAGTACAATTATTTTTTTTTACTATTTATTTGAGTGTATTTTTTTCGTATTCTGTCTGAAATACAAAACGGATAAAAATGTGGTATGTGTTTTTATCAGAAATACCATTCATAATGTCCGTGCAAAAAATTAAAACAATCGGTTGACAAATGGGCCTGAAAAATAAAAAATACAACCAAAATTTTAGATTTTCATTAATTTCTGTTTTGTTATATTTTTTGTAAATTTTTAAGATTTACATGTGTGTAATGAGCCTTGGCCTTGTGTGTAATAGAGCTGCGAATACAGAAATATTGAAATTTAATTTTTGCCGTTAGTTGGAAGTTCTTTATTTGATATTATATATTAAAATAAATATATTTAGTTTAAAATATGTTTGGAATATTTGCAAGTTAGATTAAATAAAATTTATTTTGCATTCTTATTAGATATTTTTCTTAAAATGTACCTACATAGGTACATCTTTTTGCGTTTGAAAATTAGGATCCCATAACGTATTTTTAATGAATTATTTCAGTAAGATTCTTTTTATAATATATATTTTTATTTTATTTTTTGCTAAATATATAAGAATGTGCAAAATTAAAAATATGAATATTTGGCCAACAATGAAAGGTATATTAAATTCGACACATCCGAGATTAACTTGTTTTATTTATACACAACTAGTTGACCCGGCAAACGTTGTCTTGCCTTAAAATTTTTATATATTCGATCTTCTTACACTAACAAATCGTACTCATAGAGTAAAGAACTATGTGAGACCGGGTAAAAACAGGTAGTAGGCAAATAAGCCAGATACCGACTATAGCGCTACCTACCGGGCGGATTTGTGACGTTAAAATTTCCAAGATTATACATAAAAACCTTCCTCTTGAATTACTCTATCTATTAAAAAAAAACGCATCAAAATCCGTTGCGTAGTTTTAAATATTTAAGCATACATAGGGATATAGCGACAGAGAAAGCGACTTTGTTTTATAATATGTAGTGATTAGTGAAATGTAATTGTTTCGTATTGATTTTAATTTAAAAAGTGTTTTTATGATCCAAAAATAAAATTATCTAATTTGTAAATAAGCCAAATGAATAAAAGTAGAACTTTATTTACTTAAAAAACACAATTGGATTTAATGCATTTTACGAGGATGATATTAAAAGTATTTATCCCTATTCAAGAGAGGAAAAAATTTAGAATTCTTCTCTGCTCAACAAATATTGCAAGTATAAATTGGCAATGTATTTTTTTAAATAACATTTTTGTGTGACTAATTAATTTTAGTTTGGCTTGTTTTGGTTTATACATTCATACATATTTAAACCATTCCTTTATAAAAGTATTTTGTTAATGAATGCGAAATTCAACCACTACTCTCGTATACGATGAGAGAATTTTAAATAAAAAAATATTCAGTTCAAGTAGTGTATATGATTATTTGTCAAGGCGAATTCACACATAATGCAAGTGTTCAGCAAAACAGGTTAACTGATGTGTGCTATTGTTATATATTTTCTAAAGACGGATATTCCAATATCATGAATTTGAATGCAATAGAAAAAAGGTTGAAAAGGCGAGTCTATCATTTAAAAAATGATTTTTACTAAATACATAGGACGAAAAATTAGACGTCCTCTTTTTGCTGGTAAGATTTTGAGATAAGTAGTTATCTATTACCTACATAGGTACATATATATTTAATTCTTACATGTATATTTATGTATGTACTCGTACCTATGTAGATTCATACCTATATTAAAAATTGACTGATAACTAGCATGATTATATCTTTTTTATCTCAAGAGCAAGTAAAAACAATTTAATTATATAAATAGTATTTTTTAACAATTAATAAAAGTGACTTGCAGAAAATTAATTTTTAAATTACATAAATTTGTATGTGTGTTAGATAAGTATGCATTTATATATGCTATTGGAACTCTATAGCTCTTATCCGTAACACCGGGAACAGACACGGCAATTTTAGTTTCGCAATTCTTAATTCACTTTTAAAATTGCCACTGTGTCTATGCACATCAAGTTTAGCATTCTTATTCATTCAGCATTCATACGAATGGAGAACAAAAGAGAATTTTTTTTATTTATTTATTACTAGTATTGGAATACTTTTAAATTTATCTAGATGTATATTAACTAATATATACAATATTTACAAATTTCTCAAAATTACATTGAATCTTATAAAATTTACACATTTTTTTATAAATATATTCTTGTTTTCTTCTCTTTTTATATTATTTGGTAAAGTATTAAATAATTGTACGAGCAATTTTGTACCCCTTTCCATTCTTCAAAATCAATAGTTGCGAATCTAAGATTGCCGTGTCTGCTCCCGGTCTAATGGACAAGATTTTTATCTAATCTAATTAGCATACTACAAATATATGTTATCCATTAAACACATTAGACAACAGGCTACCGACTACAATCTGTCAAAAATAGAATACATGTGAAAATGATGATTTTCACGACCACTGTTGTAGCTGTCGCCATAGTCAAATTGTATAAAGTGGACGCAACTCTACATGTGTTTTTTGTTTACATTTGTGTTTTATTAGACTTGAATATCAAATTTTTTTTTTCACTTTGCTTTATTTGTTTACGAAATAATATTATTATGCTATGTTCTCTTTATTGTGACATTCGCTATCTAATTTTACACTAACAAAATGTATGGTGCGTCTATTTCGTATGACCGTCGCCAACTTAGGCTAATTTCTATTTTCGTCGGCGGCAATGAACAATTTAGTGCTGTCAGTATAGTAAAAAATGAGCGTTTGAAAATATATCATTTATTTATTATTAAATTATTTTTGAATAAATTATTTTACTTTCACACATATTAAAAAATTGAAGGTGGCACCACTGAAATTTGTTTTTCTATAACCCGGGGTCTATACCTCATGTATTTCTATCATGCTAAATGTCAAATTCATATCATGATAGAAAATTCCCAGATATAGACTCCATTTATTAGTGTTATCGTAGCGTTATGATAGAAAAAGCATGCTATGCGGTATGCTCTTTCTATCTTCAAATCAAATGTCATTTTAGTTATGAATTTGATTTTGAAGTTTGTTTACTTTCAACTTTTTGTTTAAAATAGGACCAAATAATTATTTTACAGCTTATATGTGCGTATTAATAAATACAATTTATCGTGCTTATACAAGAAACTTATTTTTTAAGTTTTAAATGACAAAAATAATAAAATATATATCATCATAATATAATTCCATTAACGTCTTCTATGTACTGCTATTAATATGTAATTGACATTTGCTCTGCCGTCGTTATATCTCCTGTTATGATAGAAATACGTCAGGTATAAACACTACCTAAGACCAGGACCACAGTATAATTGTACGAAGTAGACGCACCATATATTTTGTTAGTGTAAAATTAGATAGCGAATGTTAAAATTAAGAAAGAGAACATAGCATAATAATATTATTTCTTAAACAAACAAAGCAAAATGAAAAAAAATTGATATTCTAGTCTACTAAAACACAAATTTAAACAAAAACACATGTTGACTTGCTTCCACTTGATATAATTACACTACGTAAAGCCCTATAGGGGAAAATGTGTGGTTTAAAATATTTGGCAGCACTCTTTCGTATCACTTTTTCATTTTTTCTTCATCCTAAACATAATATAGAAAAGTGCATAGAAGAAAACGAAAAGAAAGTTAGCCACGCAATAATTAAAGGGTTTAAATCATTTATAAGCAGCAATAATTACTAGCGTTGACTGCATAAAGTGGAGACTAACTTTTTCTTAGAAATTCAATTAAATATGAAATTTAATTACATTTTGGTAGGAGGAGTTTTTACATATAAATGCATAAATTATATACATACTCATTTTAAGCCAAATTGCTAAAACTTTCAGTTAAGCACTAGCAGTAGCAACGAAAAATCAAATAATACAAATTCTACAAAACGCAAACAAAATGTTACATCTACTTCCGGCGGACTACCCAGAGGTCTTAAAATATCCTTTCTATGTCTGATCATATCAGTAGTTGTCCTGCTGATTGGATTTGGTAATTAATGATTTTTCTTTTTTTAAACAAGTAATATTTAACCTTTATTTTTATGAAAATTTTAAGGTACATATATTGATACAACGAGTCCATTTTTAGTACAATTAGCGTCCAAGTTGGGTTACAATAAAAATCAATATGCTGTGATTATAGATGCCGGCTCCACGGGTAGCCGTGTTTTGGCATATAAGTTCGATCATAGTTTTATTTGTAAGTATGCATAAAGTAACAAGATTGACAGCCTACAGATAAACGTACAAAATTTAGAATGTGCCAATGACAGAGGGACCGCAGCGTTTTGATACCAATAAATATAAATTGCAAGATTATTTTTTCTTTCATTTACAGACAACAAATTAATTTTATCTGATGAACTTTTTAAAGAACGTAAACCTGGCTTATCTGCATTTGCCGATGATCCCGAGAAAGGTGCTCATTCTATCAAATTATTGCTGGACGAAGCGGGTGCTTTTATACCAAAAAACAAATGGTCTTCGACTCCATTAGTTTTGAAAGCAACAGCTGGTTTACGTTTGCTGCCATATAGTAAAGCGGAAAACATTTTAAATGCTGTAAGAGATTTATTTACAAAATCCGAATTTAGTGTTGAAATGGATGCTGTCGAAATTATGGATGGGACTGACGAAGGTATTTTCTCCTGGTTTACGGTGAATTTTCTGTTAGGACGATTATCAAAAACTAATCAAGCTGCTGCTTTGGATTTGGGAGGTGGTAGTACTCAGGTGACTTTTGCACCTACTGATCCTGAACAAGTGCCAGTATACAATAAATTTATGCACGAAGTGAATACTTTAAATAAGAAAATCAATGTGTTTACTAACTCGTATTTGGGTTTGGGATTAATGGCTGCCAGACATGCAGTTTTTACAAAAGGATATAGCAGTGAAGAAACTAATCTCGAGTCTATTTGTGTTAATCCTATTATAGCGAATAGAACTTGGACTTATAGCAATGTGGCTTTTCAAATTTCGGGCAAGGATCATGCTAAATCTACCCAAGAAAATCCCATAGTAGATTTTGATAGCTGTTTAGATCTAATTAAAAGTAAGGTCATGCCTTTAGTAAAACCTAAACCATTTACTTTGAAACAGCACACTATAGCAGCATTTAGTTATTATTTTGAAAGAGCTATAGAGTCTGGCTTAATCGATCCATTTGCGGGTGGGGAAATAACCGTAGAAGCTTTTCGCAAAAAGGCCCAAGAAGTTTGCACCACACCCAATGATGAACAGCCATTTATGTGCTTTGACCTTACTTATATATCGGTGTTATTACATGAAGGTTTTGGCTTAGGTGAAGGCAAAAAGATAAAGGTAAATTTCCTGTATTTGTTTTTGTTGCTTGTGAATTAATTTTTATTATCCTTTTTCATTATCAGTTGTACAAAAAAATCGATGGTCATGAAATCTCTTGGGCTTTAGGCTGTGCCTACAATATTTTAACTCGTGATGATAAATACAATTCTTAACTTATTAAATTTTTCTTATGGTACACTTCTCTTCTAAAATGTATTGCCAATTTTAAAATAGTGCCTTAGAGAACTAGCTTTTCCTCATTATTATTATTTTGTTTTTGAGCACTTATTCGATAAAATGTTAGTACACTTACAATACATTTTCTTAGTACATATGAAGAATTAAACAAAAATTATATTGTATATAATATTTCTTTTAGTTTAAGATATTTTAGCGAAGTGTTATTTTAAATATGAAACAGTGTTCTTTTCATGCTGTTATTTAATGGCTTTGATTAGATAACCTTGTATTGATTTTGAAAACCAAGTTATTAAAAAAAAAAATATATAAACGGCTACGTCGAAACGACATCAAACCTTTAAACGTAAATTAAAGTGAGAAAGCTTTTAAAGCATAAAATGTGCAGTCAATTAAATTTTCTTAAATTAATATGTTACTTGTATTCTTTTAATAACTTTTAAAATATTAGACACGATTGCTAAATTTATGTGTATTTAAATATATATAAGAATGAACGAAAATTTTTAGTTTTTGTGAAGTTCAGATGGAATTTAGTTTTTTTTTAATTTTATGTTTTTTTATTGAATTCTAGGAATTGATTATTTAATGTACATATGTATGTGTATTACCTACATGATACGCTGTTTATATTTTAACACGTTCGGGCATGTTAATGATTTATTCAATTTTATATTGATATTTAAATTAAAAAACCTTTTTTTTCACTCTCTGTGAACGTGTCAATTCGATATATTACTGCCAGTATTTTTTTCTTTGTTATGTAATTTTTTTTAGCATTCAAATTTAAAATAGTTCTTCAATTGGTTTTTTAATAGTCCTAACGAATTTTTAATACTTCGTTATAAATTTAAATATAAATTAAACTTACCCTATATGCAACATTTTATAAACAACAAAATAAAATAGTACATACGTATGTTATTAGAAAATCTTATGTATTTGGTTTTATTATCTCCAATAAAAAATATAACAAAAGTAATGGCTTTTTATTCACTTAAATTGGTAAATGCAAAAAAAAAATTAAGCTAACATTTCATTATAATATAATAAACGGTTATAAAAAATATACAATTACTTCTAAAACTTTAAACACAATTTTTTTCTGTACAAAAAAAAACAGCTGATTTAAAAAAAACTATTATTGAAAGAATTTAAAAATGATATAAGAAATAGTAGAAATGCATTTTTTTTATTTTCCTTTTGCTTTTTCAGTTTTTAATAGTGCTGGCGCAAATCTAGAGAAAGAGAAAACGGGAAACTCCTGCAAAATAGTGAAAAATATCTAGTATTTTAATTTTCACTTTTTCTTCTTGAATTTATTTCCCATCTTGTTCTTGAATATTAGTGAGTGCACTTATAAAGAAAGGTGTTGGACAAAGGGTTAATCGAATTTTGTTTTCCTTTCTTTACTACGTAAAGCTTTCATCCTTTTTTTAAGAGTATGTACGTGTATAAAGTTGATAAAATCGTTCGATCAGTGCTACTATGTAAAATAAAGCATTTAAGGTTTTTCTAATATCTGGGGCTTAATGTCTAAACGATCCATTACATATTGAGGCATACAAAGTGTTGGATTAATGGGTTTCAAACCATCAAAACCTAACAATGATAAAGCACCTATTCCAAACAGTGTGTGAAATATATCAGGTAAATTGCCTGTCCGATCGGCAAATCCGCCGGTTTCGTTATCTTGACAGGAAAGTATAAATTGTTTTAACTTGTCTGCACTAATCCAATGCAATCGACCCATAATAGTTAACGATGCTAAAACCCACCAAGAATAACATACATCTGGCAGTTTTTCTGGTCTACCATTTAACCCTCCAGAAGGCAATTGACGCTCACATAACCACCACCCTAATTTATCTACATCTAAGAGATGCAAACTTTGTGTTAATGACAAAAAGCCCACGCAACAATAAATAAGGCCTAAAAAGTAACAAATTAGTATAAAATAACAATATCACATACATTATTTCGATATACCAGCATGTGATTCAGCTCCGGGTTTAGAACCAAAACCTCCATCGGTTTGATTACAACATAACATGACAAACTGCACAGCTTTCTCAACGTCTATGGTAGTAGTCAAATTCTTTTTTAATAAAGTTAATATAGCCACAGCACAAAACGAGAATCGAGTATCTACTTCGCCCCATCGATCACCAAAGAAACTGCCATCAATTTGTTGCAATGAAACTACGTACTTGACAACAGCATCACAGTCAATTTCCTGTAGGGCATCGTAAATACGCAATATCTGCACTGCAGATAAAGTGTATAATATATGTGGGTCATGGCCTTCGCATGGTGCAAAACCACCTGTCGTAGGACACTGACAGCGTTTAATAAACTGAATAATTGATAGCCGGTCAAGTCGCTCTAATTGATTCATGATGTCCAAGGCAGTGACACCCCAATATATTCCAGACATGCGTAGAAATTCTGTCATACAATATTCATAATCATCCTGATCTTTGCCATGATTTTCAATATATTCTACATGTTTCCAAAAATGTAGCTCCTGAGTTTTAATCAAATCTTCTTCGATATTGATAGCATCAGTTTCGCTCTTTTTCACAAATGCTGTAAAATCCATGCTAGTGTTTTATAAACTTTTGTATACTTTCTATTCTACAGTGTTCAACTTCTTTTAAAAAAAATTAAAAATTGTACTGCTGCCAATTATAGTAGACGAGTTTAATTAGTGACACATTTAAAGGAAAATTAATAAATTATAACAGCTGTTTGTTCTGATTAATGACATTAAAAACAATATACTTCATGAGTTTTAAAAACAGTGATGCCAGATTAATAAAAATATTAAGATTTTTGTAATCATGGAATAGTCTGTTTGGAATATTAAAAAAATTTGGAACTGGATTCGTAAATTGGTGCAATTGTAAAATAAACATTTTACACTAAGTGTAATTTTTCGATTTAAAGCATTTTCGTAATCAATTAATAATTTTAAGTTTTGAACCACCCTACTGCAAACTCAAGTACTGTCAAACAAACAAAAGAAGCGGAATTGTCATTATACATTTCACATTTTCCTCTATATTAATATTTAGCATTGAGTTTCTTTTTAAGGAAGTGTGTAACAAATTTTCAATATAAATTTGAAGGCGTTCTAAATTAATTTATCAACAGATTAAATCCTTTAAATTAAGTAAAACATTATAAATATTTGTAAAACTAATTAAAGAAAATATTAAAAGTTTACTGCAAAGCTGGCTCTTTTATTGCATGAAGAAGAAAAAAATTACCAAAAGGAAGGCTGGTCGAAAAAGAAAAAAGCAGCAGCAAAAAAAGAAAAAGTTAAAGACGTAGCAGAAAAGCTGTCGTTGACTTCGGTAAAAAGCTACGGCGATAATCGTTGGAACACTCACAACAGCGAGGAATATCAATATATCTGTGGCAGAAACGACAGGTGAACAAAAAAGAGACTTGTCTTTACCAAACAATTGACTTGGAGTATAGAAAAAAAATTATATTTAATTAACATATGGAAGGTCTTTGAAAATAAAAGCTGTGAACAAAATTCTCAATTTTAGATTGGGAATATTTTGTTTAATCTGAATTTAAAAGGTATCAATTCTTTTAAAAAAAAACAATTGCAACAAAAAGTTTTTACGTACCTATTACTTTTTTCTTGTGTTCAAGATTTGTGTTGGTTTACAACAAAAGGCCATGTCCAATGGTGATGATGTTCTAGACAACTGGGAAGAAATTGATGAAACAGGAGTATGTTGCTATATACACAGTTTCAGTTGGTACTTTATATTTAATTTTTTTTTTATGCAGTTAAAAACTTCAATACAAAAGTTGAGAATATCTCCAGCATCTTCTTGTGAAGGAATAACAAGAAATTCTTATGTGGATACAAACTTAACAACTTCTGGTATTGTCACAGTTAGCTCTACAACCACAACGTCGTCATCTAGGCCTACTCAAATGAAGGTATTGCAACGCTCTAACGCTCAAGACTCAGCGACGTCATCGTCAACGTCAAAGCCATTGAATAATTCGGCGTTAGATAATACGTCATCCTCCTTTCAACCGGTTATGATGGTTTTACATAAACCACAAGATGAATATCAGTCTGCAAATTATACTGCACCCATTGCTAATCAAACGGTAAAAATTCTTAGAAGACCAACACAGTCTAACGAAAACCGTAATAATTTTATACGTCCCAAGCAACCTATCAAAACGTTGCAGCAGAGGGAACAAGAATATGCAGAGGCAAGACTTAGAATATTAGGTTCTGCTAAAAATCCGGAAGATGAAGAACAAAGGTATGTATTCTTAAATAACAGCTCTAGATTAAATAAAGAAAAATATTAATACACTTAATTTGGCTTGAAAAATTGCTGCATATGTTGCATATCAAATCCTCATTTCACATTTACATGATTATACATTATACATAATTGATCTTACACTTTGACTTTGTTTTAACATATTCTTCTGAATTGATTTCTAAGGCACAAACGTGCAAAGTTAGACATATATAAAACTAAATAATAAAAAAGTAAGTCCTATATTGAACCGAAAAAAGTTTTAGTGAAATGAAGCCGTGCTATATATTTTATAAGTATATACTCGTATATGTACATATACACAGAAAAATATTTTTAAACAACATTTTTAATTTTTTGATTTTATGTGCGAGGTAGAATTAAAGAAATGGAAAGTAAAATATTCGCATTAATATTTCTTCTACAAAAATGGAACATATTGCAAGAAAACTTGCTGTGTGTAAATCGTTATTTAAAAAAAATTGGCTTGCATTGTAGTTTTTTATAAATAAGAATATTTTAAATTAACACATAAATATAAAACCAATTTCTTTATATGTACACATTTATGTAATGAGTAGCAATTACAAAAGCAAGGACTTAGCTTTACGTTAATTGGCCAAAGATGCACAAGCCCAAGTTCTTATGTTGTCATTACAGTCAGCGTAAAGTCTGGATTTTGTATAGATTTAATAGTAAATAGAAAAAGTTTCTTTTATATCAAAAAAAGTAATTGTATTGAATTACAATACTTTAAACTTTTCAATATAAATAAAATATGAAAGATATTCAGCAGATTTTAATATTTGAAGTGAGTGTTAGTTTAATACATAATATATTTTTATTACTTTTAAGAATTGAAACTCCAACTCCATCTACTGTAGTAACCAATATCAACAATTCTGTAGCATCTACGCCTCTGGCAACATCAACAGCAGCGTTGTCTAATAATTCTTTTACAAATATGGCGGCAACAACAAAACTTAATTCTTCAAAAACACAAGTGTGTGCTAATCAATATAATCAACAACTACAGCAGCAACATAAATATCTACAAAGCTACCAACAGCAGCAGCAACAAAACTATTTTTATAATCAGCAACAGCAACAACAACAATCACCTACTTACAATAATAATCGCACATATGTAAATCCACTATTAGCCTTGGGTCCAATGGGTGCCATAGGCCAACCAGCCCAATATCATGCTACAACACTTCCATCGCCACAAACGCAACAACAGCATTTGAAGTTTCAACAATATCATCAAATAGCACCACAACATAAATCCCCACAGCAGCAGCAGCAACAACAACAACAAACTTGGTCACCTGTTGTAGGCGGAAGTGTTTCCTCCTCATCTATAAGACAACAACAAAATGACACAATATTACGTTTACCACGTGGCCCTGATGGAAGTACGGGTTTTCAAATGCGCCGGTAACGCGTTGTTAATGATGTTTCCTACTCAAACGTTTAGATTGCTGAACTAATTAATTTTTTTTAAATGCAATATTTTTTACAATTTGCTGCTTAATTTCAGTTGATGCTGCCGCTTTTTCTTAGACAACTAAACATATTTTTTTAAATTAATTTTTGTCTTAATTTGTAGATATTTATGTATTTTCAAAATTTAAATTCAGTTTTCATTACGAAGCTCTCTTTTCACTTTTTTTAACGGCAGAATTTATTTAATTTCATTGGTCATATTAATTTAATTCTAATATACATAACACAAATTATTCGAGTTATTACTTCTGTGGCAAGGAAAAGTCAAATGATATTTATAAGCATATGTATTGCCATACAAAATATATTAAAAAAGTGTAATAATGAGTGTTACATTGCTATGCCAACTATTTGCTTCTTTCAGACTATATTTTTAATTTTAAAATTCACATATTTTCTTCATGTTTCTTAAAATTTGGTTCTTTACAGAAGGTTTATAATTTTTGGCTACAAACGACAATTACTTCTGACATAGAACCTGTTTATTATAACACCATTTATAACATAGTAGAACCCACTTTAATTCATATTTTATCAGAAGATTGTGTTCATGTTTTTTACAGAAGTAATTTTTTTAGAAATCACACACATTTTGCTCTTTCACAATGTAAAAGTTGACATATACAGTGTGTAAAACCTCTCGTGTAGTTATTGTAACGGGTGTGGCCATTTCCATAGTCAATTTAATATCGTGAATTCTGGCCTTACAAAATTTTATTACGGCACTGCTTTGATTAACAATTACAAAAAAAATAAATTTCAAATTAAATAAAAAATGTTTTTATAATAGACATTGATAATGATGTTTGTCATGTAAACTAAAAAATGTTGTATTTTTTTAATGTAAATTATACAAAGTGTATGTAAAATGCATGGGCATAAGGGAGTTGCTCTCAGTAGTGCAAATTAAACTGAAATGAATTCTTGTACAAAATTTTTTCTGTTTTTCCAAACAATACACTGATATTTGGGAAGCAGAAACTTTAGTAATTAAAGAATAGCACATTGCCCATTACATTTGCTTTTATTAGGAAAATTTTTAAACCAGATTTTTGTTTAAATACAACAGATTTTTTTATATATCAAATAGTATGAGATTTTCGATGATTTGTTGAAATTATAGTGCTAGTTATTTTAGGGAAGGTTATTTTTCATTGTACATTATAAATGATAACAAAATGTATTTTTCATTTATTTGTTTTATATTAATTATGGAAATTTAGTTTTTTATTTACAAATTGCATTCAATAAATTAATTTATTATTTGCATTCGAAAAATAAGAAAAACAATGATAACGAATTTAAATCTACGTATACCCCCAATCAACCAAGCAAAGGTTATCAGCCAAAATGTATTTAAAAATATTAAATAAAAAACACGAAAACAAATAAATATTAATACAAGAAAATGCTAAGAACCCATATCTGTACGCATTTACATTTATATATTTACGTATCTTTGTGCATACATAAATATCATATATATTGTATAACAAAGAAAACTTGATTGAAGGAATATTTGAATATGATTTGTAATACCAAGGACTTTCGGCACAAACAGACCCGTGTTTAAATTGACTCAATTTATGTATAAAACAGGAACCAAAGACAAACCAAGAAAATTATATACAAAATACTAAGTGCCTATAATGACAAGTTTAGAAGTAATAATTGTAGGCATAGTTTTTTGTTAATAATGTGAGCAAGATCATAAGAAATAAGATCATTTACTACGCACCATCATGCATTATAATTTTTATTAAATTATCTGCTCGATAACAATGGTTTTCTAATAGGCTGATGTAGATATACCAAGTACATAATAATATGGGTGTATATAAAAATGTGTTGGAGATGACCTAGTGACTTAAGAATGATAATATCATTATTTTTTATAATTTTTACTAGTGACTGGGAACTTGAGGGAAACGTATTTAAGAACATTTAAAAACTTAATCAACCTTTTGAGGATAATTGTGAGTGAATCTCAGTTTTCAATTGTGGTGATAGCAGTTGATTAGATTCGGATTAGATACATTCAGACCTCAAAATTTCATATGCATAAACATAAAAAATGTCTAATCTTCCTAAATGTAAAAATACAGATATCCTTTCGAACTCGATTGTTTTTAAAATATTGTTGAATTTAGGTTTTAAACAGTATTTACAAATGTTATTTTAAATAAGTAAAAAAAGCCAGTGAGAGTACATATCACTCAACCATCACTAGTATTATCAGTTGCTCGAATACTTATGCATGTTGTTATGCATAAACAACTTCATAGGTAACAGAAATGTATGTTGTGTTATGTTTGCTGCCATTATTATTAATACACAGTACTGTGTTAGTCGACGGTTCGATTCCCTAGAATTATATATTTTTTTAATTTAAATATTCAGTAGAGATTTTTGCACTGCTCAAACTGGTATTCTCACGCAAACACAGCAATATTTTTGTTGTACAAAACAATTAAAAAATATACAAACGTGTGTATCTATCGTAATAATAAAAGATAAGCACGTGGGATTTATTTTAATGCAAACTCTTTAGTACGAAAAGTATAATAATTAATATATATCAAAACATAAAAAATTTACAAAAAATGTCTTCAAAGGGTAAGAAACTTTTAGTTATTGGTAGCGGTGGTCGCGAACATGCCCTTTGTTGGAAATTATCTCAAAGTCCTCAAGTGGAAAAAGTATTCGCATTGCCCGGTAGCTTTGGCATTGGGCAAACGGACAAATGTGAAAATGTTAAGTGTATCGAAACCACAAACTTTTCGGTAAGTAACTAGGTGCCTATGTAATATTTATGTATAAAGAATGTATGTATGTTGTTTAAAATAATAAGAACTCACAACAACAATTAAATATTATTAAACCAGTTTAGTTTAGTGGTGTTTATTATTTGAGAAAATTGAATAAAAATAATAATTGAAACGTAAAACTTCATACCACAGTACATATGAATGTATATCAGATGCACTAATGATGTTTGAAGGTAACCAGAGTGAATTCACATGTAGTATGTACGCATATATACATATGTAGATACAAATGTATCTATGTATTTACATGCACGTATTAGTATGCAGGATAAACTTCAATGAAACTTTTATTGTTCGTCTTAAAAATTTAATCGGGTTTTGATACAAATTTACAATTTAAAATGGGCTGATTTTTTTTTTTCATAAAATTTATTTGTTACTTTATTTGACCTTTTTATTTTTAATTAAAATGGCTATTTTATTAAGCTTGAGGTCGTATTGTATAAATTAATTTTTATATCGATATTTCGCTCCAACTGGTGTAGCTTCTTCAGGAAGCTTAACAAAATAGCCATTTTAATTTATTAAAAAATTTTTACTTTTCAAAATACTGTTTCCAATGTATGTGAATTTGGAAATATAATAATTTGTGTTTGTCTCCACCGCAGTGCACTGCTTTAAACTGTAAGCTAAAGCGTTTTGTATATGTATCAGAAGAAACGAAATTAAAATTCTCATTTTATCAAATCTAAACGATGCTTTTTTAAAATACTTAAAATTTTTTTTCTAAAGTTTTCCATTTACACGAATGTCACAATAATTAATTCTGGTTTTGCACATGGTTTTGTATTACAAATTAAATCAAATACTATTTTAAATAAAAATTGATATTAATGTCTGATATTATTATTCAATTTATGGGAAATCTTATTGTTCGTGCTAAAAGAACTGCGTTTTGTAGTTGTGGATGAGATAATATAATTTAACGGTTTTTTACTGCTAAACGATGTTTGCTTAACTTCACCTGTGTAATAATCCTTTTCAATATACGGATGATTGCGTATATATTCTAAAGCACGTACTATATAGTCGGGAATTTGTGGAATATGATCTCCAACAGGATGATAGCCATTTTCATCAGCTACATAAGCAGTTTTAATTTCAATACCCTCAGGAGAAATATAAGAATATGAACCCTGAATAGTGCCATCAATTGCACCCTTCTCAATACGTTTAATGCCATTCGAAGTTTCGAAATTGTAGTGATATGTACCATCACCATTTACTTCCACGTTATTGTGTAGAATTTTTGATTCTTTTTCATTGAATGAGGCGACAGAGTAAGCTGATGACGATGATGATGGCTGGTGATAAGGTTTTGTTATAATAGCACTGCTGAAATTATTATACTGTTGTTTATTGAGTTGAGAACGTTTCGCTTGAACCGTATACAAGTTTAATAAGATTACTAAAATTAAACGCTTAAATGTTAAGAAAATTAGAATAATTACTTTTTTAATTCTTAATTTTAACAATTTTTAACACTTACGAGTACTATGTTGGTTTTCATTATTTTAACAATATTTATTATTTTGCAGTTGTTGTTGTTGTTACTTGTTTAATATGCAACTATAAACTGTTGGTTAAATTATAAGCTTCAGGTTTTTATAAAACTTAAAAAATCCATTAAAATCCAATGCTGCCCATAAATTTAAGCCATATTTTCTTATTTATTTTAATTAGTATTTTTGGGTAGGAGTTCTTTTTTGTATTTTTGTTTAAAATGTTTATAAAAAATTTTTTTAAGTTAATTATTTGCAAAACTTGTTGATGTGCTTAAGTTTATCTTAATTTCATTTTTTTATTCAGATTTGCATATTAATTTCATTTTATAATTGTAAAATAAACCATAACGGTAATAAATGTACATATGTATTTCCTTTATGACAAAAAGAAAAAAAAAATAACAGTGTCAGCTACTTTTAAAAGTTAAACAAAAAACTCACATTTGATAAGTGTATCAAAGAAGCCATCATAATCAACGTTTTATTTTTTTTATTTTATATGTCAATGATAATATAAATTTTTTTTATTGTAATTAAATTTAAAATTCTGTGTTTAGGTTTTGTTGTTTATAGTATGAAGTTGCTACCTAGTTGACCAAATTGGGTAACCGATTTTTTGGAAATATTTTTATAGCATGATAGTAGTTTTTTTTTCCAAAAAGTAACTTAAATAAAGTAAATTAACATTCCAAAATTCTGAAATCTCTTAATTCTGAAATCGAAATAACAATGAGAAGCGCCTCGAAGAAGAATTTTGGCCTGTTATAGGTTGCCATAAATTCTTTCTTAAAAATCGCAAATCACAAAGTTTGTTAACTAGCGAAAATTTTAATAGGATTAAAATGAATTGTAGCTGAACAAAAAGGTCTGAGAACCTAATAGGCAATTGTTATCTGTAGTAAAGTCAAGTGAGATGAAGATAAATAACAGATTATTACTATTGAAAGAGATTTAATTTAGAAGTACCTTAGGTCAGTCATCAAAAATCTAAACTAAAAAGATTTTCTTTAATAGGACATTGTTAAATGGTGCAAAACAAATGAAATCGATTTGGTTGTTGTTGGACCCGAAGATCCTTTGGCTAACGGTTTGGGCGATGTATTGCAAAAGAATGGTATACATTGTTTTGGCCCAGGAAAACAAGGAGCCCAAATAGAAGCTGATAAAAAATGGGCTAAGGATTTCATGTTAAGACATGGTATACCCACAGCACGTTACGAAACATTTGTTGACTGTGCAAAGGCAAAGGCATTTATATTAAAGTAAGTGAAATTTTTATTCAAAATATTTCCGAAATAATTAAATAAAAATTGTTTGTAGAAAATAAGCTTTAATTATACTCTTAGTATAACTCGAATAGAGATATCAAAAAATAAGCACTGCATATGACAATCATATTTTTTTTTACTTCTATACAGTGCTCCCTATAAAGCCTTAGTAGTAAAAGCAGCAGGTTTGGCAGCGGGTAAGGGTGTAGTAGTGGCGGCCAATACCACTGAGGCTTCTCAAGCGGTCGATGAAATTTTGGGTGCCAAAAAATATGGTGCAGCTGGAGAAACTCTTGTGATTGAAGAACTCTTGACGGGAGAAGAAGTTTCTGTATTGGCTTTTGTGGATAACAACACCGTACAAGTCATGTTACCTGCCCAAGATCACAAAAGACTATTGGAAAAGGATCAAGGTCCGAATACTGGTGGGATGGGAGCCTACTGTCCCTGTAATTTAATTTCGTCTAAAGCATTAGAATTAGTTAAGAAAAATGTTCTACAGCGTGTTGTAGATGGTTTTAAAAAAGAGGGTATCGACTATAAGGGCGTGTTATATGCTGGCCTAATGTTGACTCCAGATGGTCCCAAGACTTTAGAATTCAACTGCCGTTTTGGTGATCCCGAAACACAAGTTATATTGCCTTTACTGGAGTCTGACTTATATGAAGTGATGTCTTCATGTTGCGAGAACAAATTAAACAAAGTTGTGTTGAAATGGCGTTCAAGTTTAAGTGCTGTTGGAGTGGTAATGGCCAGTGCTGGTTATCCTGAAACTTCTACTAAAGGATGTATTATAGAAGGTTATAAAATTACTTTTTCGAATTGTTTTATATGGCAAAAATTGAGAGTAACTCACAAAAATTTTTTGTTTTTATTTTAGGAATACCTGAAAACTCTAAAGATCAAATTATTTTCCATAGTGGTATAGCCATTGATCAAGAGAGTAAATATGTCACTAATGGTGGACGTGTATTAATAGTAGTCACTTTACGTTCCGATTTAAAACAAGCAGCCTTCGATTCTACAAAAATTTGTAAAGGAATTACTTTCTCTGGCGCTGGAGCTCAATTTCGTACTGATATTGCTCAAAAGGCGTTTAAATTGTAATTAATTAAAAAATAAATATTTTAAATAAACGTTTTTAATGTACTAATTTCTTTTTTTATTTCATCAAATGATCTAGCCAAAAAGCATCTCAAGTTTGTTTATCTTACAAAGATAGTGGTGTTGATATAGATGCAGGCGACGATCTAGTGCAACGTATTAAACCTTTGTCACGGGGTACTCAGAGGCCCGGTGTTGTAGGTGGTTTGGGTGGCTTTGGTGGGCTGTTTAGGTTGAATGAGGTAATTTCTTTGGCATCAGGTTGTTGCGCAACTCTTTAAAATAACAATTAATTTTGATTTTTCAGTTATCATATAAAAATCCAGTTATTTGTGAGACCACAAATGGAGTGGGTTCCAAAATTCATTTGACATTAAGTCAAAAGTTGTATGAGACTTTAGGTTACGACTTGTTAGCCATGTGTGCTAATGATATGTTGGAATCAGGAGCCGAACCAGTAGCCTTTCTAGATTACATAGCTTGTGGTAAACTAAGTGTGCCTTTGGCTGCACAAATTGTTAAGGGTATTGCAGATGGCTGCCGTGATGTTAAATGTGCCTTAGTTGGTGAGTGTAATCATTTTATTCCTCCATATGCTAATTAATCTACATACATATGTATGTATATGAAAAGGTGGAGAAACAGCAGAAATGCCCTCGGTTTATGAGGTTGGAAAATATGATGTGGCCGGTTATTGTGTTGGACTTGTTGAAAAAGGTTTGGAACTACCAAAATTTGAGCTTTATGAGGAAGGAGATTTACTTATATCATTGCCTTCTTCTGGCCTACATTGTTGTGGTTTTAATGCTATCTTGACAGCTTTGAAAAATCAAGGCATTGATATTACACGAAAATCCGAATTTGGTAATGTTACAAAATCTTTAGGTAAGAAAAGTTAATTTTTATTTTTATTCGTTTATTTAAAATGTTCATAACCATCTCTAGGTTATAACTTGGCCGCAACTTCTCGTGTATATGTTTCGGAAGTGCTGAGACTGTTGCACTTAAAAATTGTTAAAGCAGTTGCTCATGTTACTTCAGGTTTAATACCTGACGTGGAAAGGATTTTACCTTCGAAATATGAAATTTCTTTAGATTTTGGTGACCTTAAAGTACCTGAAGTTTTTGGTTGGTTAGCTTGCAAATTAAAGTTAAGTCCCGAGTCTTTGCTGCAGAATCTTAACTGTGGCATTGGCATGGTTTTGGTTGTGCCTAAGAACTCTACCGACTGGAAATCGATCAAAGGTGCCAAAGTGCTAGGTGTAATCAAAAGAAAAATTACAAATTGTCCACAAAAAAGTCAAATTGAAGTTAAAAACTTTGAAGAAGCCTTGGAAATATACGCAAGTAAATTTGGTGGTGTGGGCGAAAACGAATTAATGGAACCAAATTATCATGATTTGCAAGGTGCCTTGATAGTCAATGCAGAAAAGAGATCAGAGCTGATTGTAACACAAAATGGTCGGAGATTGACGGAAGTTCCAAAAGGCTATAAAGATCCTATTTTAATTATGGGTACCGATGGTGTGGGAACTAAAATTAAAATAGCACAACAAACCGGATGTAATGCCACAGTGGGTATAGATTTGGTAGCCATGTGTGTTAATGACATTCTGTGCAATGGCGCAAAGCCCCTCACTTTCTCTAGCTACTATGCATGTGGCGAATTAAAAGAGGAATTGGCTGAGGAAATTGTGGAAGGTGTTATAGAAGGTTCACGACAGGCGGATACCAGTTTAATAGAGACCCATCTAACGGAGGTGCCATTGTTGTACAATGCAGAAGTGTACGATCTGGCAGGATTTTCTTTAGGTATTGCTGAACACCAACGTATTTTGCCACGTACCAATGAAATACAACCTGGTGATGTTCTTATCGGCTTACCATCGTCTGGTGTCCACAGCAATGGTTTCAGTTTAGTACATGCCGTCATGAAACTTGCAGGAGTTAAGTATGATGACATTACTCCCTTTAGTAGTTTGACTTTTGCTGAAGAGTTCCTTAGGCCAACAAAAATTTATGTAAAGGCTGTACAACCTCTTATCGAACAGGGTTTAGTTAAAGCCATGGCTCATATAACTGGCGGAGGCTTAACTGAAAATATACCTAGAATCTTGAGAAAAGAATTAGCTGTGCAACTTAATGCCGAAAACTTTGTGATACCGACAGTGTTTGCTTGGTTGGCGCAAGAGGGCAATGTTAAGCCTGCAGAAATGCAAAGAACTTTTAATTGTGGTTTGGGTCTAATTTTAGTGGTAGATCCTAAGTATGAACGTAAGGTTTTAGAACTTGTCCAATACACTGAACGCGCTTCTAAAGTGGGTGTGGTTACAAAACGAGAACCTACAGCATTTCAAGTAAAAGTTGATAACTTTGAAAAATGTTTAGAGAAAAGCAAGCGTATTTTGAATTCTAAACGTAAACGAGTAGCTGTATTGATTTCGGGATCTGGAACCAATCTTCAAGCGTTAATTGATGCCTCAAAGGATTCTTCCCAATGTTTAAATTCAGATATAGTTTTGGTTATATCTAATAAAGCTGACGTTAAAGGTATCGAGAGAGCCAAGAGTGCCGATATACCGTGTGTTGTAATAAATCATAAAGATTTTAAATCAAGAGAAGACTTTGATGCAGAAATGTCCAAAATATTGCTACAAGCTAATGTTGACATTATTTGCTTGGCTGGTTTTATGCGCATTTTAAGTGAAACGTTTGTAACACAATGGAAGGGTAAATTATTAAATATACATCCTTCCCTTCTGCCGAAGCATCCGGGCTTGCATGTACAAAAGAAGGCTTTGGAGGCAGGCGACAAAGTGTCAGGCTGTACAGTACATTTTGTAGATGAGGTAATTAATAAATTGCATATACATAAGTTTTTAATTAAAATTAATCAATACTTACGGTTGTTGTTTAAGGGAGTTGATACTGGCTCCATAATTGTGCAGGCAGCAGTTCCAATTTTAGATGACGATACAGAAGACTCTCTTACCGAACGTATACATATGGCAGAATATTATGCCTTTCCTAAAGCTTTGCGCTTAGTAGCCACTGAAGCAGCGCGTTTAGGTAAGGATGGAAAAGTTGTATTTGTCTAAACGTTTCATTTATCGGCTGCATAAGACATCATAATAGTAATCATTCTCTATGTACATATGTATGTACATGTAAAATAATTAGTTTATAAATTAATTAAGTTAAAAATACTATAAAACTAATCAAATGTATATTTATTTTCTAAATAAAAGGTAACAATCATATCACAAGAGAAAAATAAATTTCAAATAAAAATTCTAGCTGACTTCTAATCTACTAAAACCAAGATCCCAAAAAAGAAAACAAATCAGATTTACTGGTTTGCGAAGAAGAGTCCGAATAATTTACAGCCATTTTCGGTTTTTGCTGATTTTTAGGAATGTCAGGATCTTTAAGTATTTTTTCACTGATCGCCTCCAGATTAACACGAAAAAATTGATTTTCCAAAATGGGCACAATCAAATTGTACTTGTCAATATTTTTATTTATTTGTTGCTCTTCATATTTGTATTTTTCCAGCATATTTTGCCATTTCTCTAATTCCGTTCCAACTAAAGGATATTTACCGAAATAAATTCTCTCAGCCGCGATGTTCTTCTTAAGTTGTTGTAATGCTTCACGTATATCTCTTTGTAGGGTTATCCATTCGGGTGTAAATCCATTGTCTATTAAAATTTTATTCAATTTATGTGTGGTAAAATCCAAATAAGGATTTTGTTGTTGTGCAAGCGTCAATGGTTTACCGGCACCACTTAAATTATTAAAATCACCTTTGGACATGGCTTCTTGTATATAATCTTCTACCAATCTATCGAAACCATATTTTGTTTTATAGGCGTGATTTTTAAAAAAATTACCTTTTTTCATTACGGCTTTTTCTCCAGCTTGGGATTTGTCTATACGATGTTTTAAAACCCTTTCTTGGGCCTTCATGGCTTTAATTTGTTGGTATTGTTTTTGACGTTGAAATGGATTACCAACACCTACTCCATCAAAACTTAGGTATTGTCGGTGTTGTGGGGCTGTATGACGTATATCAGGCACTTCTTCTTCTTCGTCTTCATATATGCCTCGACGATTTTTTGCAAATTTCTCTTGTAGTAATTTGAAGGCCTCATCTATTTCTTGGAAACGTTCAGCACTTGCCTCAGGCAATCCTGAATCCGGATGAACTTTCTTTACCAAATCTATAAAAGCTTTTCTGATTGTATTTTGATCAGCAGTTTCTTCAACTCCTAAAATATTACAGCATTTCTAAGATAGTATTAAAGAATGTATGTATCCAATACCTATGTTTATTAACAATATATTCATATTAACTTACTCTGTATAACTCTATACGTTTGATATGCATATTTCGTAAAATCCTTATTGGATTATAAAAACTTATATTCAATATTTTTATTGTGTACATCAGTGTTTACGTAATTGTCCTTGTAATTTAAATATTTATCTTTTTGCAAATTTATCTTTTTACCGATGTTTTATGAATCGAACTTCATATTAAATATTAAAATTTTTTATTTATAAGTTTTAAATTGATTATAACCAGCTAAAAAAATTATTTTATGTATGAAGTAAAGGCTGAAAACAAATTAGATTAGCAGCTGTTGTTGCTTACAAATTACCTAGCGATTTTAATACTGTTTAAAACTTTCAAGACATTTTTATAAAAAAAAAAAACCCAAAGACAAATTTACTACATTACTGTAATTATTTAAAAGCTATGTTAATATTTTTATAAAATTTTATATAAAATAATTATTTTACAATTTCAAATGGTTGTAATAGATACTTTTATTCATATTATTGTATTGACGATTCAATTCAATCATATGCAGTCTGGTAACTATGTACGCAGTTACTCTCTCAGTTCTTTTTTGACAGTACAAACGAAAACACGTAGCCTTTTGAAGAAAGGAAACGGTAAAACAGGCATCTACAAAAAGAAACATATATAATTCATAATTATCTCTAAAAATTCGATTTAATTAAATAAAAAGTGAAAATTAGAAATTAACATGTCTGAAAAGAGAAGATCCCGTAAACGTAAGGTAAAAATACAAATGTTATGATCGGTTAAACATTATTGAAAATACGTATGTATAAAAAAATTTTCTATTGCGAAATGGTATTGCACATAAATAAAAGTGTGGATAAAGTGTGTATGTGTAGAGTAAAAGACTACGCAAAAAGTGATGACGATGTTAAAAATAATATTTTTTATCTTAACAGAATATCTTTAATTTTGCACTGGTCAAATGTTAATTAAGTTTCGCTATCTTAACTAAAGATATAATTTGTAATTTGCTTGTTGAACTGTTCTAAAAAATAAATAAATATACATGCATATGTGACAGTGTATGCATTTGTTGGTTGGGGGGTTATCAGTTACTCTCTCTATCAGCTCTTTATTTTTTGTTTTTATTTAATTTACATATTCATGTATGTATTTAATTTAATTCAATAAATTTTTCGATGCAATGTAAGAATTTTGTAGTTTATTATGCAAATTGTGTAGAATGTGAGTGGAGTTCTTCAATAATAAACATTTAAAAATATATACATATCAAAACAGCTGATTGATTATCCTAATACTCTGCACTATATAAATTAGACTTGTGCTCCATAGTTCATTTTAGTAAGCGCTCTTAGTTCAATAATTAAAAAGGAATAGTTCGTTCATTTAGTTCATTTGATCTTTTGTATCATTATCACATACTGTTGATTGTCATTGAACGTTCTTTATTATGTAAAATGAGATCTAAATAATAGGAGAGTTAAAAGTAATTTTTTAGGATAATAGAAAGAAAAACAAAAAATTCGAAAATATTTTAAATTTAGTTTTAATAATTTAATTCAAAAATTACTTAATAATTATGGCTAAAAAAAACTTAAGGTTTAATTTTAAAAAACTTTAAAATTGAGTTATTTAGCATGCATAATACATTTTCTCTTTTTCAGTTTATTTGTTTTATATATTATACCATTTTTGTAAAAGAAAATAATTAGCAACTTTCGTTACTTCTTTGTTTTCGTTTAGTTCGTTCGTTCATTTATAGGTCGTTCACTTCAAAAGAAGAGGAAGCAAATGAACTATAGGAATTCAAGACACGGACTAGTTCGTTCAGTTCAAATAAGTGAATAGTACAATTTTAATAGTTCATTCGTGTACTACCCAAGACTAATTTAAATATAAATTTTTACGTAGGCAAATTGTCGTTGTACACCCTATACCATCTGAAAAGGGTATATATGTATATACAGTTGCAGTAAAAAAAATAGCACAGAAGCCAAGGCTTCCCTTTTTTAATTATATTAAATTTGTTTACTTGTCGCTGCAAACTCTTGACAAACACCCCTATTGTGAAGTATTTTTCCCCATGAGATTTTATTTCCCTTGAAGTCAAAAATGCTATCATGAATCTTATAAGCTGTCAGCTCATATTGATTGTTATAAACAAGAACTAGATGAATGTGCAAAAATTTTTACATTCAAAGCGAACAAATTCACTAAGTTGCAATATTGCTATTACCGGAGCAAGAAAATAGGCACCTACGTTTGCGCCATTCATCTAACTCCTTGTTACCTGATGCTATGTAAGTGACAAAATTAATAAATTAAGTTGTTTTGAACAAATTTTTGTATTAGATTTAAGCAACATTATGGTGTTAATAAAGAAGCATTTTATTATTTACTGGATGTGGCGTCTGCTAAAACGCACTTGGTATTTCAATCATAGCCAAGCTAGAGTTTTTGCAAAAGGAGGATACCAAAAATTGGTAGCAAGAGATTATGAAGTTGGTATGTCATAATCAACATTCTGCGAAATACTTTAACAAATATTGAATGTCTTACAGAAAATTCTTTGTCATCAGTGGATAACTTATCTGTCCGAAGAAAAACGTAGACTTACAGCCGAAGGCTTATTCAACCTAATTATGCATAAAAAATTTCGGTACTTTTTTTTACTTTTTCTTTTCCTCTTATAATTTTTGTAGTTTTTTTAACTAGTTCTCTGATTTAGGGTATTTTTTTCCAAAAACCAAAATTTTCTTTGAAAAAAAAAATAACGGTAATATTAATGATTCGGCTGATCGTAAATTTCAAATACCTGCTGTTGTGGGATGTATTGATGGTACCCACAATAATATTATAACCCAGAAGGAAAACAATTCCCCAGCAAATGTGAAGTGGACAAATATTAGGGAAAGTGAACAAATTTCATGGGAAAAATTATTTACAATAAGAGGGAATTATTGAAGTAAACATTTTTTCATGTTGTCAAACTCAATTGAACTACTTAAAAGTTTATCTTTCATGGGAGTTATTTATGATTGCAAGTATGTGAAATGGGAAACAATTACCAGGGAAAAATTATTCATGATAGGGGTGAATAATTAAAATAGGTATAGAAGTGTCTATGCTATGCAAAAAAAAATTGTCTAATTTATTGGCTAACCGCCGTATTTAGTACTCTATGCATTCAAAAATATTCATTTAAATCGATCCAGTCGTTTAAGAGGAATTCAGTGACATATACACGTACAAGAGAATTATATATGTATACTAGCTGACCCGGCAAACTTTGTTTTGCCATATGAATTATTTCTAGAGTATGAAAATATATCTTATTTATTTCATCAAAATCGGTTAAGTTGAATAAATTAACAAAAAATTTTAGAGTTGAAAGTCTATTCAAACTAGTTGACCCGGCAAACGTTGTCTTGCCTTAAAATTTTTATATATTCGATCTTCTTACACTAAGAAATCGTACTCATAGAATAAAGAACCGTGCGAGAGCGGGTAGTAAGCAAATAAATGAGATACCGACTATAGCGCTACCTGCCGGGCGTATTTGTGACGTTAATCCCTCCAAGATTATACATATAAATCTTCCTCTTGAATCACTCTATCTTTTAAAAAAACTGCATCAAAATCCGTTGTGTAGTTTTAAAGATCTAAGTATACATACAGACATAGGGACAGACGCGGGAAGCGACTTTGCTTTATACTATGTAGTGATATACGGTATTACGCATGTTTGTGATGATGTGTGTTTTTCAAGTATATTTGTGCATTGCTTTTTGACTGATTTCGTTTTTGTGTTCACAAACATTACGCACGTTCCATTTGGAAGATCAATATGAGTCTTATACGAGTACTTTTCTTGATCAAAAACTGATTAACCACTTAAATGTTAAATGTTTAGAAAAACATTATCACTTATGATTTAAAATCGTTTTGCTATACAAAATTGTATAGCAATCGCGAATTTGTCATCTAGGCATTTAAAATGTGAATATTTCACCGTTATTTTTTTTTATCGTATTTTGCTTAATATTACGCTTAAAAACTTCCATACAAAAACAAAGGAGAAATTAATGAAAAACAAAATTTATCTGAAATAACAAGTGTAACAATGTCTGTGTTAAAAATCAAAACAATCGGTCCACAAATGGCCAAGAAAAATAATTTTGTAACTTTTGCCATTAATTTGATATAATATTAAATTTTTAATTAAATATGTTTGGCTTAAAAAATGTGCGAAAATTTAATTAAATTTATTTTGTATTCTTAGTAGATACTATCTTTCTTAAAATTTCTTTTTTTTTTTTTTTTGTTAAAACTCCACAACATAATTAACAAAAACAAAAAAATGGAATTCAAAGAAAATATTTTGCCATTTGATTAAAAATATATTAATATTTTTTTTATTAGGTGTACAACTTTGCTTCTGCCTTTTGCATTTACTAACGATCGCCTCTGATTTTTTCAGTTGGTTTTAACAACTGATAATACACTACGGCGAACTGGTCCCACCAAAGACAGAGCATAACCTTGAAACGCCGCTCAACATCCAATTTCCTTGTTTCTGAATCATTCCCATGTCTTTCAGGCGTTTTGAAATGGCTTGTTGCGTCACTCCCAATGAGCCTGCCAATTCTTGTTGCGTTTGACAAGTCTTGATCAAGTAATGCCTCCAATTCTGCATCTTCGAAAACCTTCTCTCTTCCACCGCCATGCCGGTCTTCGACGTCAAAATTACTGTTCTTGAAGCGTTGAAACCACTCTCGGCACGTTCTTTCACTAATAGCGGCCTCACCATATGTATTTGAGAGCATTCAATGAGCCTCAGCCGCAGATTTCTTCATATTAATTAAAACCTCACGCAAATGACGAGAATTTGGCTGGTAAGCTGACATGGTTAATCGAGAATAACTTTATGATGCAGACAGAAATCGACTAATATTTCGATGGCGTTATGTTTACAAATACCTAAGCTTATTGTATGACATCTACGATCTATTTATTTCGACTACTACTTACCGCTACAGCCATATATTGCAAAATGGCGGGAGCAAACTTGTACACATAATAAATATACTTATTTTTTGTGTATTTTCATACTCTTCACAAAAAGTGAAAGTGGTACATTGCGTAAAGCTAAAGCGCCTATCATGTGCATGTCGAACAGCAATTTTCGCTATTACATGAGCATGCTGATATACCACGCATGATCGTCTAATAGGAGCTTAATGTGTGTGCATACTAACACAAATCAGGCAGTCGATCATATACAAATGTGTGTATAAGTGTGCTTCTTTTAAATGCCTTTTGTGTAATAAAACTACGAACACAGAAATCTTATTGAAGATTTTTTGATTTTTGCTGTTAATTTAAAATTCTTTATTTTATATTAAATATTTGGTTTACAAATTGTTTAAGAACATTTTAAATTAAATTAATTTATTATGTATTCTTATTAGATATCTTTCTTATAATTTCTTTTTGTTTTTATATAAAAAATTACATTTAGTATTTTATTTATTTTAGGTATTTAAAAAAAATTATTTTATTCAAATATTACAAATTTAAAAAATTTTTCAAATTAATATTAATATATGGCTGCCACTCAGCACAGCCGAATTTAACTTGTTTAACTTCTCACTCATATTCTTACAATATCTATTGATGACGTCTCAAAAATATGTTAAGTTTTGATTTGATATGAAGAAACAGTATATTTGTTATTGGCCAAGTTTTGTTTGTATTTTAAGCCACATACATATAGTAATTTGAATGTAGAGTTGTTGCTTTTGACCACGTCACTAAAAACAGGTTTTTTCTTGGTTCGAAATTCACGTTTACCAAATGCTACTGAAGTAAAATTTTTTAAAATTTCTCTTCAATTCTCTGGATTTTATTTTATCTGAAATTGTTGCCATATAGAGGGGAAGTTTGTAACTTTAATTTACAAGCTATTAAAAAAAATGTAAAACTGATTAACATTGGCTTGAGGTCGAGACTTTTTATTAATTCAATAAAATATTAAAAATGACCAAATTATATAGGATGTGTGTACGCCATAAGGGAAATTTTAATTTTAATAACAAACTGTTTTCAAATATTGCTCGTATGCATACATAAATATGTTGTGTCACTTCATGCATTAGAAAATAAGCCGAAGCCAATTTGAAAAAAACGAAACGCTTTTAAATACTTTGGAAATATTCACTTCAAAAATGTAAATTTAAACTGCTTATGCAAACAACGTGAATTCTGAAATAAACTATGAAAACTTTCATTGTTGTAAATTAGTCTTTGGATTGGTATGATACGAAACAATCGCATTTAATAGAAATGGAATTATCAATGGACGAATATTATAGTTTACAAAAAGGAACTAAAGAATACAAATTAAATTAATTTTTATTTTACAAATTAAAAATTTTTTTACAAATATTTTAATTTTTTGGAAAAAAAATTATAACTTTTTTAATATATTAAATTATTTGAAAATCATTTTATACTTTTTTTCGTATAATTAATACCCGACTTAATATTGGTGGAAATAGGTGTTCATACAAATGTATTTGATTTAATTTAAAATCCAAGCCAAAGAGTTTTAGGATAACTTTGTTGTCGAATTTCTAATTTCTCTTGTTATTGTAATCTATATCATGCATTGCCTTCAAGTGTGACACTACAGTTTATCTTTAAAATTAAAGTCAATTTACAACAATGGAGTGCAGACTGTTACTTGTACAGTGAAGTTATTTTAAAAATAATGAGATTTTTTGGGTTTAGAAAATTAAATTGAAAATGTTAATTTAAATTAGCGGAATTCACGCTTTGAAGTATTTTTACAATTAATGTGTATTTACAGAATTTTACAAAGCGTGCTCAACTTTTTAATAATTGCAAATTAGAGTTCGCAAATAAAAGAAAGGAAACAAATGGAAACGTTTAGTTTTTTTATTTTTTCAGAGTATTATTATGGAAAGCTACAAAACGAAACGTTTACATTCGTTTCGTTTCTTTGCGAACTGTGTTGTAAACTAATAAAGTGTAAGCAATTGTAGTGCTAACATATGAATTTTTCAAGTAGATAAACTTCAAACTTAAACAACACATTTTATCTCAAACTAAAAGTTTACACCATTTAACGAAAACTAAATGTAAAATGTATTTACATTGCAAAACTGAGGTGTAGAAAATAGTAGAATTGTGTATCAATTTGTTGTTGTGTGTAAAAAGATTTTAATTTATTTTGTGGAATTTTTTTAGGTTTATATGTATAAAGCTTATTACTAGCATAAACTCTGGCAACTTTTGATTTAACGATCATTAAAGCAAACACTTGCTTGAATAAGTCAAAGAAAAAATTAAATTAGTAGTAAATTGTTGTTCTCTTTAGAGAAAGTTTTTGTTATTTTATATTTGTGTCTCAGTTATAATTGTGTTTGGTATTGTTGTGGTATAGTTGTTGGTTGTACTACGTTCTTTTTTTTTTTTTGTAAGTATAGGTATATTTTTTTTCTGTTTGAAAGTGGGGTTTTCTTTGCTATCTGGCAGCAGTCATGATTCAGTGATTACTTTTAAATATAACAGACAACATTTCAAGATTTAATATTGAAAAAAAAAATAAATAACGTATCAGTATTTTGTATAATACATAATAAAAAAGGCTGCAAATAATTATTAAATATTTTTTATAAGTTTTCTTTGTTGTTTAATACGCTTTTTCAAGATGTCTACGGATGAAGTTTTGGAGGAAGATGGCTATAATGTAGTGCCTGACGATGAAGTGGTTAATATCTATTTTTGTTATTTACTTCAAGTGCTGTTTCTGTAACACAACCCATCAAATTAATTGTCGTGAAATTGTGTATGAAAGTTACCCAAAAATTTTCTGTTTTCCATACAAATTTTGTAAACTACTACTGATAGCTTGTTGCATTACAGAAACAACAAAAAAATTAATATTTTATATGTTTTCAAAGCAATTGTTTAAATATTGTCTTAACTATATACATACATATCTAGATATGCTTATAAAAATAATGAAATTGAACAACGTGTCGTTTTGTTTTCCTGCATACAGTTCAGCTCTGTACTTTATGAATAGATTTTTTCTTTTTGGTTTTAATAAACAATTGTTTAAGTTTTAATTGTGAAATTTTTAACAATGTTGAAAATTTAATTCTATTCATAGTCCAAGCATTGTATATAATAGGAAGTTTATTATAGCTTATTTTAATTTTTCTTTTTTTCCATTATTAAAAATGCTTGATTGGGAAGAGGACTTCAATAACGTAAGAAAATTTTGATTAATGCAAACCACAAAATCAAGTAATTTAATAAATCACTTTCATATTTTTAGTTATAATGTCAGAAATACAGAATAAATTAAAATTATAAAAATAAGAAACTATATCGTTTGGCTCAAAACTATAGTTGATATAAACGGATTTTCGCAATTATTTAACTAAAACGGGTGATTAGAAACTTACAAAAATAGTTCTGCGAAAATGTAAGCTACCGTAAAGTTTGAGAAACCCTTTCAACCGAAATGAAAATAATATTTAGTAATTTCAACTGGCTCACTAAGGGTTAAAAATCATATAAATTTCATCTAACAGTAGTTTTGATAAGATCTCTTTAGCCATCCCCGTTGAAAATTCGTGATAAAAATTCACAAAACATTTTTTTTGCTAATTTTATTTTGTTTATAGGGTAATAAAACAGATAGACGTGATAAAATTTCATTAGGTTAGCTCAGTTTGATTAATGCAGACTTAATCACAGATAGCAGATCTGTCGCTTTACCGTTAATGTTTCCTAAACACTACACACACAAATTTTCTAAATGCAAATATTAATTTTTAATGATTAAATTTTTGGACTTTACAAAATGCAACCGTAATTTGACTAGTGGTTGTTTTGTTACTCAAATGTTTTTGTTTTTTTTTGTCCTTGTCAGGAATATACTGGACCTGGCGAACAAACAATCCAAAAACCCTCTAAAGAAGAAAAAAAAGTTGCCCAATGGTTGAAGAAAAATATCAAAACAAAGAAAACTAAATTTTTAAGTCACAATGTTGAATATTTCACCGCAAATAAAGCTATCGATGCCCTTATGAAATCATCATTTGTCCAAGGTGAAAATGCACTTTTTACGAATCGTGAACAGGCTGTGGAATTTCTGGATATGATGTTAGAGCACAAGTTTTTCCATCGTGCTAAAAAGGTACCCATTAGTATAGAGGATTTGCGTGTTGGAAAACAATTAAAGAAAGAGGAAAAAAATCAAGAGATCACAAAAGAAAAGACAACAAATAAAAAAGAGAAAGATAAAGATGATAAAAAGGATACAGAGGCTGAAGCTGAAGCTGAAGCCAGTGGCAATAATGGTGTTAGCGATGAAGCTGGTGGTACTTCAGCTTCGGGTGAAAAAAAAGAGAAAAAGAAACGTAAAATCCGTTTGGATATGCATCCGGAACAGGTATTTGTTGATGGGTCAGAAGCTTATGTATGGATTTATGATCCCATACCCATGCACTATTGGCTTTATGGTTTAGCCTTGTTATTGGGTGCCGTTGGCATCTGCTTGTTCCCTTTATGGCCTTCGACATTGCGTTTAGGTGTCTACAATTTTTCCCTATTGGCAGCTGGATTTTTAGTTTTTATTTTAGTTTTGACTGTAGTCCGCTTTATTATATTCACTATAGTGTGGGCAATTACAGGTGGCAATTTAGATTTTTGGATTTTTCCCAATTTAACGGCAGACGTCGGTTTCTTTGCCTCCTTCTGGCCTTTATATGAGGTAAAATAATTTTCTTTAAATAAATTTTGTCCTATTCATTATTTTTATCATTTAGGCTAAATATTCTGAGGAGGAAAAATCAAAAAAATCCAAATCAAATGCTAAAAAGAAAGCTAAAGATAGTGACGTTGAAGATAATGATGATGAGGCAGGTAATGTTGTACCCCTGGAACCTGAAAAAATTGAAGAAGTTAAAGAACATGATGCCGATATGGAATTAAGATTACGAAACACCGCCAAAGGTTATACCGAGGATGAGTCTCACAGTGGAAGCAGTAGTGCCAATGAAGCGCCTCAAGACTCTGCAGTTAAATGGTGAGCTTTTTTATTACTGTAATATAACGAAAGAGTAGTAAGATTTTTATTATTAAACATTTTCTCATATAAAAAATTAATTTTTTTTTATAAAAATTGTGTAATATTTTTTTCCTTAAATTTTATTTATTATTCTGTATAGCATGTAATATATTTTGTTTATTATTTAGAGGATAAAATATTATAATTGATAAAAAATAAATTAAATTCTTACAAAGTCTCCATAGACGAGATCTTATCAAATTTATTATTTACTTAATGTGGGCTGCTTATGCCTGCGAAGCATTTTTAAAATTAATAATTTAAAGACCTTAAATTTGTTGCTTTTAAGCGATTAATATAATGAAGTTTATTGGCTGGTTAATTTTAATGATTACTTAATTCGGCAGAAAATAATGAAATGTATAAATTGTCTATTTTTTTTTGGCACGAATTCAGTTGAACTTTGGGGATGTTAATTTTATAAAAAAATAGTATTACTAATATAAAACGCTTTCTAACTAACTAAAATGATATTATTCTATGTTTTGTAAGGGAAAACTGCAATTTTTTCGTCTTTGTAGTGGCAATTGTTTGGCCATTAGCTTGTGAAAACGCTGCTGGTAAATCCAGGTTAATATTTTTATGTGACATTAAAAAGGGGCCAGGGTAATTAAATTCGTACACTTGGGACGTAATGTTTGGATTATGTTTTCTTTTGAATTGAAATACAATTAAATCTGGAGAGTCCAACATTTAGTAAGTTCTGATTGTAGAGCCAATATTCAGACGAACAATTTAGGTAAAAATTAAAATTTTTATATAAATTGAAAATCTCAAAATGAATAAATTAATTAAAAGTTATAACATTTATTATGCTGTTTAATGTCCAAGTAAAATAGCCCTAGACTTCTCATTAATCTTGTAAAAATATTTGCTTTTCATTTCACTTGGTTCTTCTGTCTAAATAGTTTATTTGGCGTTATCTCACTGTTGAGTAAACGTAGAGAATATAAAGAATTTCCGAATTTTAAAGAAATTCCGAAGTTTAGAAAAATAAATTACTTTCAAAACTGAGATCTCCAATGCTGATTAGCTTTATAAATAATTTCTGCGGTTTTCTTGCACCAATTCAGATGCGCAAATTTCGTTTTTAATATTTAGCAATCGTCTTTTTTTTACAGTTTTAAAGGGCATGTCCGCGAAATACACGGCAATTTTAGTTGCGTAACTTTTTTTTAATTCTTTTTTAAGATTACCGCTGTGTCTATACACATCTATTTAATCATTCCTAGTCATGCATTCATTTAGAATTCAAGCTAATTGTCTTCTTTTTTACAGCTTTAACAGGTATGAATAGAGAAGAAAGAGAATTGCGGAGTACGAGCAAGTTTGTAGCCAGTTCTCTCCTACAAAATTAAGAAATGCGTAACTAAAATTGCCGTGTTTGGCAATAGCAGAGTACTAGCAAGTCTTTATCTGTCTTTCGATTAATATGAAATTGTAGTAGGTAATAAAAATTTCGTACCATAAGCTAAAATCATGGCAGAATTAATTCTGCCATGGCTGCAACTAAGTACAACTACAGAGTAAGTTATGTATTATTCTCAGTTGATGACTAACGACTGACATTTGTACAAAATGCGAATAATATAAAAGTCTAACATGAGATATGTGATGGAAAATAACCATTTTGCAAATGGAAAGTTGTGATGAGTTCTGATTAACATTGAGTATCAATTTTTAGACATGATAGATACGTTCCAAAAAAATTCGTGTAAAAAGAGAATTATTAAAAAATTCTTGTTAGACTTCACTTCATTTAGTCCCCATTTACACTATGGACATTTTTTCATTTCTCTTTTGTTCTTTCCTAAACCGTTTACATTTCGGACATTAATGTCCAGATAGAAATTTTTTTCAATTTTGATTTGTATGAAAATTGATTGAAAAGAACTTTTGAAGCAAACCAAATTAAATTATTAATAAATAGATACATTTAAAAAATTGATTTCTATAAAAATATGGATAAATTAATACAGTGTACAAAAATGAAATAAAGCAACAAGACGATTATTACGAAAAGTTGAAAAGAGAGACAAAAAAATGTTTAGTACAGACGGTCGTGTACTACACACCTTGCGTATTTGCCCCCTCGCCTACAAACTTCGCCTGTCCGGACAGAAATGTCCATAATGTAAATGCTGACTTATTTAGTGCTTACATATTTTAATTCGTTAATTATATTATAAACAATAAATTAAATTTGGAAAAAAGGAATATCAGTGTCATCACCAGAATAATTTTGTTTATCATCTTGTGAAATTATTTTCTAATTAAAAATTTAATCTCTAAATTGCACAAAAATTGAGTTAAAACAAACAATTCGTGTGAAAAGAGATTTTTCCTTTTTAACTCGTGTTATATCAAACTCGGGGTAAAAAATTCGTGGAGAGAGAGAGGTGTAAAATGTGACTACGCTTTTTATTTTTCTATAGGGTCCGCCAAATAACTTTTTTTTTTTGAAAATGCTATAAAATCATCGAGTGTAGCTTCGGCTGTATGGCACGTAGCGTCGTCCTGTGGAAACCAAATGTTGCCAATATCCTCCTCTTCAATTTTTGTGAACAACAATTCGTTCAACATGGCCCGATAACGATCGCCATTAACTAACGGCCACTCCTTGCTCATTTTCGAAGAAAAATGTCCCAATTATGCCTCTGGACCAAAATCCGCACCAAACAGTGACTTGTTTTGGGTGCGTCGGCTTTTCAATGTACGCGTGAGGGTTTTCTGTGCCCCAAATGCGACAATTTTGCATGTTTACATACCCGCCAAGATCAAAATGAGCTTCATCTGAAAAGATGATTTTTTTTGGCAAAATCGGCATCTTCTGTAAGTCGATCGCATTCCCACTTAACGAAGCGAAAACACAACCATATTCTTCAGCGGAAGGATAAAACTAATTATCTGTCAAATCAGACATGAGCTAAGTGTTACTATTCACGAAATAAGCACTAGTTGAAAAAAAAAAACGTTCGATGGCGGACCCTATATTATTTCTACCGATTTTCGATTACAACTTTGACACTTCGCCTTTAAAAATTGAAAAAAAGTTAGAACAAATACATAACACAGGCCTACAATGTTGTTTGGGTGCCGGCAAAACTAAAATTAATATCTAGTATACTCGACACACTGATTCAAACTGTATACCTAATTTTTTAATCCTACGTGTAGTGATCGTTTAGAAGATATTTGGAAAGTTTTGTGATGTAATAAATTTTGAGAAAGAAATTAAAAAAAAATCTTTTTAAAAAACCCCTCAAAAATTTAATATAAACAAAATTTTATATTTTGTTCTTAATGTTGATAGAAATAATTTGAAGTTATGAACTTATTAACAATTTAATGGTAGCACCTAAAATCCTATGCCATACAATTTCCTTAACAAGCGCTTGTTTATTTTAAAATATAGAAAATTCTGAATAAATTTAGAACTTATGAATGGATTTTTATGAAACAAAGTTAATTTTACATATACAGGTACCAGCATTAAGAACGCAATTTAAGATTTTGTTTATATTAAATTTTTAAGGAATTTTTTAAAAAGAAACTTTGAAGTTTTGTTGAAAAAATATTTTTTTTGACAAATCTTTTTGAACATCTTCTAAACTAAATATAGGACTGGTAAAAATTGATAATAACACAATTTAAAGGTTATTTTATTCCCCATCCTTACGTATTTTTGTAATTTTAAACAGAGCTAGTTCTCGAGTTATTGCAAATTATATGGAGTAACGTTTTCTTTTTTTATATAACTGTATAACTCGAGATTTGTATGATTAAAAAAGTAATTTATAGCGATTGATGCTTACTACCATAGGTATTTTAATTGACCATAAAACCTAAGGCACCACGAAAAAAACTGTATTTTGTAGACCTGTGTAATATTTATAAAATAATTCAAGAAATATAAAGTGCCGGTAAAAACTGCAGTTATTTTATTTACTACCGTACTAAATTCCTATTATCTATTTCTTATGTTTTTTGATGGCATTGTGATATAAAATAATCTGTAGCCTCTCTATAGGAGCTAATTTTTTTTTAAAGTTAACGGTTCTTCTCATATGAAATAATTTCTTTACTGACATGTAAACTCTAGCGGTAAAAAAATAGCACTGAACGATATCTTGCTAGTTTTAGCACATATTTTTTAATTTATTGCTATACCTATTGTAGAATAAGTATGTATAAAACAATTTTAAAAATTTATTTAAATTTTTTTAAATGACAGACAAGAGACGTTGAAAGCATTACATAAAGCAAAAAGGAATTATTATTCAAAGAAGGCAAAAGTTATGCAGAAATGGGACAATTGTCCAATTTCTAAAATAAAATTATTACTTTAAGAAAGTTGAAGTTCTAAGGAAAAGAGCGGCAATGTCTCATTTTTTGGTAAGACTATTGACTAGCCAAACGTTTAAAATTTAGTTATGTTATGAGCTATTTAACTGACCGTTTCTAAATAAAGGAAAATTTTATGGAAGGATGAGAGTAAAGTTGTTTTGCATTGTACCAAAGGTTCAAGCGCAGAGGCCATAAATCACAGAGTTCAAAGCATAATAATATAGGCATGTTTTTCTCATAATGGAGTGGTACCCATTCTTTACACAAACCAACAATGAAATAAATAGCTACGATGATATTTTAGAAAAAGTGTCTTATTCAGAAGAAGATTTGCCTTCACTTTAGATCATTCAATAAGACAAATACTCCAAAAATGCTAACAAATAGGATCGTCAGTTGACAGTTTTTAGCTTATGATATTAAAGTTATAGACTAGCCTGCGGAATCGTCAGACCTTAACTTAATATAAAATTTTTAAGCTGAAGTTAGGAAAAATGTGTGCGAACAAAAATCAACCAAAAACGAACAACTTTGGCCTGTAGTTAAGAAATTTTTTGAAAGGCTTCCCAAAACAGGATATGAAGTTCTAACTAACACGAAGCCGAAGCGCTACCGTTTTTGCTATCAAATCAATTTTTTTGTTAAAAATTTGAAATTTGGTATAGTTTAAAATGTTTTATCAACGGTAGTGCCATTTTTTACCGAAGAAATTTGGATTGTTAACCGCATTTAGTAAAACATTTCCATAAAAGTTAAAAAATTTGACAATTTTTTTATAAAATAGACACTCCTTATACCTACTTTAATTATTGTCGAGAGTTTGGCTGGTATTCAAAGAGACTAATAACGACTTCAAGTATAAATTATGACAAATTTTTCATACAAATTTGTCATAATATCGATTTCAAGTCTACTTTAATTTTCTTTGAATACAAGCATTTGTATCGACAAGTAAACAAAGCTGATATTTTTTTTTTGACTGCAGCTGTACATACTAAAAAAGTATTTAAGAAAAAAAGACAAGTTAAATTTGGCTATGCCGCTTCTGGAGCGAAATATCGTAATAAAAATAAATTTTTATAATATAATACGACCACAATAAAAAAAGTCAAATAAACTTGCATATAAAAAATTATATAACAAACGTTGTCTTGCCTTTATATATTCGATCTTCTTACACTAAGAAATCGTACTCATAGAGTAAAGAACCGTGCGAGACCGGGTAAAAACAGGTAGTAGGCAAATAAGCCAGATACTGACTATAACGGTACCTGCCGAGCGAATTTGTGACGTAAAACCTTCCAAGATTATACATATAAACCTTCCTTTTCAATCACTATATCTATTAAAAAAAACCGCATCAAAATCCGTTGTGTAGTTTTAAAGATTTAAGCATACATAGGGATATAGGGACAGAGAAAGCGACTTTGTTTTATACTATGTAGTGATAAAGAAATGATAAATATTGATAAAAATGATTTTCTTTGAATACCAATTTTTTTATTAATCCTAAAATAAATTATCAGCCCAATTATGAATAAAAATTCCCCGGGAGTTTTTCACTTTTCCCTTTTCTCTTATTATAAACAAAATTTCTCCCTTTTTTAACATGGCAAGTTATCTGATTTAGGCAATTTTCTCCCAAAAACCAAAATTCTCCCAGGGAAAAAATCATTGGGAATATTCATAATTGGCATGAATTAATTTCAGTTTAAGATACTAAATTTTAAGACACAAAATTTTTAAATAAACAAAAAAATAATTTATAAGAAATGTATCAACAGCAATGCAAAAATACTTAATTTAATTTAATTTAATTTTTCAAACATTTGCACACATTTTTTAAATAAAACATATTTAATTAAATTTATAAGTTAGTTTTATTTGACCTTTTTCTTTTTAATTAAAATGGCTATTTTGTTAAGCTTGAGGTCTTATTTTTCAAAAATTTATTTTTATATCGATATTTCGCTCCAATTTTTGTAGCTTCTTCAGGATATAATTATAAATTAATTATAAATTAATTATAATTTAATTACAAATTAATTATTTTTATATCGATATTTCGCTCCAAGTTTTGTAGCTTCTTCAGGATATAATTATAAATTAATTAATATCGATATAAAAATAAATTTTTGAAAAATAAGATCTCAATCTTAACAAAATAGCCATTTTAATATTTAATTAAATATTAAAAATAAAATAAAAAATTTAAAATTAGCGGCAATAATCGAAAAATCTTCTTTCAATAAGATTCTGTATTCTGTTGTGTGCCCATCTGTTACTGTGGAGTGCATACATACGCAAAAATACTCAAGTTTGTGACAGAAACTAACGCATACTCATGTTGACATTCATTTGATTCATGTGTAAGAGAAACAAAATCACACGTACACAAGGTTTCTATTACATTTTTCACAATGCCCTTCAGAACTTGATAGAAACATTCTTCTACGCTGTGACATATCTATCAACACTGAATTTCAGTAGCAAGCTGAAGAGAGAAACTTCCAACAAAATTGACATACTAAGCTTTTCTGTATGTCTTCTAGGGACTTCAGAGAGTTGATTTCAACATCCACACGGACAGCGCATAATCGACTCCACTATTTATAAGGATGCAGAATATATATACTTTACGTAATGACAAATTTATATATGTATTAGGGCGGGTCGATTTCCACAAATTACAAATAAAATCGTATTCTAGGGATCAAAATAAGAAACTTTTGCCGAAGGGCGATTTTTAAATCGACTCGCCCTAATGTATACCCTTTTCACTTTTAGTAAAGGGTATAAAAATACAAAATTTAAAATTTAGTTGTTTTGGAAATCGATTTTCATCATATGAAATGAGAAAAACATAAAAAAAATTGCCATTATTAAATAATTGATTAATAAATAATTAGTAAAACAAAATAAATTTCAAAGAAATAATATATTAATTGTTAGATAACGTTTAGTAACATCTAAAACAAATATGATTTTATATTCTGTCCTATTATGTTTGTCGAAGTGGGGGCGAAAAAAAAGGCAACCATAATAAGGGATATAAAATGCTTGCCTGGTTAACTAAAACCAAAATAATACGACCTCAAGCTTAATAAATTACCTATTTCAATTAAAAAAAGGTCAAATAAACTTACAAATAAGTTATTATATAATAAAATATTATGATGTTGGTCTTAAGGTATTTCCTTATTTTTAATAAATTTTAGCAATTTTGTCGAATAAACAATATTTTAAATAATATATTTTAATGCAGTTTCAATATCTTTTTTTTCAGTTCCCAAAATCATTCAGAGTCTGAATCAGATGGTAAAGATTATGAAATCATTAGTTCGAGTGAAGTGCAAAATATAAACTGAAATCCTTTATTTTAAATTAAATTCATATATAAAGCAGTAAGCATAAAGTTGTTTTAAGAAATCATTTATTCTTAAAACCATTTAGTTCATAAATTGTAGAAAAACACAGACTAATAATTCACATAAATATTGTAAATTAATATACATAATTATTATTATTATTATCATAATTTTTTTTTGCTTAACTATAAAACTTCTTTCCTCAACTCTATATACTTTATAAAAAATAAATTAGATCGCCACATACACTGTAATGGGCATTTTTTTATTTGATATTTAAGAAAACTGTTATTAAAAAAAGCATTTCTTGTAGTGCATTTTCATTTTGTATAAAACTATTTAAAATGAACTGTTTTAATAAAAAGAAGGAATTGTTTTCTGAAAAATGTATTTTCAATTAAATATTATTTTATTTGTTAATTTTCTTAAAAAAATTAATGGCAGTAAATCAAATACAAAAATACTTACGAACACAAAAACAATAAATTTATATATATATAAATAAAATCAATAAAAACTATGCTCGTATGTTTTATTTTTGCCTGTTGTGGCTCACAATAATAGAAAATTCATTTTTTTTTTTATTTTTTTTTTTTGGATCAAATGAAAATTTCGTTTGAAGCTGCTCGAGTTCTTTGCAAAATACTTTTTAGAAAGAAAAATTTTAGATAATTAGAGTTTATAGAAGAAGAGGAGAAAGAGAGTGGAAAAATATAAGAACCTTATTACCACTCAACCAGTGTCTGGGATTAATTACAATTTTTCTATACTTCAAAATACTTAAAAATAATTCTACAGCTGCATATTTTTTTCGTTTGTTGTACTCGGACTGGAACTGTTAAATTTTTTCTTTTTGTTTTCTTTACCCAACAAAACATATAACCAACAAACTACTATACAACATGAGAATATTAATAACAAAATATTAATCTTTGTTTGTGCTTAATTCCAGAAATTGTGTTGGTTTTTAAATTTTTTATTTTACTCATGATATTCTCGAGTTATTTATTCAGTACAATAAGTACTGAAATGGATAGCATATCTATCTGGACCATTTCATCAGACGGTACTCTGAATCCTCAGTAGATTACTACCAACGTTTCTTGCAAACACTAGAACCTTTATATTGAAAAAGTAATTGACTAAATAAGAATTATTTATCAATAGTTACAAAAAGATTCAAATATTAAAACAAAAAACTCAGTAAGCATTGAACTGAATAAATAAATAAGCTTCACAACGCACATTTTAATATTGAAAAATATATATCTAAATAATAAATTTAAAAACCAACACAATTTCTGGAATTAAGCACAAATAAAGATTAATCAGGGCTGTCATAGAATCCAAGTCGGTTTTGCTAACCAATATTGGTTTCATTTGGTGTCATGAAACCAAGTCGTTTTTGTTATTTTCGAAGACAAATAAAACCGTGAAATAAAATCACTTTTGCCGTTGTAGGATTTTTATTATTAGAAGAAGAACGCTCACAGAAAGTAAAAAGAATATTCGTAAATTACCGGTTAAATAAAGAAGCTTTCTTTTTGCCGTGAATCTGCGCTTTTTATTAATTCAGCCAACTGTTGTCAAAGAGGTCATACAGTTGGTTTATCACGTTTTGTAAATTCCTTGGCAATGTCAGGATATTTTTCTATAAAATGCATAATTATTGAGTTTTAAGTGCTGATTTTTTTTGGTAGAGAAAAAAAAAGAATGAATAAAAACTTATTTTTGTAGAATTAATATTAATTTGATTACATTTTTACTAAATAACTAACTGCTGGCGAAATTTTAATGAAAAAAGTCCTCTTTAATTACATGCTTTATTTGAAATTAAACAAACTGATTGGTTTCAGTCCAATAGCAAACCGATAACATTGGTTTCTGTGACACCTAAAACCGACATTAATTCTAGTTCGCAAACTAAACCGACAACATTATATTTCATGACACCAAAGTAAATTTTTTGTCGGTTTCAAATCCAATACCGACAACATTGGATTCTATGACAGCCCTGAATATTTTGTTAAACTTTTAAATTCGAAATAAAAATTATTACAAATTCTGAAGATAATTATTATTATTTATTTATGAAATATTTCTGTCTAATAAGCATTTTTTGTTTAAAATTTTGCTTAAAGCAAATTTTAATATTTTTCTTACCAGGTTATATGGTTTGTTGGCTATGTTTCACGATAGGGAAAAATTATGGTCGTGAGCATGAGTATTACTTACAATCGCCCTTATCGTGGTTGGTAATTTCGTGGCGAAAGTTTGTCATATTTAAAAAATGGTGTCGTGGTGGTCAAAAACGCCAGCAAATACGACAGATTTCAAAATCTATTACACTGCTCAGCAGCAAAATCCTCCTTTAAATAAAAGTATAAGGACTGTATGGATTTTGATGCGCTAAACTCAAATCGGTTTTTGGTTTTTCTTCATCACGTATTGGGTTTTTTAAGGGCGTGGCAATTTATCCTCCTTAAATTAGTCAGTCACGAAGACATATTTTAGCCTAACTCGAGAACGACTCATCCGATTTTCATAAAGAAAACACCAAAGGATGCGTAACAAAATTATATTTAATTTATATTAGAGTTTTATTCAGAACTACTCTAACATAGTTTTAAGCTTTAAGGTCCTTCTTCTAGGGAAGTAACCGAAAATCGTCTCCAGACACCATTTATGAGTGCTGTCAAGAGCCGATTGCATTCGGTTGGTAACCGTCAAACTTGCTGCTAACCGTAATCAGAAAATCGTCCACAAAGTAGTCTCAGTAGTTCCGCCTGATTGGTAAGCATATTGTCCAATGTGAAAAGCTTGTCTCTAAGGTAGACTTCTTCGATTTATAGGTGCATAATTATTTCTACAGTCTTAAGAAGGAAGGAAGTTAAGCAGATGGGGCGAAAAGTTTTTGGCGCTCAGTATAGTCTGCTTTCGGCTTAAAAGCAACTCTTGCTCTGCTCTAAAGTTTGGATTGCATGTTTGGGTTTCTTGTATGGTTTTTGTTTTCCATACACCCAATTCTCTTTTTACAGGATAGATACATTCCAAATATATTGGTGTAAAAAGAGAATTAGGTGTAAGTAATAATAAAAAATTCTTGTTAGAATTCACTTTATTTATTTCGTGCTAACACATTTTAATTCATTAATTCAAATCTCAAAATCCAACTAAATTGCTTTAAAAATTTATAATTCAAGAAATCCGATGCTGATATGAAATTCAAGACAAATTCCTAGAATATTAAAAATCGCGTTAAAACAAAAAAATTCGTGTGAAAAGAGACTTTTTATTTTTAATTTGTGTTTTATCAAATTCAATTATGCACAACAAGCTTTTGCTCGTATTTAGCTGAATAGCTAAAATGTTAGCTTCGGTTGATGTTTATTTATCAAAAGCTTGTTTTCAAATCTCTTCATTTATTCTTGTTATTTTAAACTACAACACAATTCAAAGAATTTTAAGAATTTATAAGTGGTTCGTTATAATAAAAAATATCATTGTATGAACAGGGTTATAATCGCCGCTTTCGATATCGAACAAATTATCGTATTGTATGAAATTTCGATATTGTTGAAGTTAGCAAAGCACCGCATACGATATCTATTGAATCATAATTTTTTCAAATTGTAATAGATTTATAAGAAAACTTCAAGTAAATAAAAAGCATAGCATGAAACGATAGAGTATATATATCTAAAAAAAAAACAATTAACTTAAAACTAACAATGTTACAACTAAATCTTAAACAACTATAAATAAATAAATAATAAACAAAATATGAAATTCAAAGCTAAACTGAAAAAAAAAATAAATAAAATAAAAGAAAATAATAAAAAATTACCCCCTATGAATGCCGGGAGTAGTATGTGAATAAAAGTTTTGACCAGGAAAACTATTGACCTGTTTATTTAAAATGCCAATAGCGGATATATACTGAGTGTTTGACCAACCAAGTTTTTTTCGCTAGATAATAAATCTTGCATTTCACTGCCCTCAAAATTAAATAGCCTATTTACGAAATTTTTCATTAACTCTAGGGCATAAAATGAAATGGGATGTACATTAGCCTTCTCATATATATATTTGTTTGAAAATCTCTTATTGTATGATTTATAATTTTTCTCTATGCATTTCCTGAGAATGTAACGTTCAAAACTTCCATTCTTATCATCATGGTTTTCGAAATACTAAACCATATTGGAAATGCATAAAGAAGAATTGGTCGAATACTAACTTTATACAAAAGCAGTTTAGTCTCTATTGATAGCGATTTACTAATAAAAAGCTTTCCAAAAGCACCTTTTACCATATTAGCTTTTTTAAATTGTATGATACATGCCTGTTGATTTTTAAAAGCTTATTGAAATATATTCCAAGATATTTCAAATTGTCCTTAAATATGATATCATTGCCATTAAGAGACAATTTCAAATTTTTACTTTCTGGGACAACAGTATATTCACATTTTCCATAGGCATTCCATAAACATATGGCATTACTTTTTCCAGAATTAATTTTAATTCGCCAGCTGGAGTAAAATTTGTCCGTCATTTTTAAATGTGATGAAACCAATTGAAGTGCATCCTTAGGAGATTCAGCATGTGCATAAAGTAAAGAGTTATCAGCGTATAGTATAGCTTTTGAGCTATGAAATTCATGTGGAAAATCATGTATGAAAACATTGTACAAGTGAGGTGCCAACATTGAACCTTGCGGAACACCACAAGAAGTTATTACCTGATCTGCCAACACATTATCAACTTGTATGCAAAATCGTCTTTCCTCAAAATAACTTTTAAATAGTTTTATAATTGATGGATTAAAGCCTATTCTAATCATTTTATATAAAATGCCATTACGATATGTCTTATCAAAAGCTTTTTCAATCTCAAGCGAAACAGCTACAGTGCACTTTCCCTTCCTCAAATTTTGTATAGCATCCGTATGAAATTTTATAAGAGCATGTACAGTAGAGTTACCCCTCTTAAAGCCAAATTGTTTTTGTGGAATGTATTCACTATGTATAATTCTCTCAAATAATTTCCCTACGTTAGAAAGCATTGAGAAAGGTCTTAAGCTATTTATATCATCACAGTTTTTTTGTTTTGGAATTGGAACAAGCTTAGCTTTTTTCCATTCCACTGGAAAATATGAATTGTTTGAGCAATTATTAAATATTATAGTCAAATACTCAAAAGCCTTAGTAGGAAGTTTTTTTATAATAAAATTAGATATATTATCCAATCCAAACGATTTTTTATTATTTATTTTATTAGAAATATCTAAAACAGAATCTATATTTGTAGCATCATTGAATTTTTGTACAATGAGAGCTCTGTAACAATTACAAATTTATTTGTAAACAGATTTCTCTAAAAATTAATATATACTTACTCTACGAATACCCACTCACGTAATAAAGGACCGCACCGGATGAGACCGGGCAAAAACATTTAGTTCTTATTAAAAAAAAAAAATAGTATGTATTTGATTTATTAAAATTTTCGCAAATAATGTCTTTAATGAACTTTTAATTAAAGCCGTAAATATTTTTTCTTATATTTTTATGTACTCGTATGTATGTAAGTGTTGTTTTTCAGCTTGGCTATTTAATCTTTTCGAAAATATGCTTTTATTAAGCAGAAAAATAATCGTAAAGTAAAATAGTAAACAAATTCCACAAAACATAAAACGCTAAAGCCCAAAAAAAGACCAGCATTGCCACCAAGAGAAACTAGAAGCAAAAAAAAAGTCATTATTATTATTAATATTTAATATTAAAAATTAATTCTAAGATTAAATTTGCTAACGAGCACTAGTAACTTTTTACATTAGCTCCCAGCGTCTGGGCAGAAATTGAACTTGCAACCCCTAGATTGATAGGCTAACACTCTACCCATCAATCTACAGGGCACCAAAACAAAAAAAGTAATTATAAAAAAATGTTTACAAAGAAATACCAAGTCAAATCATTAGTTTACCAAAAAAACTAATAAATAAATGTGTGTGTTTAAATAAAAAGACAAAAATGCATCGGATACTATTTCGATACGTGTCGAGTAAGTAAATGATCTCAATGATATCTAATAGACTTGTGCTTCGTAGTTCATTTTAGTGAGCGTTCTTCTTAGTTTAAAAATTAAGAAGGAATAGTTCGTTCATTTAGTTCATTTGATATTTTCCATCTTTAGTCCTCATTTACATTATTTACATTTCTTGCCGGATATTTTTTCAAATTCTCTTTTGTTCTTTCCTAAGCCGTTTACTTTTCGGACATTAATGTCCAGATAGAAATTTTTTCAATTTTGATTTGTATGAAAATTAATTGAAAAGAACTTTTGAAGCAAACCAAATTAAATTATTAATAAATAAATACATTTTAAAAATTGATTTCTATAAAAATATGGATAAATTAATACAGTGTACAAAAATGAAATAAAGCAACAAGACGATTATTACGAAAAGTTGAAAAGAGAGACAAAAAAATGTTTAGTACAGACGGTCGTGTACTACACACCTTGCATATTTGCCCCCTCGCCTACAAACTTCGTCTGTCCTGACAGAAATGTCCATAATGTAAATGGGGACTTATCACTTATACTTTTGATTGTTATTGAACGTTCTTTATTATGTAAAATGACATCGAATAGGGGCCGAAAAGAATTTTTTACCAAAATAGAAAGCAAAACAAAATTCGAAAAATTTTTAAATTTAGTTTTCAATTTCTCTTTTAATATAATAATTTAATTAAAAAAGTTCTTTAGTCACTATGGCTAAAAAACCGCTAACCCCCTTATCCAAAAAAATTAACGGAGACTAAAGTTAACGTTATCGAAATTTTTCATATAATTTTTAAAAAAATTAAGAGCATAAAGGTTTAATTTTAAAATAGCTTAAATTTGACTTTAACATGCATAACACATTTTCTCTTTTTCAGTTTATTTGTTTTAAAAACAATTGGCAGCTTTCGTTCCTTTCTTTTTGTTTTCGTTTAAGATTAGTTCGTTCGCTCATTTATAGGTCGTTCATTTACAATGAAGAGCAAGCAAATGAACTATAGAAATTCAAAACACAGACTAGTTCGTTCGTGTACTACCTTAGACTAATATCTATCGATTTGTATTTTTTGTTCATATTGTAATAGATTTATACAAATATGTTTTCCAAATGCAAATTAATTAAAAGTATGAATTTAGACAGCAATTGTGCATGAAAAATTTCTGTTCAAAAAATAGTAAATATAAACTTATAAACCTAAAAATATGTAAAATTTAAATATTTCAAAACTTTTTGTTAAAAAATAATTCGTTTTGCTTACGATAGCTATGATCCAATGTTCGCTATCAAAAGCCATCATCTCAAATTACGATACATTTTACTGGATATCAACGGCCATATCTCCGTTTAGACGAAGAAACATTTCGTTTGTAGACAAATTACGGGTGGAGCAGAGAGCATAATTTTTGTGTTCGGTACTCGGCGACACGCTTTGTTCACATATTCTTTGTTGATATTTGCTTTACTTCTCTTTTCTTTCATTGTTTTGTGTGCAAATAATAATAATAATAATGGAATGTTGCCGGCAATATGTTCGTCTGTGTGACCGTGAAAGAAAAAGCAAAAGAGAATTCAAGATGTTTTTCTTCCAAATGTTTCCTCGTCTAAATGGGGACCATGATACCAAAATTAAAAAAATTTCAATAAATTTTACTCGAATTCAGAGTTCGAATTTTCAAACATACTGTAGAAATTAATGTTGTTAAAATTTTTATATAAAACAGAACACTTACCCTTTTGGACTAGCTATAATTTAATATAAATGATATGTTTTCAAAAAAGGCCCTAATTTATATTTAAAAAATTAACCAATTATTTCAGCTTAAGTTTCAGTTCAAGGATATTATTTTATTTTTGTGATGCATCATAATACATCACAATCATAGTATAATTATACAAAGTATACGCACCATATATTTTGTTAGTGTAAAAAATTAGATATGAATGTCAAAATAAAGAAAGAGAGCATAGTATAATAATATTATTTCGTAAACAAACAAAGCAAAACGAAAAAAATTTTGATATTCAAGTCTAACAAAATACAAATTTAAACAAAAACACATATAGACTTGCTTCCACTTGATATAATTACACTATGATCACAATCGAATTTAAAAACACATAATGACATTTGACAAATTTTCTATTTTTCTATGACATAAAAAAAAATTAAAAAAAAATGCTTTAAACAAAGTAACGTGCAATAAAAAAATATTCATTTACCCTAACAATTTTACAAGGTACATGGTACATACGAGTATGTAACTGATTTGATTAAGGAAAGTTTACATACCTAAGAGATCGGTATAAGAATATATGAGCAAATGTTTTAAGCGGTATGTGGGCAAATTGATTATAGTAAATAAAATACTATTACCCCCTACTAGAGAAGCGGCCTTTTGTAATATCTGCAATATAAAACTGAAAAGCATAAAATAATTGTTAAATAAAAGAATTTTTCTTCTTTTAAACTTACAAATTTTGCTCTCTTATTAATAATGGCATCCTGGCAATTCTGTTCACAGTAGCAGGGCACGATTTGCTTTTGACCTTTACTATCCACTTCATATAACTTGATAAATAAATCTTTTTTTTTTTTTTTTTGATAGAAATTAAAATTGTTAATAAACTTAAGTTTAAAAAAAGTTTTTAATTCAAGACTTACGTTGATATTGGGCAACACATTCACGTAAAGTTTTATAACTACAAACAGTTTTAGGATTTTTAACTATAACAATAAATCAATTTAGTTAAATTTTTGTAATTGTTCAGTAATTCCAAAGTAGTAGAATTTTACATCAAAGTGAAAAAAAAAGAAAACTTAGGCAACTTTATTTTTAATAAAAGTGAAAAGTGAAGAAAACTAATTTTCCAACTTTTCAAAATACTCAAAATTCCAATTAAAAAAAAAATTACTAATTTTCATACCTTTTTGGAAAGTACTTAGAACAGGGAAAAAATTATACTTCAATTAAATATTTTGATTAAAAAAATTGTTTTACTGATGAAATGTTTAATTATATCGAACTAAATAAATATTTAATAAAAACAAAAAAAATTTTAGTAAAACTAAATTCACGAAATGACTCAAATAAAAATATTAATCAATTTCCAAATGTTTCCAATGAAAATGTTTAATTGTCGGATTCATAGATGTAAAATTTTTTACTTTTTAAAAAAAAATCTTACTGCGATTTGGATAAAAATGTGGAATACATTTGCACATTTTATATACCAAATTTAAACGACATTCCTGCTGGCATATGGTACGTGTGTAAATCTGAAAATGAGTTAAATTGCTTTCATGCTGAAAACGACATTTACGCTGTGCAACTGTAGTGATTCTGCAAGTTAAAAATGCATGAAAGAGATTATGAAAATTTACACTGTGTATGTGTGCATGTATGTACCGCTCTAATCCCTCTTCTGATATTATTTCAATAGAATCCACATCTACTTGCAAGGATATGTCAGTATAACCCAAATTATGATCCAATCGCATGACTTCATAAGAGCTATGCAAAAATGACTTGCAAAAACAATAAAAACAAAGAACCTTCTGATTCATTAAGTTCCTTTTTAATATCTATTATTTACTCACATCCAAGGGGCTATTATTGAAGCCCAAAAAATTATAACTTATATCGCTGTCAAAGTAACTACACTTTTTAACTTGTAAAATCGTTTTGTAACCTCTTATTTCATTTGGTGGCAATATACCCCATATCATGTATGAAGACGTGTATTTTGGTGACAACATGGTGTTTGTCATGTAACACAAACCATATTCAGTTAGAATTTGCCGGGTTTCAATTAAAACATCGCCAGAACCGCTACGAATACTATCTGTTACATCATTTAAATCAATTTTATATTTTAGGGTGGTATCTATGGTAACATTATAAATCAATTGCATGTATTTATTGGGTGTTATATTTAAGCGATCCAAAATCAAATCAATTGATTTATTATTGGGAATGTCCAGTAAATTGATATAAGTAGAGTTGGCCAATTTTTCCAAAAACTCGTAAAACTGTTCCTGTTCAGCATGTGTAAGATTATGTTGGCTAAAATAGAAATTGACACATCCGATTAAATAGCGCTTTCTTTTATTTCATAATAATCACTTTCTCTTATTGTGTCCTTTTCTTATAACTAGATTTATAAAAAAGTTTCTTTGAATAATTCAAAGTGCAGTGTCTACAACACAAGCCTATTGCTTGTATGAAAGGTGTTGATCGTTTGTCTTACAGAAACATTACATAGATTTGATTAGAAAAATTTCTATTCAAAACTAATTTGTTAAAATATTTTTTAAAAATAAATTTGGCAATTAATGGGGATAAAAACCTTTAACGTTAAACAAAAAATGAAGCTTTACCTGTTGTCGTTCAAAAGAAGCAACTGGCATTCGAATTAGTGATATTTATAGCATGTTCACACGACGAGTTTCAATGCTGGTTTCGCTGTCTGAACCTCGATTGTGAAAATTTGCGTTCAGACGACACATAATGAGTTTCATTTGACAGTTGCTTTGTTTTGTTTTTTGTTGTTTCGCATTTGCCCGCGTTTGTTTTTTAGTTTTGAAATGGATAAAAAAGGTGAATTTTAATATATAAATATATGTATTTTTAGAAAAAATAATAATTTATAAAAAATTTATTTATTATTTCAAATAATTTAATATGTTGTGTTATTTATTATGTTTATTTTTATATCTAAGCAATTTAACACTCTTTCCTTTGTTTCTTACTAATACATTGAAATGCTTGCAAAACAATAATATTTCTTTGTTTACAATTTGTTTTGTTGGACAGCTAGTTAAGATAAACTAGCGATAGAAACTAGGGATGATACTAAATTTTCATGGTTTCGGCAAGAGTTTCAAAATGAAACCTGCACATTCGCTCACTTAATTTTGTATGGCGAATCTTCTTGTTTCATTCGAGATTGGGTTGTGAACCCTCAAAAGAGAGCGAATCTTGTCTCGTGTGAACATGCTATTATTGAAAATACTCGTACATCAGGGGTCTAATCACCGCATTCGATAGCGACTAGACCATCGAATCGAATAGTACTTAGATACATATCAAGTAAGCAAAGCACCGCATACAATATCTATCGAATCGTAATTTTGTTAAAATTGTAATAGATTTATACACACAAATGGTTGTCAAGTGCAAGCAAAAAAAAAAACTGTCTAAAAGACTTGTCAATTCGATAGAAAAATCTAATATGTAAAACTTTAGAAAATACAGCAGAGTTGTATTTTGAGGGTAACTTTAAATATGTTAATTTTTCTTTTAAAATGTTTTACATTTTTAGTTTTTTTTTTTTAAATTGAAAATTCTCTTCGAAAGTCTTTGCGATTCGAATCGAAATACATAATAACCCCCCAAGAGCTATTTTGCACTAGATTAATTTTACTCATGTTAAGTTCGAAATAGCCCGTTAGTAGCTCAACGTAGAGATTTATGTCATATCTGCTAAGGTTTAAAACAACTTTCGCCCTAATGCCATCAGGGCTAATGAGTTTCTTTGACTGTCGCATGACCTCGTAGTCTTGTGTTGTTTCTTGCCAAGTTGTTTCTTACACCAAGAAATGACCAGATAGTCCACCATTTCATTATCTACATGCCCTTCGTGCCCCAGTACACACAATAAGGTAATCGTGTTCCTATATGTTAAAGCATGGGGAAGCTTGTAGCAATCTCAAACCAATCTTGATCGACTGCCTGAGAAAATGTATATTCCCACACCACAAGTGTCCCTTCTTAGACATTCTCAATACCCATAGTTCTAAAGCGTGAGCCTCCGCTGAAAAATATGAATATTGGAACTGCCTTACTTCGCACCAGCACTGCCATCTTTCATTTTCGATTAATCAATATACCACAACTTTCGATTCCGATGCAATATTATTTCACCTTTTCTCCAAGCTGATAGTTCACTGATGGCCACTTCAAAACTCATGGAGAGTTTTATTCATTCAACTCAGAGAAGGCGAGTCATGAAGAGTTTCAGACATATTCTAGAACTAGCACATATCCATGAGGTTGCCTTCTTTAAGATAGGATAAACCAAATAGCCCTAAAACTGACCTAGCTGCTGTATTTGATTTAATTACAAATTTAATTAAATATTTAACTGATTTGAATAAAATTTTTATCAATATGACAACTATTTTTAATCAAAAAATGTATTCACCACATTTTTTTGTGCTTCTCGAGTGTAAAATTAGAAAATGTTCTTTCCAGCAATAGAAAATGAAAAATGTTTGCTTTAAGTATATTTAATGTTATATGTAACTACTAACATTTAACTCCAAACTTGGTCAGCACTATACTGTTGCTATTATAATTTCTTATTTTCTTCTAGGTTTTTTAATACTAATAAAATTAAAAGGTATCTTTAAAAAGAATCATTTTTGTCAGAGTCTTGAATCTTCCTTTTGCTCAGCTCGGTCTGGTAGTTCTAGATTCATTAATGTTAAAAAATTAAAAAGTCCCAGTATAGTACCTAAATTTAAAAGTACCGTTTTTTTTTCTTAATTATTTTTCACATTGCCCTGATCTGTTTGAATCAGTCTAATAGCTATAAGCTTGGTAACATTAAAAAAGAAGGATTAAAAAATAAAAAGTACAATTTTATGATTTTCCACTTTGCTTCGAATCGTTTGAGTCCAATCTAGTGGTTCTAAGTTCGTTAATAATAAAATATCAAAAAGTAACATTAAAATGTATAAAAAGTACCATTTTTGCTCTTAATGACTTTTTTAATTTGTTCAGGAGCGTTTGAGTCTAGTCTCATAATTCTAAAGTTGTTGGTAATAAAAAATCAAAAAATACCATTCAAATAAAAAAATTTGTCCAATTTATAGTTTCTTTCGAGCCCAATCTCATACTTCTTGGTTTGTTAATATCAAAAAACCATAAAGTACCATTAAAATGAATAAAGAGTACCATATTTTTTCTTAATGATTTTTCACTATGATTTGAGCCATTTGACCCCAATGTCATACTTCCATTTAAATAAAAAAAAATTTGAAGTCTTGAAAATAACTAAAAAGGTTTAAGTACAAATTTCTAATAAATATTTAGAACTTATTTCTTTTCTTAAAAAAACTTTTTTTATTTATTTTTACTTGGTATTACAAATTAATAATAATAAATTGTACATTTAATGCGTTAATTTACGTTAAGGTACATTTATAAATAGAAAAAGTAGCAAAAAGGTCGACAAATTTTACCCATTATTTGCTTGAATGTAAAAAAGTGCCAATATACCTAGGAAACTTTTTTAAGAAAAGAAGAAATCAATTTAGTTTTTGTTGCTGTGATTGTTACTTTGACAGATAAATGGGGTTAAAAAACCTAAAAACCTTACCCCCTAATCCTAAAAAATTAACGTAGACTTTAATGTCAACGTTAACGAAATTTTTCATATAATTTTTAAAAAATTTTACTTTAAAGTCTACGTTAAATTTTTTTGGATAAGAGCATTCCTTTGCATTCCATAAACGTACAAGTATAAAAAAAGTATTTATTTTTTTTAGTAGAATATTTTGTAGTTTAAATTTTGGCTCTATTTATATTATTCTACCCGTTTCTACCCTTTTCCAAAATCTCGAATTTCTAAAAATCTCTTATTATTCGTCCTACTTGTTGTGAGAAGAGATTATACACTGAATTTCAAGTCCTTAGCTTTAGCCGTTTGGACTTTACAATGATGATAATTCAGTCAGTCAGTCAGTTACTCTTTCAAATGTATGGATAAAATTATAAATTATGCAATTATTTAATATTAATCAAGCTTAAGATCTCAAAAAATTGTTTTTATTTAAATTTGCCAATATATTGACTTTCCTTTGAAAGTCTTCTTCAGGGAAATGAAAAGACCTTCATAAATAAAAATAAATTTTCATTTTCATGAAGATTTTCAAAAGAAAGTCGAAATATTTTTAAATTTAAATAAAAACAATTTTTTGAGATTTTAAGCTTGATCAATATTAAATTATAATATATTTATAAGATCGAATAATTTACTAAAATTATTATTTTCATACGAATTTGTCACCATATCTAGCACAAGTATAGTTTATTCTTCTTGGAATACAAGCCATAATTAGACAGAATTGTATTTTTGAAAAAGCCTTATTAACCTGTTAGCCTTATAATTATTGTTTAAAATGCCTCTTTACTTTGTTTTGTCACCCTCGTTTGTTTTTTGGTATGTCTAGTGTGAAGTTCATGAATATTCAAAAGCCCACTTAACAAAATCATTGCACACAACACATTTCCATTTGCAACTTAAAGAGAGAATATTAAAAAAAAAGATTTTATAATTTACCCACCGGCAATATTCAGTGAATAGATGCTCATCTAAACGCTTTAATGGACAAATGGTAGCACTCGGCAGTGTTGTATTCCAATAGTAGAAATTACGCTCGAGGCCAACAACAGTACTTTTTGTATCATAATGTTCCTTAGATACCAAACCAATTTGCACGCAGAAAAACATTGATACAATTAAGAGCGTCAACCAAATGCATCTAAAAAAAAAAAAACAATTATTGTGTGTACGGAACAAGCATCAATATTATGCCTGTAAATCGAGAGATGCAACAAGCAACAGGAAAATAAAAGGATAAAATTAAAACGAGTTACTTGATTGTGTGCATGTTCAGCTAGGTCTATTCACCCGCACATCCCTTTTTGAAAACACACCTCACATAATGGGTAATGTGCTTATTTTATATTTATATGTACGAGTACATGTTTGTTGCAAAAGTGTCTGCTACTCACTTTTCAATTGTTGTTAAATCTTTTTTGACTACATACTGCAGTCCGTGTATGTTGCTGTCCTTAAAATAGGCCGCTATAAAAGTGATAGCGGTGTTTCCCTTTTTCCTTAATTTAGCTATTGTTGTTGCCGCTGCTGTTGTTGTTGTTTCAGAGTATTTAGTTTCAATATTCCTGTCATTTAGCAATGAGTTTTTTTGCATATTTGTTTTAGGCTTTCGAAAAATATAATTCAAATTGATTTTGTTACATGCACCACGAGTTCTTGTTGTATTTTTGGTTGGCAATTGAAAAATTTTATTTTCAAAGCCTCTGCTTGTGAAAATGCTGTTTGTATTAAAGCCTAAACGTTTTATTACACGAAAGCTTAAATGTAAATACAAAATAGCAACAACAAAGTTTAGGTACTCGTATGATAGCTGTGAATTAAATGAAAATAATAAACAAAATAAACTGTTTTTATAATTAAACACAAAAGTAACTAAAAAAAATATAATAACAGGAAGAGGATATGCATAACAAAACTTAAATCCGAACTTATAATAATTAATTCGTTTATAAAAGTTAATACAATTTAAAAGTCAGTGGCTTATAAGCTATACGATTTATGTAAGTCTTCAACGAATGAGCTAATTTTAATTGGAGGAGGTTTCTTTATGTAAGAGAAACATTTAACTACATAAAAAAATTAACTAAATATGCGAAAAAAATATTTATAACAAAAAATGTTCCAAATTAAAGAAAAATAAACTAAAGAAACTATGTGGGAGAAAATTTTTATGAGAGAAATCGCTGTTCGATATAAAATTCAGGGGTCTAATCTCTGCATTCAATAAAAACAAGTAGCTGACACTGTGAAAAAGAATAGTATCTCACCCCTACTTATAAATTGAGTGCAAAAGATATATCATATTTGCAGCTTTTACGAACAAAATGTTGAGCAAGTAACGCGATTTTGATTTCGACTATTAAATTTTATAGTCTATTAAACTTCTTGGATGGGGTAAAATATATAAAAAAATTTTTGTTAGAAAAGAAAACACATAAGCTTTTATATTTTTTTATAAGATTTTTATTTTTTTTTAATAAAATGTATGCAAGTTATTTTTGGAAATGTTTATCACGATATAATTACACAGCCCTATCTTGAACAATTTTTTCTTCGTAATTTTTTTCCATTTCAGATATTTTCATCATGAATAGCTCCCATGAAAAATATATTTTTCAAGTAATTGAACTGAGAGTGATAACACGAAATATTTTTCATTTCAAATAATTCCCCTTTTTGCTAAATACTAAAGGGCTGCACAAGCATACTTGAAACAGCTTTCAGCTTTGAAATACTGTCAAGCACCGTTCTATCTCATATCAAAACAAATACTTCAGTGACAAAATGTTTTGCACTGCAGTAAAAATTAGAACACCTAGAACATAGAACAACCAGAACACAAATACACTAGCACAAAACTGAACATAATAATAACGCAGTAAAAAAGCCATACGACTTGGAAATTTTTAAACTATACACACAAATGCAATGCCAGGCAATCAGTGTTATACAAACATATGTATGTATGTGTGTCTTTAAAGGCCTGTCTAATGTGTTTGGTAACACTCGTGTTGACTAAAGCAATATGTGTGGATATACATGCATGTAAAATTCCTTTGCTCTAATGTACATACTATGCACAGTTTAATTTGACGTCACAGCTTTAAAACAAAAATTTTGTCTTGAATTTCTACTGCCGTATAAAACACAAATACTGTTAGAACTGTAATAAAAAAAATTCAAAAAGTGTCAATGCTTGTTCTGTTGCGTCATTTTTGCATAGAACTTTTTGGTCTACTGCAAAAAGGACACTAGAAACTGTTCTTTATTCTAGTGTCCAGTAGGGTAGCGTGTATTTCAAATGGGCTTCTGCAGCTCTTTAGTAAATACTTTTTTCTCATAATATTTTTACACTTCACTTCACTTCATTGTTGCTGGGATATTAATTTTCTTTCGTTTTACAATATTGATGTGGTTACCATCAATACAGTCGAAACATAAACATTTCCAAGGAAAACTTTAGTTTTTGGGGGAAAAATTCCTTAAATCAGAAAGAAAAAACTGTCAACGAATTTTAATTCATAATTGGGCGTAATAAGTCGTCGGCTGTAAGTCTATGTTCTTCTTCTAACGGATAAGTTATCCACTCTTGGCAAAGCCTTTCTTCTAAAAAATTCCATATTTGTGAAAGTATTTCGAAGAATGTATATGAGTATTATATACGCCATCTTGATTAAAATTATTAAATAATAAAAAAGAGAAATATTATGGCAAAAATGTTCATTATATTCTGCCATCTGCCATAATCATTTTATTGTTTTGAAAATTTAAAAGTTAAAATAAAAATCGCCTTCAGTTCTCAACATTTTACATGTAAAAGATGCAAATAAGGTACAGGTTTTGCACTCTTGTTTTAACTACTTGCTTATATTTACAATTAAGCAAATCGTTTTATTTGTGCTCGAAAATATTAAAATTAATAAAAATATGAAGAAGTCAAGACATTCTTCTTAAAGGTGTATTACTGATCACATTTACAGCTATATTTTTTTAAAGTTTATTTTAGGCGCAAAGTTTTTTTTATGCCAACTGTTTATCAATAATTTCGCAAATTGCTTTAACAGCGTTAAATATTTAAAACGCTAAATATGAATTAACGTTAAATATTACATGAAAGACTTATTCTATTAAAACCATAAAAGAGGTATAAATTTATGGAGTTTTAGGTAACCTGTTTAAAATATTACATAATTTAAAGGCAGAATGTTTTTCGAGAATAGAAAATGCCATTAATCATAATGGAATTTTGTTTTAATATGAAAAATAAATATTCATCATACGTATAGTGAGATTGGTTGTAGGATATGTGCTTCTAAACTGGCCTATACACGATGACAACATGCACGCGCAATAAAGTATTTGTGTCAGCGTTTTGGTGGTGAATGGCCATTTTATGTGATTGTAGTGAGGTGCAACATATTTTCATATTATGTTGAGGGTGTAAGCTTGCTGGTATTGTTTATTGTGAAATAAGCTCAGTTAAAAAAGTTTTTAAAGTGTAAACAACGCGGTACTACGCATTAAAAATATACTGTATTGAAAAAAAAAGCCATTTCTTTCGTCTAGATTTGTAATCTACCGCCCAAATACTTAGAAGCCAATTTGGACTATTTTTAAAACTTTTTGGAAATTTCCATATACCCAATACTTTTGCAATGAGGGATTTTTACCATTCCCCATTTTGCAGAGGTACCACTACCTACTTTGCCCATGCAAATTAATGAAACCAAAAAGAAATTTATTCTATAAATAAGTTCTAAGTTTTTTCTGAGTACTTGTGCAGTAGATTACAAATCTAGATGACCTCTTCTTCAAAATGATATGTGTCTCATCCCGTAATCAACGTATTTATGCACATTTGTGTATATGTATGTACTTATATATCTCCCAAACAGTATGTCATAAATACTGAAAAGATATTTACAAATACTAAAAAACGTAAGGAGTTACGTCAGAACATATTTAGCTCACCATATTTATCTTAACTCACTTAAAAAATTATGTAAATTAAACACCTAATTTATTAAGCTTGAGGTCGTATTAAATATAAAAATTTATTTATTTATTATTACTGCGGAGACAATAAGAATGCTATTTCAAATACAAAATACTCGTAAGCAAAAACACAAAGCAAAGCTTAATGAAAATCTAAAATTTCATTTGTATTTTTTTCTGGTACTTTGTGGACCGATCTTTTTGATTGTTTGCACAGAAATTATGACTGTTTTTTGTGATAAAACTGTCTTCCACGTTTTTTGTCCGTCTCATAGCTCCACCATTTATGGAGGGAGGGAGCGTCGGTTAAGATACTATTAATATGATGTATAAAATGCTGCGTTTTAGTTTGTTTCAGTTTAGATTAAAAAAAATGCTGAAAAAACATAGCAGAAATTAATGAAAATTTCGTTTGTATTTTTAATTTTTCTTGTCCATTTGTGCACCGATCTTTTTGATTTTTTGCACAGATTTTCTGACAAAAAAAATGCGTATCACGTTTTTTTGTCCGTTTGGTTTTTTAGACAAGACGCAAAAGTCTCACCAAAAATGGCAAAAAAAAAAAATTGAGGTAGTCACGATTTTTGACTTATAGCGCCTCTATTTATGAATGGATCCAGCTAAGTCTTGGCCCGGATACTATTAATGTGATGTATAAAAAACTGCGTTCTACTTTTTTTTAGTTTAGATAAAATATGCAAACAAGAAATGAATGAAAATCTAAAATTTCGCCGTATTTTTAATATTCCTCTGCTATTTGTGGACCTATAACTCTAATTTTTTGCATAGGTATTACGACTGTCATTTTAAATAAAACTGCTTAACAAGTTTTTTTTGTACGTTTCTTCGTTTAGACAAAAAACGCAAGAAACCCACTCAATAAATGATCAAAAATAGAAGTAGCTGCGGTTTTTGACTCGTATCTCCGTTATTTATAAACCGATCTGGCTGAATTTCAATAGCAATAATCTTACAGAAACAGCTGACCGACATCAGGATTCATAGGTTGTCCCATGTACGGTGTAGAAATTACAAACTGAATCACAAAGTTATATATACCCTTCTTACTTACAGTGAAGGGTATAAAAATAGAAAAAATTTTATTGAATTGTTTGAAGGAAGTTTCTGCACTTCTTTTATCTAAAATGCGTTACAAACTAAGTTCAAGTGGCTTTAATACCTGAATAAAATTTTTTTTAATTTTATTTTTATTTTTTGGTAATAAAGTGTTAAAACAAGCTTACTAAACTTAAAGAGATATTGGAAATGCATTTGATTAGCGTTAGCAAGCTTAAATTTCTTTTCCTTTCTATTTCTTGAAATTGTTTAGTTTAAACAATTTTTAAATGTTTAGTTTTTAAAGCACTTAATAACGTAAAATAATAAAAAGAAAAGTATTCAACAAAATATATTGTAAACAAATAGTGAAAGGTTTCAATTTCACTCAAATCAAATCAAATGAAATTCAATTGAATTAAATTACACAAATATTTATTTAATATTTTTCTATTATTTACTCACTCTGCTTACCACGGCAATTGTTACCGTTTTTTTTTTGTTATACTCGTATTAAACAACTAACAATCAAGCAGCTATTGATGCGAAACTAACTAACACACTAATGACTAGTCTTTTATAAACATCCTTTTTATTTGTCATTGAAAAGTCAATTTTCATCGAAACAGTTTTCGTGCTTGATTGGTCAAAAATTCTGTAATTTCTGTTTGTAAGTGTACTTGATTTGTTGTTGTTGTTTTATTTGTTTCCTTTCATTTGTGAAACATTTCATATTAACATGACTGAACATTAAATAAACAGCAAATATTAAATTGCTGTTAATAAATAATTGCAGTTTATTGTATGACATGACAATGACATGACATGATCATAAAATGTAATAGACGAAAATATTAACAAAAAACAAAAAAAAAAAAATTATCACACTTTGCAAACATGTCTAACATGCATTAGAAAAATAAACAATTAAAAACCTTTTAATCTTTAAATGGTTTAACATTTATTTATGTATATAAAAATAATTTTTTTTAATAATTTAGAAGAAAAAAATTAAATATAATTAAAATGTTGGCTACAAAAGAAAATCAATAATTCGGTTTAGTTATATTTTGGTGTTGTTTGAATGCGTTTAGTTGTGTAATAAACTTCCAGCTGCAATGTTTTCCTTGACACTTTCATAAATACTATTTTCCTTTCATTATTCGTCTTCTCAAATATTCATGCTACACAGAAAAAAATAAATCCTGCAATTAAAATTTTTTTGTTTGAAAAATAAAAATTTAATAGGATTTTAATAAAAGTGTTTATCAATAGCGTAATTCAAAAAACAGCACACGAAAAAATGTAATTAACAAAAAAAACAAAGTTAAAAAACATAAACTTGTATACTCGTATAATTCCTTTCATTTTCACCCATACTTTTAAGTTTAGACTGCACAAGCATACTTGATATAACTTACAAGTACTTTTCATTATAAAATATTACACATGTTTGTAGTGATGTGTGGCTTTTAAGTATGTTTGTGCAGCCCTTTAATTATATATGAATTTCAAATTGTTACTCTGATTCAGAATTCCGCTTATCAAATAACAAATTAAAAATTCATGTAGTTGCAGTACAGGATACTGCACGAAAAACTTCATTCTCTGAAGTAGCACACTTTTAAATACTTTTGACAGCAAGGGCCTCAAAAGCAATAAAAAAATATATGGGCTTTTTGTAATGTTGTTATTTTTGTATTTTTGCAGTCACCTGGTTTACTAACGCAGACATTCATTTACAAGGCAACTGCGAGAATATACAAAAAATTTATGCCAAAAATATACGCATTTAGTGAAAATAAAAATTAACATACCCAATAAACCAAATCACTTAAGAAAAATATTACAATAATAATTAAAAAAAATATTTTCTTGTGCCTTAAGCAAAATTGTAGATAAATTTTATTTATTACAGACATATATTTATATCTTATAAGTAAATAATAAAAATTACCTTAAAATTTTTTAATATTCTCATCTTGTATTGTAGTTTGATGGTTATATGGTTTGATGGGTAAAAAAAAACCAAAAAAAAAAAAAAATTTGACAGTTCCCAGTACAACAAATTAAAAAAATTCCTTATACATCAATATGTCTAACTAAAGAGTGATTTTTTTGCTATTATCACTGTCAAACATCTTCAGTTTGGTCTATAATTTAATCATGAATAGTCTTACAAACGAACAACGCTTGCAAATTATTGAATTTTATTACCAAAATGCGTGCTCTGTTAAGAAAGTTCATCGCGCGCTTCTTCCATTTTATGGTCAGTTTAATCGACCTACTGAGGCTTCTATTCGGGCTATTGTAACAAAATTTCGCACCAAATTTACATTGTTGGACATTAAACCACCAACACGCTTACGTAGAGTGCGAACTGAAGAAAATATCGCAGCCGTATCGGCCAGTGTTGGTGATGACCGTGAATTATCGATTCGGCGCCGTTCGCAGCAATTGGGCCTCTGTTACTCCACTACGTGGAAAATTTTGCGGAAGGATTTGGGTGTGAAGCCTTATAAGATACAACTGGTGCAAGAATTGAAGCCAAACGACCTACCACAACGCCAAATTTTTGGTGAATGGGCTCTTGAAAAGTTAGATGAAGATCCACTTTTTTATCGAAGAATTGTGTTCAGCGACGAGGCTCATTTCTGGTTGAATGGATACGTGAACAAGCAAAACTGCCGTATTTGGAGTGAAGAGCAGCCAGAAGCATTGCAAGAGCTACCAATGCATCCACAAAAAACAACCGTTTGGTGCGGATTATGGGCTGGCGGCTTCATTGGGCCGTATTTCTTCAAAGATGATGCGAATCACAACGTTACTGTGAATGGTGAGCGCTACCGTGCGATGATAACAAACTTTTTTTTGCCCAAAATGGAAGAGCTTGACTTGCATGACATGTGGTTTCAACAAGACGGTGCCACATGCCACACAGCACGCGAAACAATGGACCAATTGAGAGGCGAGTTCGGTGAACAGTTTATTTCACGCTTGGGACCAGTCAATTGGCCGCCCAGATCGTGCGATTTAACGCCTTTAGACTATTTTTTGTGGGGCTATGTTAAGGCTAATGTCTATAGGGACAAGCCCGCTTCGATTGACGCACTGGAAGCCAACATTGCCAACATTATTCGTGAGATACCGGCCGAAATGTTGGAAAGAGTATGCCAAAATTGGACTAAGCGGATGGACCATTTGAGGCGCAGCCGCGGCCAACATTTGCATGAAATAATCTTCAAACATTAAATTATATCGACCCAACTATCGATCCAAATAAATATTTCATGCATTTTTCTGAATTTTATGTGTTTTTTTCTTTTTAAATTTCCGATAGTTCTTATAAAATCACCTTTTACTAACGTTTGTATTAACAAATTCAGAATTAACTGAATTTCCTTTTATATTATTTTACTGTAACAATAGTATTTCATTCCTTTACATGAATTTCAAGTTGTTGTTTTAAGGAATTTTTAAAATTATTTTTATTCAATTATTAATCGGTTCAAACAAATAATATCAAAGTTGTGCGAATTTGCTAAATTAATAAAAATACAATTATTAAAATTTTAGTTTTAATATCATTTCCCTCGAACTTTTTCATCTTCTAATAAGATATCTTTAAACCTTTTCGTAATCGTTTTGTTTTCATTTTTGCTGGCAGACTAATGAGAAAATTTAAATATTTATTTTTGTTTCTTCTTAAAATTAAATTAAATAATTTATAAATTAAACTAAAAACGACATTAAATTAAAGTAAACAAAATTCACGTTAAATCCACGATAGCAATTTGCAGTTCGAAGGAATTTAAAATTTCATGGGAACAAGAATTTTACAATAGGGCTGAATATTTTGTGATTGTGATCGATTTTCAAACAATTTTTTTCTGTATTTTAATAGTTTTAGAATTTCTTCATTTGACTTTTACGTGAAAATAACTATAACAAGAAGAAAGAAGTTCTGGGTCATTATAGGGAATTTATAAGATTACTAGCTGACCCGACAAATGTTGTTTTGACTGCAAATTTTAATTTATATTGAAAAATAATTAAAATGAAAAAAAAAATATAAGTTGGGTTATGCTTAACATGTAACACAAAAATTAGCCTGATTTGAGAAAAATGTAAAAAGTAGGCTTAGCAATGGGCGTGGTTTATTTTAATTTTCATAAAATTTAAGTTGGGTTTTGACTAAAATATAAAATTTTTGTGTATTCGATATTTTTATTCTAAGAAATCGTATTCATAGAGTAAAGGACCGTGCAACACCGGGTAAAAACAGGTAGTAGATAAATAAGGCTGTAATGCGAAGGCATACACAAAAATTGCATTAAAACGGTCCAGCCGTTGAAAAGGAGTACAATGTCAATCACACGTACAGTCGAATTTTATATATTAAGATATATCTTCTAGTCAAGTGTCAAAAACTGTAGCAATATTACTTAAAAAAAAGAATCCCAATTTTGTGTAAACCATTCAAACTATGCTTGTGCAGAATTCTAATATATACCCACTGTTTTCAATTAAATTTCTTTAAAAATTTATTGCTCTACTACTTAAAATTATTTTCAATTTGCTCTTTAATTTTTCTTTATTTTTCCTTGTGTTCTTTTTGTAGCGGAAGCTGTTCATTCCACGCACCACAAAAGTCACAACATGTAATCATTTATTTCATAAATGCGCTTTGTTATTGCATTTAGCATAGAGTATACTCGTATTCATAATGATTGTTTTTTATTTTTTGTTTATTTTTTTAATGATGACTTAACGGCCAAAGGCGAATAAACTCTTAGAAAAAGAAAAAAAAATAAGAAAAACAAGAATGACTGAGACGCTAGAACATAATTTTTAAGAAACAACAATAAACACAAAAAAACTGGTTTTTTGTTATATTTTTTTTAAACAGTAGAAATAAATAAATACATTTAATATATTTCCTAACATTATTATTTGGCGCGTTTTAAAATCCCTTGACAGTTTTAATATGTCCAAAGACATGAACAAATAGATATTTTTTTGCGATGATAAAATAAAAATTAAATGTAGTTTGAGGTTACTTATTGCTTTTCTTTTTTCGCTTCTCCTCTTTGTCTTTTTCTTTAAATGTTTGAATTCAATGGAGTTTGTTTGCCTTTTTTTCTTTAGCTCAAAGGAAATTTCTATATTAAATCTTAGGAAATGTTTAAGGAAAAATTAAACGAATTGAGAAAATTTCATGTGCTAAGGAAGCAACGACTTTTCATTTTTTGCTTTAATATTTTTTAATGAATTTCCAGTCTAGAGGATTTGTAATACAGGGTGGCGCAGAATGAGCTATATAGTTTGATTCTTTATAGCTTTTTTAATTATTAATTTTTTCAGCATTTTGTGAAGAAGACTTGGAGAATTAATTATGAATTATTACACGATCGAACAACGTACAAAAATAATTGAATTTTATTTTCCAAGTCAACAGTCGTCATTTTAATGTGCGCATAGCACCCACAGCGTCAGCAATAAACCATTTGATTGGAAAATTTCGTCTGTAAAACCCTTCCTGTTGCCGGAAGAACACCTACCGTGCACACTGCTGTGCGTGCAGCATAGTCCATCAACATCAACAAGGAGGCATTCGACACAACTTGGACTATCACGGCGGTTATGGAAAATATGCTAAAAGGACATCACTTACAGGATATCATTTTTCAAAGCTAATTTCAAAAACTTCCCCAATAAAAGTTATAATAATCGCATTAATAAAAAAGTTATGAACCATAAAGCTCGTTCTGCGCCACCCTGTAATAATAAAAAAAATACGTACGAGTACGAGTGTACATGAAATATGCTTTTGAAATTTAAAAAATTTTTAAGTACTCAAAAAATAATAACAAGCAGAGTTTCTTTATTATTTATAATTTAATAATAGAACAACAAGAATACTTGACTAAATATTTTTGCATACATACTAAAGGGCTGCACAAGCATACTTGAAACATGTGTAATATTTTATAACAAAAAGTGCTTGTACGCCATTTCAAGTATGCTGGTGCAGTCTTTTATTAAAAAAAAATTACGATTTTAAAGTAAAATTTGTGAAAAAATTATGCGAAAAATTTCTATAGGGTTGCCTTTAAAGTCTACGGTAATTTTTTTTGGATAAGAGGGTTAAAATTCTGCTCATTGAAGCATTGGAATGGAATGATGGAATTGTTATTTTTGAAAGTTTTCTCATGTTTCGATATTGCGTTTGAGTTAATTTAAAAATATTGGTAAAATGTTAATTTATTCGAGTCATGTTTTTGACAATATCCACCTTGACTAATTATTTAAATTATTTAAGAAAACTAATGATTTTTTAATTCCAAAGGATGAATAGCACTTTCAAAAATAACATTTTATAAGAAATAAAAACACAAGTAAATTAAAAAGACATTATTAGCTTTACCCAAATGGATTTTTAATATGAAAAATAATAACTAAAATAAAAAAAAAATTATTTTAAACTCATATTTGTTAAAGATCTTCAAGTTTTATACAGTAGTAATGTAGGGCTCTGTTCAATCAAAATTGTTGTTGGAACTTGAACGTGCCGATACAAAATGATACAAGTCAATAGAGCAGTCTCCTAGCTCACTTCGACATGCATGTATATTAATTTACCTATCTTCCTGACTAGTATTTATCCCAGAATGAAACTTCTATAATAGTATATTTAAAATATATTTTGAACTATAATATTTTTTGGAACAAAAAAAAAAAAAAAAAAAAAAATTAAGAAAAATAAAATGGTCAACGGTTTTGAAAAAATCATTTGAAATTTTAACTTCCGCTTTTGGAATTAAATTTTTTTATTTTTCAAAATTTATTTTTTTATCAAAAAGAGAAAAGAGACATCTATGCAAATTCCGAAGCAAGATATTAAAAAAAAAAATATTTTTCCTATTAGAAAATCTACTCTAAAAAAATTGAAATTTAAAAAGTTCCATAACGTCATAGAAAAAAATATATTATTATACGTATTTGCTTTCATACCCACTGGAGGTATAATTAACAAATTCTACTGTATTACTTTTTTGACTGTCCGCTTTACCTGAAATGCCATTTTTATACCCTTCACTGTAAGTAAGAAGAGTATATACATATAACTTTGTGATTCCGTTTGTAATTTCTACACCGTACATGGGACACCCTATAAAGTATATAAATATATTCTGGATGCTTATAAGTAGCGGAGTCGATTTAGCGATGTCTGTCTGTCTGTCCGTGCTGTCGTTGATATCAACTTTCAGAAAAATCTAGACAACATATAGAAAAGTATAGCATACCAAACGGTAAGTTGTTTCTGTAAGACTATTGCTATTGAAATTCAGCCAGGTCCGTCTATAAATAGCGGAGCTATGAGTCGAAAACCGAAACTACCTCTATTTATTTAGCATTTTTATTGAGTTTTTTGCGTAATTTGTCTAAACTACAAGACGGACAATAAAACGTATTACGCAGTTTTATTACAAATAACTGCCGTAATGTCTGTGCAAAAAATCAGATAGATCGGTCTACAAATGGACCAAAAAAATCAAAAATACAACCGGCATTTAACATTTTCATTAATTTTAGTTTTTGCTTTGCTTTGTTTTTTTTGTTCAAAAATTGATTGCAGATGGTTTGATAGAAAAATCCTTTTTTTCCAGAGGCACAATTGGCCTTACATTATTATATTAAAACGAGTGTGAAATACTAAACTAATAAAAATGTAAAAAGTTGTATAAAAGTTATCGATAACTTTCTTAATAACATACATACGCATGTAAGAACATTTTAGTAAGTTGTTGTTTTTTATTTTTTTTAAAGTGGTATGTCTTTTAACTTTTATATTATAATTTTGTTGTTGTATTAAATGCAACAACAACAAAAACTAAAATGAAAAATACAAGAGATTAAAATGATTTAGCAGCACATAAACTTTTATTACTATTAGTTTTTCTATAAATCTGGGTATGTTTGGTATTTGCAATACATACTCGACTCTTGTATGTTGAAGTGTTTTAATGAAAACAAAAAAATAAAATTATATTTTGTTGCCATTATCGAGCAATGTTTTTGCATTTAACAACTTTTATTTTTGTTTTTTTATTAATACGAGTAATTGTTGCTATAATGTGTGTAAAACTATCAGACAATCTACAACTAGATTAAAATGAAATGCTTAAAATTAAGCGTTCGGGTTAAAAATTTAATACTTTTGTGTGCGTATGTGTAAGTAAAATGTGTTAAGTAAGGACATTGATATCAGTGGGTATATGTGTGTGGCTTTTTAAGCGTTAAAGTGTGTGTGTGTTTCTGTATGTGTGTGATTTAAAGTTTAAGAGCATTTAAATGTAATTTATTTAAAATTCAATGAAACGGAAGCGTCAATTTTTATGCACACCATAAATTTTTAAAATGGGTTTGTTGACTTTTGTTGTTGTTGCTGCAGTTTTTGTTTTTTGTCTACTGATATGACCATTTATGATATTAAATCTGTAAATGTTGTTGATAAATCAATTTATATTTAAATTCACATAAATAGAAGCCAAAGTACTCAAATACAAATGGCAAATGGCATTAATTATAAATAATGTGTTGTAAGCTACTCGTAAAAGAAATAAGACAAAATAAAATAAAATAAGTGTTTAAAATATGAAAATCACAATCAACCCAAATATAAACTTTATTTAAAAAAAAAACTTATTTTTTAGTTAAATTATTTGAGTAAAAAATTAAACGAAATAAAAAATTTTATGTTGAAAATTTTGGGAGAAGATTTTTGTACTAAAATAATTTTGTTATTGTACCAATTTTCTGAATTATGTTTATTAATTCAATGAAAAAAATTATTTGTTTGAATTAATGATATAAGTTCCCACTATCGGCACATTTTATGTGGCGATAATGTGAACACACATAATTTTTAAATACGTCACGACGAAGACAGACATCATGCTAATAAAATAAATCAAAATTTTACTGTAAGCGGCGATAATGTGACCGTTCTTTTCCACAAATCTGATAAATAAAAGCGCCGGTAAAAGTTGACGTTTTTAAAAGACATACTGATTCAAAAAAATGTACAAAAATTAAGTAGCAAACAAAAAGAATTCTATGCATGAGATTTCTGCCTTTAATAAAATTGATGTTAGTCAAGAAAGTATTTTACCACCGTCTGAAAAAAAAGAAAGAAACCGCACATTATTTTATTGTGAACAAATAAATGCACACAACTAACTCAAACTATCCAGTTCTTCATGTGCATCTGGGAATACTCTTTCGCACATAAAAAGGACTGCCACAAGGAAGACAAAGCCTGGCAAAATATTGCACAGCAATTGGTATTTTGCTTTTAAGCAAAATGAACTAATATTAAAACATACATCGCTTTTTAATGTTCTGTGTGTGTTTGTTTTGGCTGATAGGAACCGAAAAATATTGAGACAATGTGCGACGATAGTATGAATACACAAAATTATGTCGTGCTAAGATTTGAAATGTGTGTCCATCTAGAACGAAAAAAATGGGTACACATTATTTATGCCAAAAGTCGAATCCCAGTTTTAGTCTAATGAAACGTTGTCATTGTTTGAAAAATAATGAATTTTACTTGTAGTTTAGAAGCCTTTATGTTACCAATTGTAACAATCTGAGCATTTTTCCATAAAATGAAACAAAGTCGACATGATAACTACTGATAACATACACGAGCGGATAATGAAATATAAAAAAAGAATTCTTATAAAATAAATTAAATTTTTCACATGCTTGATTTAATTAAAACTTTTTCAGGCTAAAAATTGACCTTGTTACAATTCTTTTATAACTTTCACTGAAAGTAAGTTTGTAATTCAGTTGTCTACACCGCATATGTGAGTGTTTTCTTTTTGCACTTTTTCTATTAATGGGGAAGCAGAAAAACCAAATGCAATGGGATTGCGTAATCCCGCTAAGGAATATTTAAAAAAATAAAAACAGTAGCAAAACCTTTTCAATATTGATGGAGCAATTATTCAGGTCAGAAAAAACTTCTTACCCATTACATAAGAACATAAAAAAACAGTCTTCAATTTAAAACGGAGTATATTTTAACAATTACTCTACTATGGCTCTTCCGGAAATTGTCAGGATCCTCCAGAGCAACAGTACTGAGATAGTAGGTAGTTTAAAAATATTTTTAAAAAAATTATAAAAAATATGTCTGACCAATTGCATAACAATATACAAAAGGAAACCGCCTCCCCTTTAAAATGAAGTATATTTCATCAACAATTACACTAGGGTTCGTCCTCAAATTGACAGGACCTCTCAGAGCAACAGTACTGGGATCGTAGATAGTTTAAAAATATTTTAAAAAATATTCCAAAAAAACTTTTTTATCAATTGCATATATTTATTTGTGATTCATTGAATATTATTTTTTTATAGAAAATTTAAGCGTAATGCGCAATATTACAGTGTGGGGTTTATAAGACTCGCCACAGATAAAATTGACTTGTACTGCTAAATATTTCTTTTATTTTTGATATTTTTTTTACCAAAAAAGTTATGATTCAGGAAAAACATTGTTTCTTTTTAAATAAAAGCAAAAAATTTTTATTAAATTTTTTAATGTTCATTATTTACTTTCTTTTGCAAAAAAATTAGTCAAGTTATTCTGCAACAGAAAAAGAAGCACCTCTAGTTAAGTATCTACATATTTTACAAATTTATTTCATCTCCAGAAAGCGTTGAAAAATTAATTTTGCCCCCAAAGGTTTAAATATGTTTATAATTTATGAAGCAAGCAACCCTTAAGATACGAATAATGTAAATTCTACAATTTGTTTTTCATGTTTAGCATATTATTAATACTCGTAACAGCAGAAAAAGAAAGAATGGACAACAAAAGAGCGTTAACTTTTCAATGTCAGCTGTTGTTAAAAAAATGTAAGCACGCAATACAGAAATAAGTGTTTCATTTTATATATAAAAAAATTTAAATTTACCTTTGTTGTATTAAAAGAGAAAAAGGAAAGTAAAAACATGAAAAGAATACTCATATTACGAAAACAAAATTAAAACTAATTTTCTATACTTTTCTTTAAGAGTAGGATAAAATTGATTTGAGTTTTCATGACAGTAATTGATTTAAGTTTGCTGTAAAATACAAAGATAAAAGAAATTTAAAAAAAAAAATGAAAAGAAATTTTTAGATGAACAGGTTAGTATCTAAGTGGTTTACAAACCTTTTAAAGCCCTAAGAAAAAAATTTCAGGCCAGCCTTAAAAAATTCCTAATATCAGCAATTCATAATAAAAGATTTAAAAGAAAATTGCTGAAAAAGGTTTAATTATATTCATGAAAAGGTTTCATTAAATTCGCCGTGAGTTTGAGCCTTTGGGGAGGCAGCAACACACACTGTCACGACCTTGGCCATAAATGGGCAAAACCGATGTTGGAAATTTAATTTTTTTTAAGGTTTTTCTATAAAAACAAAATATATTTAAAATATTATGAAAAAATATTAAGGAAAATTTTAGCTATTGTATCTGTGCATCATAGAAATTTAGTAAAATTTTATATATGTTTGTTATAATAGTTATAATTCAAATAAATTTTGGTAATGGCTGATATATTTGCAGTAAAATTGTAAGAGAGGTATGTGCACTTAAATACAACACTATTTTTATTTAAATATATTTATCATATGCGACATACCGCGTTAGCAAAGACAACTCCTTAGTAAAATCACATTTCTTATAAAGGGTGTTTTTTATAGACGTATAGAACTTTAAGTTGGCATTACTGTTGAAGATGGCGACCGAGTTAATAGCTGTCAAGTGATTTATTCTCAGTTTGGTCACTAAGCAACCAGAGATGAAACTTTTGAGGTTAGAATTTTGAAAAACTCAGCTTTTTATTTTGAGTTTCTATAAAAGAGACAGATATAGTGTTTTAATATTACGAATAAGAGAAAATAAGAAAAATGAAAATTTTTTTGTTTTAAGAAACATTAATTAAAAAGTTATTTCCGTAATGAAAATGCACATGCCGGAGATTCTTATATATACGTTTATTGTTATGAAGTATGGAATTTAATGTTAAAGTGATAACAAACACAAATTTTCATGTTTTAAAATTCATGTTTACGAAATGTAAATAATGAAAGTGTAAATTTTTTAGAAATACCTGAGCAAAACAAAATAAAAATTTTGAGTTCGTGCAAAAAAGACAAAAAGAAAATGTATACTATATCTGCACTCTGACACCTCTGGTTGCTCGGTAGTTTGGTTTGGCAATTCATCATGAATAGACTCACGCCTGAACAACGCTTGCAAATAGTGCAATTTTATTTCGAAAATAATGGTTCTGTGCGGAATACGTATCCCGATTTTCATAAGCGAATTTTGTTTAGCGATGAAGCGCTCTTCTGGTTGAATGGCTACGTCAACAAACAAAACTGCCGCATTTGGAGTAAAGCTAATCCTCAAGTGTATGTCGAAACACCGTTACATCCAGAAAAACTGACTGTTTGGTGCGCTTTATTGGCTGGTGGAATCATTGGTCCGTACTTCTTCAAAAACGATGATGGCCAGAACGTTACAGTCAATGGTGATCGGTATAGAGCCATGATTACTAACTTTTTCATTCCTGAATTGAACAACCATGATGTCCAGGAGCTGTGGTTCCAACAAGACGGCGCAACATGTCACACAGCTCGTGCCACAATCGATTTATTGAAAGACACGTTTGGTGACCGCCTAATTTCACGTTTTGGACCTGTGAATTGACCTCCAAAATCTTGTGATTTAACACCGCTAGACTACTTTCTGTGGGGCTATGTAAAGTCATTGGTCTATGTGGATAAGCCACAAACGCTTGACCATTTGGAAGACAACATTCGCCGTGTTATTGCCGATATACGGCCACAAATGTTGGAAAAAGTCATCGAAAATTGGACTACATCCGAGCCAGCCGTGGCGGTCATATGCCAGAAATCATATTTAAAATGTAATGCCACAATATTATCTTTCGGATAAATAAAATTCATGTCAATCCAATAATCCATCGTTGTTTTATTGCAATTTAAAGTTCTATACGTCTATAAAAAAGCACCCTTTACATAACAGCCTTGGTGGTGAATTAAAAAAAAACACTTTTATAATTGTTTCGATATTTATTCATTTATTACAAAATTTACTATAATTAAAATTATAACCCAATTCATAAAAAGACAGCCATAGCTTGAAAGGCTTTCAACTCGCTTAACTTAAAAATCTTTTTGATATTTTATAGCTACAAGTACGAGTATGTTTTTTAATACATATAAATTTTAGCTGGTGCTAAGTGCAACTTTGGGTTTTATAATTATTTTTAAGTGTCAAGACCATTTTATTGCCGTGATATTTTTCAGCAGTGGATACAGCTTAGGAAAAATAATACAACATATGTGCTGCATTCGGTTATAAAATTTATAGAAAATCATGTTCAAGGAAATTAAAGCTCAAGCTTTTAAAACTTAGTATGAGCTAGGATAAAATAAAATTTTTTTAAAGACTCGATATATGGAGTCACTCAATTATTTAAAATGTCCTTAAAAATAAGGAACTTGAAATTTTCTCCAGTATTTATTTTCAAATATATAAAATATTAAACATTTTTCAGGCAATTTCAAAATGTTTGTTAGCTTTTATACCATTTTTAACGTAAAGGATATATGTGAGGCGGATATATCCTTGTACCGAATTGGAAAATATTTTTTTGACACATTGAGTTTATTATAGGTGTTTTGTGTACTGATTTAGCTGAAGAAATTTTTTTTGCAAATTAATGAAACCAAAAAGGAGTTGAATCTCTATGTTCTAAGCTTTCAGGAAGTGTTTTAATATTTTCATAAAATTTCTTTATACCATTTTTAATGTACCCCAGTGTTATTGCTTTGAGGGATATTAGCAGCTTTCGAACGAGCCACAGAAGATTACAAAATGAGACACATATTCTTGCAAAAGGAAGGTCGTTTTGATTGGCAATCTAATACCCAAATACTCAGAGGTTACTTTGGAAATTTATATATACCGTAAATGATTTTAGTGACTACCGGATGAACCGTAGAAGATTGCAAGATGGGAATATATCATTTTAAAGGATAGATCATCCAGATTTGTAATCTATTACGCAAACACTTAGAAGTTATTTTGGATTATTTAAAATTTTTTTTTTTTAATTTCCATGTATCCCGTTGCTAATGCTTTGAGGAATTTTAGCAACTTTCGGATGAACCATAGAAGATTACGAAATGGGGCAAATATCATTTTAAAGGAGAGGTTGTCTAGATACATATGTAGTCTGCCGCCCAAATACTCAGAAGTTACTCTGGGTTATTATTAAAAAAATTCTTGAAATTATCATATACCGCAGTGCTGCAATTTATTCAGCTGAATTTTGGTTCAGATACTATGAATATGATGAATAAAAAAACTGTGCAGTACTGTTTTTTAGTTTAGTTAAAATACGCAAAAAAACAAAGCAGACATTACTAAAAATCTAACATTTCTGTTGTATTTTTAACATTTCTCTTCCATTTGTGGCCCGATTCTTCTTATTTTTTTGCTTACCACGTTTTTTGTCCGTTTTTTAGTTCAAACAAAATGAGTAAAAAAACACATTCAAAAAATGGTCAAAAATAGAAGTAGTCGCGGTTTTCGACTCATAGTTTCGCCATTTATAAACCGATCCGGCTGATTTTCAATAGTAAGAACCTAAGAGGCATTTAGGTAGATCATCAAGCACAAAAATCGTGCCTTATAAATGCATTGCTGTATGTAAGGCAATCACCTTTTTTTGCTGGTATACAAGAGTTTTAATTCACAAACATAAACTTTTAGTTATTTTAGGTTAGAGAGCTAAGCCTAATCTAAACTTATTTTCAAGCCAATGCTATTGTGAGCGATTTCAGTTTCTTCAAACCGCTATTACTTGAATCAAATAAAAAAAGAAAAGAAATATCCAAATAATAAATAGAAATAAAAACAAAAGCCTTTTTGTTTTATGTTTATTCATTTTAAAATGATGCTCATATTTGAGAGCATTATTATCACAATAAAAATTCAACGCCATAAGCATCGTCACTGGCAACTTTTTAACAATAACAATTTTAGCATTGTCAGCCATATTTATTGCATTATGGCTTAAGTTCTTCCACCTCTCCTCCGGTTCTTTCTCTACTGCATTATTTTTTTTTTTGGTGTGTAAGCTCTTGAAAATACTTTAACAATCTTGTGATATTAAAACACATTTAGCTGATTTTAATAAAATAATTTTCAAGTTAATATATAAAAAGCTTTAAAGGCCAAAGGCTATGCTAGAAAAAAATCGTTATTATTTTTAGAGCAAAATATAAAACCTTTTAAATTTTGCTATTAATTTTATTTATTTACATTTTTTTTAATAATAAAAAAAATTATAACGAAATTTTCTTTTAAACATATTTAATCTTCATATTTAATAATTTGTTTGATCTCAATATTTTTAATTTAACTTTTTTTACTGCAGTAGCAGTAGCAGTAGCAAGGAAAAAGTTTGGCATACTTGCCTGCATAATACTTCAAATAGAAGTCATAGTCTACTTTTAGGTGGCACAGCGTAAATTGGTTTTCTTTCAAATTCTATTTACATGTGCTTATTACAAACTAAAAATTTCTTTTAACCACAAAAAAAAAAAAAAAAATATAATAAAAATACCAGCAAGCAAGACAAAAAAATTGTGTCTGTTGAACTAGTAATATGAATTGGCAAAAACGAATTTTACATACACTACTTTACCATAATTAAGCGAAAGAGCAATACATTCGTTTTAAAAGAGGGTATGACATAATATATTAGTAATTAAAGAAATAAATAGACGAAGGGTCTTTATTGTGCTCTCTCTTCTGGAAAAAATAAGAAATAAGCCATCAGAAAGAAAAAATAGAAACATAAAGAACGTAAAGAGTATATGAAGAAAAAGAAAAGTCTGAAATAATCTAAAGCGATTGCTGCTGCTCTCAAAGTGGTAGATGCTCTAGAGCTGTTAGACACATACAAAACGTAATTCATGGTCTGTCTTCTGCTCTTCTTCATACTGACAACTTCTGCAATTGTGAGCCATTCTCTTCTTACGGCTGCCAAAGTTGCTCATTATCACTGCCACCATATTCAGTAAATGAGTATTTTTACTATTGAATTGTAAATAAAACAAAAATTTTCAAAGAATTGTTTTAATATTTTTTATTATGATAGAAGGATCTATGTGTGAAACAAAATATCGGTCAAATGCTCGCCATGGCTTCAGTGTCATACCTCTGAGATTTGATTTTCAATATCGTTAATGTGCTGAATTATCTCATTCTGTAGCTTTTGAAATGTTCTTAAGTTATTGACGTACAGTTTTTCTTTTAAATGATCCCAAAGAAAGAAGTTCAACCGTATTAAATCACATGATCTGGCGGCCAATTAACAGCGCCAAGACATTAGGTAACACGGCCATTGAATTTCTGGTGCAAGAGTCATTGTTTGCTTGGCTGTGGGGCAAGTGGCACCGTGCTGTTGGAACCTCATATTGTGAATGTCCATATCTTTAATTCCTGACCACAAGAAGTCTGTTATCATCTCGCGATAGTGAACAATTGTTGAGCACGATGATGAGTCGAGTCTGACGGCTCTTTTGCCAAACTATTGCCAACAGCAGCAATGTTTTCCCCAGAATGAAAAGACAGAGTTTGCTAAAATTTTCCACAAAATTTGGACGATTATTCTGACCAAAAAAATCACAAAGTGCACAAAATGCATTTTGATTTCAACTTCCATTTTCGTAAAATTCTTCAACAATGTTAGCGCCTTCTTCAATTGTGTACCTCTCCATGGTTGAATTTATCAAACACTGAAACAAAGAAAACTAAAATTAAGTTTGGTAAAACACTGGACGTTAAGGTGTGATTCAGAATTAACACCGTGCCTTATGGTTGGACTATCCTTTATTTAAAATTTCAAGTATTTTTTTTTTGATTTTAATAATTAAGTTTTCACTGATTTTATTTAATTTTTTTAGGATTTCAGCTGAGTTTTAATTTTATATTTAACAATTCAATTTTATTAAATATGTTAGTTGAGCCAAAAGTCAAAATCATTTTCTCATTAAAGTAAAAGCGAGAAAGAAAACAAATTTTTTTTTGACGTTTTCTTTTTTCCATTTCTTTGAACTCTCTTGAGTTTGGGGTTGTTAATTAAATTAATTCAGTGATTTTCGTAAATTAAAAAACTCAAATAGAATCTACCGGTCAAATTCAATTTATTGTATAAATATTATTTGTACAAGAAGAATACGGTAGGACATGTCGATATCCTACTGTAGTTGTCATCAACAGAACCATTATAAAAGATACTCAACACCAAAAATGGGCATTTACGCAGGGAAATGTTATCGTTATTACCAGAGGATCTTTTGTACAGCCCTTGAATGAAGTCAACTAAATATCTTTTTTACTGAAAGCTGGAAAATTACAAAAAGACTCCGTAATGAATCAAATTGAAAATTACCAATAGGCGGTCTAAATCATTTGAAGCGATATATCAAAGCTAATGTATAGAAGATGAATGCGGAAAGTGGTTCAAAGAGCAGTAAAGAAAGTACGTTTCCCTGCAACCATTTAAAGTACAGTATTTAGAGTTCCACAGTAATCCATTTTATTTTATTAAAATTTTTATTTGAGTACGTGTTTGGATTTATACATGTGAGAACGAGATTATCTTTGGCTAAACAAGATAAAGTGTATTCGTTTTGCTATTAAACTTTAAAAAAATATCCATTAAAAGACTTAAAAAAATAATGATGATGAAATCAAGAGAAAAAACTACTATAGTTTTTCTGCTTATTTTGACACATTTCCATCATCTCTATAATTTTTTCATTTTTACTTTTACACAATTTATGCACGTTTTTAAAGCAAACAACTATACATATTTGCACATACTCAACTGCCACAAAAAAAAAAAAAAAAGAAAGAAAAACTGCCAACCAGGAATGGAAAATTAAAATTTTGTGCTCAGTACTTCTTTTTTAATGAAAAGTTGCAACAGATTAATAACGACTGCGCAGACTGTTTGGTAAACAACGTTATAGTGCCAAACCCCGTATGTATGCTTCTTTTTATTTTTCTACTGTCATACGTTGACAATTTAAGTGGTGTAGCAGGTTCAGTTTTTTCAAACCATATTGTTGTAAGAACATGGTGTATATATTACTTTTCCTCATATACAGGGTGGGCCAAAGTAAACCAAGGGGTGTAAAAGTTTAATAACTTTTTTGTTTATTAATTTTTTTTTATTTTTTCTTTCAGATTATATAGACAACACTTGGAGAATTTATAATGGAGAGGTTCACAACTGAACAGAGAACCAGAACAATAGAATTTTATTATTTAAACCAGAGATCAACTTTATTGAAAATTTGATTATGAGTGATGAAGCTCATTTTCATTTGAATGGCTTTGTTAACAAGCAGAACTGTAGGTTCTGGGGTTCTCAAAATCCAAGAGCCATTCATCAACGCCAATTGCACCCCATCAGGTGTACAGTAGGGTGTGGGATCACATCTGAAAATGTCATTGGGCCCTACTTCTTCGAGAATGAAGATGGAAGTGCTGTAACCGTAAATGGAGAGCGGTATCGTTTTATGATGGAAAATTTTTTACGTCCTGCTCTTGAAAATAGACCTGGTATGTGGTTTCAGCAGGACGGAGCCACTGCCCATACTGCCCGAGACACAATGACACTTTTAAGTCAAATTTTTGGAGAGCGAATAATTTCTCGAAATTCGGAAATTATTTGGCCAGCGCGATCGCCAGATTTGACAGCACCCGACTATTTTCTTTGGGGTTTTTTGAAGGAGCGAGTGTATGTGAACAAGCCAGAGACAATCCTTGAACTCAAGGCAAACATTGTTGCAGAAATTCGAACGCTACAGCCACAAGTTTTGAAAGATGTTATGGAAAATGCTCTAAAAAGAGCCCATCAGTGCGAAGCTGAAAACGGTGGTCATTTAAGAGACATCATTTTTCATACTTAGTGTAAAAAAATTTCCATTTTGTATATTATAAATATAATCTGAAAGAAAAAATAAAAAAAAGTTAATAAACAAAAAAGTTATTAAACTTTTACACCCCTTGGTTTCTTTTGGCCCATCCTGTATAACTATATAAAAGGGATATTTTGTTAAATAAAAAATCCTAATTTAAATTAACAAGTTCGAAGAAAAAATCCATTCTGGGATTATTATTTTTAAAAGCAATAAAATGTAGGTATTCAAATTCTAAACATAAAAATTTAATTTTAAAAAAGATATGCAAGAAGAATGCAAAATAAATTTAATTTAATTTAAAATGATTGCAAAACAATTTTTAAGCAAAACGTATTTAAATTCAAATAAAGAATTTCAAATTAACGACAAAAATCAAAAAATTGTCTTTCTTTTTATAAAAATTCTTTATTTCTAGTTCTATTGCCCACGATGCATTGAAAGGCCACACATACATACGAGGGCGGATTGATATATGAAAAAGCTATCGGCAAGATGGGTGCCTTATAGTTCAGATTTAGCTCCTAGTGACTTTTTCCCGTTTCCAAACTTGAAAAAATGGCTCGCAGGAAAAAGATTCTTCTTAAACGAAGAAGTGATTACCGAAACTAATACCCTTTTCAGACATACACGTTAATTGAGCAATTAAGCATTTTACGCAATTATCGCCTTTATTGAGCTCAATTTACCATACAAATTTCCATTAAATAATTGCGCAATTAATTGATTGCACATTAATGTAGTCAAAATCAAAATGCAACTCATTGTTGTGCCCTAAATATCAACTCAAAAGTGAGAAAAGTTGATATTTTCAGTATTAAAAAGAGAAAACGTAAATAAATTTAAAAATAAATGTCATAAAAAGGAAATGGCAGCCGAAGTAACCGGTAAATAAATTTTATAAAATTGTTATTGAAAATAATTTTTAAATAACTAATTTCTTTTAATCAATAGCTTGCCTTCAAAACATTTTTTTTTTAAATTTGACTTTCTTTTCATTTTTTATTTTATAAATACTCAAACATATTTAAAAAAAAATGTCACAATATTTTCCGTTGCTAAATGCTTAATTGCGTAAACTTAATTGAATATGTGTGAACAACCAAATCAGTCACACAATTTAAAGCTTAATTGACTTCATTAACTTTTAGGTCTAAACAGGGTATAACACGTATTTTGAGGGGTTCCCAAAATCGTATTATTCAGATGGTATAAAAAAGTTGGATTATCGTCTTACTAAGTGTATTGAGCTAAAAGGAGACTATGTTCAGAAATAAATGGTTTTTGAAGAAAAAATGTTTTTTCCTACTTAGGTAGCTTCAATATCAATCCGCCCTCGTATATATCTATTGCTTGGTTTCGTGTGTGCACATACATTACGCACCTGTGTAGCTTAAAATAATTAATGAAAAGCTAATATTTCGGTTGTATTTTTAATTTGTTGACCGATTGTTCTAATTTTTTACACATACATTACAACTGCCATTCCTTATAAAATTGTATACTATGCTTTTCTGTCCGCTTTGGATTTTTGGATAAAATACTCAAAAATCCCAGTGAAAAAAAATTATTAAAAATTAAGGTAGTAGGGCTTTTCAACTAATAACTCCGCCATTTATGGGCCAATTGGGCTGAAGTTGAAAGCAACAAAAACTGATAGTTTGGTATAATGCACTTCTCTGTACGTTGTCTAGAAATTTCAGGCAGACATTGTACTTTTTCATTGAAAATCTGCAGTGGCCCTGAATTTCCTTTCCCTGCTTTCATGTTTGCAGTAAAAATAGATAGAGACAAAGACAGAGAGACAGAATGAAAGAGGAAGGGTGAGAATAAAGTTAAGAGTGACAAAAAATTTTTTTCTTTACATTTGCTGTGTTTGCCACATAACGAAGTCAATTTTATGTGTTTGCCAGAGTCTGATTTATTTTTTATTTTAATTTTACTTATTTTGTGGCAAATAAGCGTAAAAGGTGTTAGAAAAAATCCTTTTTTACTGTATTAATTTATGAAAAAAAAGAAAACTTGCTATAAGAAGTTATTTTTTTCGTTTCTTTACATCATTTAAAAGTTTATGTGCTTGATGCACAAAATAGGTGAAAAACAAATTGCTTGCAAACATCTAAATTCAACGAAAATTGAGTGGTTTGATTTATGTATGCGTATGAAAGTGGCACATGTAAAATGGAAAAATTGCTGTTAAGAATTACATTTTTTATTAACAAATCTTGAAGGTTAAAGAAAAATTGTTTCAGAAATATTTTTTTTTAATATTGAAAAGGATGTTTGAAAATGTTGATTTGAGCTCATTATAAACTTAAATTATTGAGCGTTGTATGTTAAACAGGAAATTTTAAGGAAAATAAGATTTTTAGCGAACATTTTTGGCCTGTTTTATTTGTAATAAAACAGGCGATTTTTGCCAAGGGTTGAGTTATGGCATTCGATTTCAATACAAATTTCCATTTAAATTATATTAAAGTTTCGATCGATATCGCATGCCACAATTTATCCTTGGAATTAGTTTGCTTAGTGTTAAGGCATAATGCTTGGAGAGCTTGGTGGTAGAAAAAGGCACCATTTCTTCGCAGTACCATGAGCTAACCAACTGCACGTTAAATTTAGATATTGCTAAGTCAAACTGAGTATTTTCGATGATTACTGGCTGGTATTAGACTTAAGATTACAGGCTGTCAATGCTAGGTGTAAATGCTATTGGAGATTTAAGCCTTAGCCAAAAACTAGCTTTGACAAAATATGTAACTTAAATGATTTTAACTATCAGCTATGCAATTCTCGTTAATAGTGGCACCAGATTTAACAATTTAGAGTAAAAGCTAGTGGAAGCAAGAAACTAAAGAAATAACCAACTATTGAGAAGCATTGGTAACCGAGAAGCAGTCGAAAAGGCTTCCAGGAAATAGTGATCGACTTCAGTATCTCTCTTTTATATTTGCATCAATTTATTATTAGTTAGATTAGAAATTTATTCTAAGATTAAAACTATAACCATCCGCTCCCGGGGTCTGGTCAGGAATCGAATCTGCAAATCCCCAATTTGATAGGTTAGCACGAACTAAATTATATTGCACACAGCATCAATTTAAAATCTAACTGTGAGTGAATTTAGTGCCAAAAACTTGAAAAATTACCTAAATGTTTCTAAATATTAAAAAAAAAAATTATTATTAATAAAGTTTTTTTTTTTTTTTAAATAAATGTTTCTTGACGTTTTGAATATGAGATAAATTTTAAATACCAGCAATAAAAAAAAAACGATTATTAAAATTAAGGACAAAAACAAAATTTAATTTAATCAAAATATTTTATTGTTATTTTTCTTTTATATTTACAAATCACTTTTAAGCTAAGACGTCACTGCTTAAAAACATGCCATTTTGTAATAAAGTTTAACTTGATTTAATTTAAAATATTTTCGTATTTGTTTTTCTTTTAATTAAATAATTTCTAAGATAAGAATAAACTGTTTGTATTTGTTTTTTATTTATTTCGTTTTCTAAATATTTGTAATTTCATTTGTACTTTTATATTAAAATTTTCATAAAAAAATTCATTTTAATTATTTCTACTGCTCGTCCATAAAATAAAACAGCCTAAAAGTACTCAGCATTAAATATTCTGGTAAAAGCAAAGAGAGACAAGAAAGAACAAAAAACTATGCAAGTGAGCGAGTTAACACTCGCAACCTTTATTTGCATTAAGAGCTTGTATACTCGTATGTGTTTGTAAATTATTTGCCCAAGTTTTGAAAGCGCCTGTAGAGTTGTGGTTCAACAGAAAACCGTATAAAATGTTTGTTCGTTTTAGCATTAAAATTATAAATTGAAAATTCCAATAAACGAGTAGAGTGTTTTTTTTTCAACTTTTAAAAATCCCAGGCCACATTACCATCAACAAATCTAAAATATAAATGATAAAAAACAATAAACGCAACTTGAGCATACTGGGCCACAAAATTTTCTACTAGTCAAGGCAAGGCAAGGCAACCAAGCAAAGCTTCACTTAGTTGGTTTTTATATATAAATTCGGGTTCATTTCTAAACAATTAGAATTGTATTCTCTGCTTATGCAGGCCGACAGAGTATATATGTATGCGTGTGTGTGTGAGTGTGCTTGCATGGGAGACTGTGTATGTGTTAGTGTGAATGCGTGTTGCGTTAAAAAAATTTTGTTAAATATTTGTTTTAGTCTTAAATAAAGTATTTAAAGGGAAATACATACGTACATAGTTGGCACAGTGGAGCGTTGATTTTTAATTTAGCAGATAATTCTTATAAATAAAAAAAAAAAAACAATTGAAAATAATTTGACTACAACAAAATTCTGTCATAGAAATTACAAACTCATTAGTGGGGTAGAACACGGCTGCCCGGTACCAGTTAATATACGAATAACATAAAAACAAAAATTTTGTATTAATTTTCTCAAAAGTTATAGCGAAAAAGAGAGGGCTAATTTTACTTGTTTTATTTTTCAAAAATTAAAGGATCTATATATAACTTTTTTTATTATCACTAAAAGTAAAATGTAGAATAGCTCTATTTGTTGTAGGTTACTTTTGTCACCCCCTACCCCGGCAACAGGTAATACAAAGCATTTTCCTCTGGAATTTTTACTTGATATTTGTGAAAATGTAGACCTAGAACGTGTGAAAATGTGAAAATCGTATTCAACTTGTAGAAATCTAAGTTATAGGGTCCCGGGGCAATTTCGTCTAGCGGTTTTCGAGAATTTATACCGCTTTGTCCAATTCAATAGCCCCTAATGTGGCATATAGGAAGCAGCCGAATTATCCCTCTATCATCTGATGAAAGTTTAATCCAAAAATATTAATCCACCCCAAAATTATTGAAAAAACAGCGATATCAAAAAACTTATTTTATAACAGTTATTTTGAGAATTAAAGAAAACACCTATAATATAATATTTGGAACAGTTATTGTGGAACGCATAAATAAAACCTCAGTTGAAACTCTTAAAATATAGTTTTATTTTTCGCACCAGAAAAGAAAACTTATTTTATGTAAATTGATACTCAATATAATCACTTTGCATTGAAATTGAAAAAATTGCCATTAAAATAAAAATATTTGGGTTTTTAATGTGTTATTATTTGATTCTTGTTTTTAACTATTTTATTTCTTTTTATTTTCATAGCCAGCTAAATAAAATCCTATTGTGACTGCACTAATAATAAAGAAAGAGACCAAAAACAATTTATAGAGAAAAAATAAATCTCCTCAAAAGAAAATAAACAAAATGAGTTTTATATTATAACGGCAAAATAAAACTCTTTCATTCAAGTTTTTATTTATATTGAAAAATAGCTGGGGTATAATCACCGCATGATAGAGAATTTTGAGTAAAATATATCGTATCGATAGCGATTCTTCGATCGATTATAATCTTAGTAAATATCATTTGATAGCTATCGTAAGCAAAACAAATTAATTTTTTAACGAGCACGATCAACAAAAAATTTAAGTTTTATTTAGTTTTGGGTTAACACAATTAGTTATTAAAATTTTAAATAAAATTACATCTTTTGAATTTGGAAAAAAACATGTCAGAAGAACCAATTGTTTATTCATATTATAATTGTTTTAGCACAATTATTACCTAAATTCATGGTACATTTATTTTTTATTTACTTGCATTTGAAAAAAATTTTAAGAAAATTACGATTCGATTGATATCATATCAGGTGATTTGCTAATTTGACGCGTCTCACTAGACTTCTGTTCTAGATGGATTTTCTTTTTTAATTATCAAAATAACTGTTATAAAATAATTTTTTGCAGTTTCTAATTCACACATATCTCTGGTCAATACTGACTTGCAGAGTTTATCCCACTAAATCATAGATGCTCTGAATTTAAGAACAGACTTTTTTCCACTTGTCCATTGTTAGACTGCAAGTATTTACTGCAAAAGTAGTTAAAGTACTGCACAATCATTTTTTAAATTTACTTTCAAATAAATGGTCTAATATGCATTCATTAGTTTTATGTCATATTTTTCTTTCAGTGTACTAGACATGGAATGAAGTATCTTGAACAGGTTGAATGCATTGATGCTGTTATATTATTACGAAAACCACTCTATTCAATGACTGTTGTTTATTTGAATGACTGTGTTTTATTATTCATAAAAAATTGTATTCATGTATGTGTAACTGTAGCAATTCAGGGTTTATGTTAATTCGTAGAATTTTATAGTGTAAGGCTTGTGTGTGAGCTGTGTGTTATTTATGCCTGTGTTAGTGTATAGGCTTTATGATAGCTTTAGTTCTAGAATTTGCTAGATTAAGCATTTTCATTTACTTTGTTGTTCTATACATCATACCCCTAGAAGTATGCAGTAATTTCTAGAAGATTGTAGACGGTTCCCGGCTAAACTAAAGATTTGAAATGTGCGTTACAGTTTGCTTAAGTGAAACAGTATATAAGACACTACTCAGATTGCCAGATGAGTTCAGTTCTGGTTGAGACATTAGACTGTAAACGAGGTGTGTGAAAAACAATAAAGTGTCGTTGGGACGGTTATAAATAAAATGTGTTTCTAAAAGGTGTCCGAACAAGAACGCAAGATTTAAATTTGGCGCCATTCGAAGTGTCATTGTTTGACATTTGAACAATTGTTATTGTTAGCTAGTAGAAGGTACGAGGTTAGTAAAAACTGACCATGGACAGCGAAGGGAGTTCGTTAATTGGGTATTGGAGAGCCAACATGAAAATGCTGATTTTGCCGATAAAATCATCTTCAGTAACGAGGCCCATTTCCATCTTGATGGCTTTGTCAATAGGCAGAATTGTCGTATTTGGGGTGAGAGAAATCCTCGAGTAATTCACGAGAAGCAAATACATCCTCAACGTGTCACTGTGTGGTGTGGTTTTTGGGCTGGAGGAATCATTGGACCTTTTTTTTATGAAAATGAGACAGGCCAAGCACAAACAGTCAATGGTGTTCGGTATCGTGAAATGATAACCAGTTTTTTCTTGCTTAGAATGGAAGAAATGAATGTGGAGGGCTTGTGGTTTCAACAAGACGGCGCCACATGTCATACAGCCAGAGAAACAATTCAATTGCTGCATCAGTCATTTATTTAAAATTTAAATCTTGCGTTCTTGTTGGAACACCCTTTACAACAAGTGTTGAGAAAAGAGAACAAATTGTGTTTTTATTTTACAACAAAGAACCCTTAATAAACTAAACATTTTTATGATAGGGTAAAAAGGTAACAATATATTAAACTTGACTAGTTAGGATTTGTATTTTTTATGATAATGCCTGTGAAAGAGACAGAGACTGCTTGTGATGATATTTGACCAACAACCAGTTTAACACATTAGGTGTAAATGCAAAAAGGAACCTGAGCCATAGTAAATATTAGCGATTAAAGAAGACTTTAATTGATTGATCTTACCATCCTGTTCTTAGGCATTTACTCCCGAATGACGTTTATCACATAGAAATAAATGAAAATACTATTATCATATACGATATGCCATAACTAGCAATTTAGATTGTGAGTCATTAAAGAGGGTGCTAGCGTTCAATTCAATAAGGATGGGCTTAGCCTACAGCTAAGTTCGGAGTCAAGAGACTGTTGTCTGTTAGACACAATTATATATCTTATTTATATTTAGATAAATGATTTAAAGAATTTTTTCTTTTTTCATACCCACCATAAATATGCTGTAGCAGCTTTAACTTTATCGAGTGCACTAGGAAACGGTAAAACAATTTTTCCAACAATTTTTCACATTGTTGTGAGATGAGTGTCTGCGTGACAGTTGTTGCTTTTGCCTTTGATATAGCCAGTTTACTTGCCTGTGTGCCTGTTTGCTTGTTTGTTTTATTACTTGTATAGACTTGTGCTTTAAATCTTTGACCAAACACTCGTTAGGCTAAATCTTTGAGCTGTAAATACCATGTCGACGTTTGGTTGTATGTATGTATACATGTCCGTAACGTTTAAGTTTATCACTCATTCACTGTTTGGCCCATTTAACTCCCCTTGTGTCTAATACTTGTAAACTTACTAATACAATATTAAAATGAGGAAAATACTTAAGCATAAATAATAAAACTTTATTTCTAGCAACAATGCCGGCCTTCTGCTTGTCTTTTACACTTTTGTTGTTGTAGGATTTTCATTTTCATACTCTTTTTTTCTTTGTTCGTTTGTTTTAATAAGAAGCTGGTTTGATATTAAATTTCTTGAAGTAAAATTTTTCTTGATGATCATGATTAGAAAGAATTGTTGTAAGAAACGGCTTGCAGTTATGCAACAAACAAATTTATTTTCTGTAACTAAACTAAAGCATTTTTATTTAAAGCATCGTTTCCATTGCTGTGTAATTTTATTTTTTTTTTCATTTAAATGACAGTTAGACAATATGACAGACAAACCGAATAGACATACTAGAAGTATTGTTGTGCGTAAGATAATATCAAGCAAAAACTATTATACTGATTATTGTGGTTGCTATGGCTTTGTGTATGCAAATATTATATTCTAATTCTAAATGCTTAAACCAGCTTTAAAACAAACAAATATTATTATCAGAGCTCTTACACGAATTAACGCAATTATGAATTTATAAATTGAGAAAGCACTTGTTTAATTTATAATTATTTTTTGTAAAGTAAAAACAATTAAGCAACAAAAATAATTAAAAATTTTGAAATTAAATTTTTGTTAGTTGGTGGAAAATTGTATTCTTTTTCTTAGTAATCATGCCCTAAACTTTTAGTTTAATTGAGTTTGAATAAAACCAAGCAGTTGTCAATGAAGTCACAAATGATTTTAGTTAATTTTATTAATTAATCTAATGAAAAATTCATTATATTTCAATCAATGACACCATATCATTAGACTAATGCAATACTTACACATTTCATTAGTTTAATGAAATGATTTAAAAAATAGTTTTTTTTTTCCTTAAATAAATTTAAAACTCCTAATAATAAATTTAGAATGGAATTCCCTTAAGTGAAGCAAAACTGTAAGTAATAAGTGCACATGGTATTGAAATGTAAAATGGTTTTTAATGTTTTTGCCAATACATTGTGCGAAAAGTTTCTTAAAAATTTGTTATTTACTTTTGCAAAGTAAATGTTTTCTGCCTTCTTTATATTTAGATTTTTTTGTAAGTTATGAAAAAATAATTTCATTTTTCCTGATATATTTTTAAGTAACTGTATTACGCAGTAATGTGTAACAATGTTGTAATTTTTTTAAATGTTCAAATTGAAACCTGCATTTTATGCTGACACGTGTGTATGTGTATGTCTGTGTGTGTGCCAAGTACCCTGTATATATTTTGTTTAAGCAAAATTCTCTTCGAAGTTATTCACTAATAATTCACTATTTTTTTCTTAAATAAAAGTAAAATTTTTGTTCAAATTAAAGAGAAAATTAGTGTCAGGAATTTCACGTAAAATTTTGCTCACGGTATTAGTGCAGAGTGAAATATTTTTTTTGTGGTAAAAGTGTTAACTTATGTTGTTCAACAGTTTCCAGTGTCCAGTGCATGTAAAATAAGGAATTTCGGATATTTTATAATATTTTAAGAGCAAAAAATATATATATATTTCCTTTACTGGAGCAATTTAAGATAGATTTTTACGGTAAAGAAGTCAACTTTTGTGGATAAATGATTTTATCAGGAAATAATTGATTTTTTTTATAGGTAGACCATCACCCTTTTAGCCCGTCTATCTAGACAGCTTAACATAGAGGTAATTGATTTATGGCTTTGCATTTTTTTTAAATTTGGCTTTGGATCTAAATTTTTAAATTTGAAAATTAAACTTTAAGACAAATTTAGGAAAAATACTTATATTTTCTAATTAGTTTGCCAGCAAAAAGTAAGTGAACAGATTAAAGGAAAAGAGTGAACAAAACAAGAGAAAAAGTTATTCACGATATATGGAATTTGCAGGGATTTATTCACGATTACTATTCCAGGGTTCAAAACGGAGTCTTGCGACTCTAATTGAGGGCCATTAGGCCCCCACGCAAGCCAACTATCCCAGTGAAAATGAAAAAAATTGGGGGAAAACGATATTATAATAAGGGTGATTTTTAATATAAGGCCAAGAATTATAGGTTTGCTGTTCTAGGTCCAGGAATCTTATAAAGCTAATTCAGTAAAGGCTCACTTACTTGGCACTGAAGTTAATATATAAAATCTTTATGATTGCAAAGCATATGGTTTCACTCTTTTTTCTAAAATAATACTAAAGCTGAAGGCATCATTTCAAAACAACATCAGGCGCACAGGGTTTAATTTTACTCACAATGTAACAGCAAAATTTTAATAAATTGAAGAAAAATTCATATGTAACTAATGTTAAGAACATTTTAAAATAAAGAATAACACTAGAAGCATACATTTAGTTCTCATGTATTAAACTATGTAAGTTAAGCATTTTGCTAAATTTCATTTGAATTAATAAATTTAAAAAATTAAACTTTTGTTAAAATTGTTGTAAAAAGCAAACAAACTGTTGCGAAATTGCTTATAAAAAATCTTTGCTCAGTTTTAAATTAATATGATTAAGGATATAGACAGCTGCCATATATCCTTTATTTCAAAAATCATATTTTATAGAAATTTTTTATTAAAATGCTCTAGAAATTAATAAATAACTACATATTTGGAAAATTTAATTTCTTTTAAAATGAGTCCAAGGATATGCTTTGCTTTTAACACATCCTTTATTTGAAAACTTGCATTTATGCTGAAATTTAAAAAAAAAACTAGTGAAAGTTTGTTATTTTATTAATTATTTTATTTTGATTGGTGTAAGGATATGCCAAAGTTAAAAACTATTACTAGGAGAAGGATATTAATCTCCATAAGTTGTTGTACTTAGTTTGGTCTTAAGATCTGTTACTTCTTCATACATCTTTTATTTTAAAAATTAAATTTTTTCTAAAATTAGCATAAAAATACAAATATTTTACATTACTATTTTCTGTGACGATATACATATGCAAAGGTTATAAGCAAAAATAAATTTCTTCCCAAATTAGATATAGAATGAATAGGAAAATAACTAACAGCTGCTTAGCTTTTAAACTAATTTTATTGATATAACTGCAAGGATACGCATACCTTCTGTATATCCTTTATTTTAAAAATTACATTTCTGTTAAAATGATCATAAAAACGCAAATAAATTACACTATTAACTTCTGTGATAGCTATTGGTTAAATAACATACATATGCAAAGGTTAGGTTTATGCCTTTTATTAACAAAAATAAATTTCTTCCCAAATTAAAAATTTTATGAATTCCAAATTAGCTAACAATTTGTAATATTATGGTGGTTAGCTTTTAAAAATTTTATTACTTTTATAACTGCAAGGATATGCATACGTGCTATATATCCTTTATTTAAAAAACATTTTTTTCTTTGCAGACTGCAGCAAAACTTTGTAAATAGATAATGTTAAAATTATAAATTTTTGTTTTTTAAAAATAAATTTTAACAAATTTTACAGAAAGTTTTTTTTAAAAAATTTTTTTTTTATTTTTTACTTGCAGGGTATGATTGCACAAGCGATACAATTGCAAAAGCATTTGTAGCATCCATAAAGTAGGCAATGATTTAAATTGTAATCCGGTTTTATAGGCTTTGCATGCCAGCAAACATTAAATATTAAATTGAAGAGTATATACTTCACTATACGACATGCGATTCTCAAAGCTTTGGCAATATTCAAAGAGTTGTGAATATAATCTTTAAATCACTTACTTGCTTAGTTGAAGTTAAGGAACACTTTTGAGTTTAATTTATGTGAACATCATTTTCAGTTCAATAATAAACCTGCGTGTTTGTTGGGATTTTAATGCTTATTTTGTTTGAACAAGCAAACAATGTAACATACTTCTACATACTTACTTCTACCTGTTCAGCTATTTAAGTACCCTGCAAGCAATTCGATAGTCTACTACAAACATTAACGCATTTATAGCCAACTTTTAGATTATCATTTAACTTCAATGTAAATTAAAATGTTTTTCAGTCAATAAATTGTGTTGAGAATAAAATATCAAGTAGAGCAAAAATTGTATTGCTGGACGAATTGACGAAGGTGTCAACTGTTGTGCATAAACAATTTTGTTAAGAAATAATTTAATTTGTTTCACAATAGATAAACAAAAAATTTGGAACATTTATTGATTTGCATTAAGAGAAAATCCAAGAAAATAGATCAATTCGTCGGGCTTTACGAGATGCTTCCAATAGAGGCTAGCCAACTTTGACTGAAAAGCTTGAAAAAGTTGCCAAAAACGGGAGATTATGAATGGACTTCCTCAAAAACAGCCAACGTGGCCATATAATCGTGAGAGAAAATCAAAATTTAGCGATTCTACGAGTATGACTATACGAGTATGACATCAGATTTCGATTAAATTTTTTGTTTTATAAAAAAAGTAAGTTTGTTTAGCCTTTCGTTCTCGAGGTTGGATTATAATTATTTATTTTTATTTTGGTATTTCGTTGAAAATTTGTGAAGCTTCTGCACAAAAATTATTATTATTAAAATTAATTTTTAGGTTTTAGTGAACTTTATATAAATAAGAAACCCTGACATTTTACTGACTACTCAACAGCTAATTTTAAATTAGTGAAAAGTCATACTTCATGGTACATAAAACTCTGTTCAAATAGTCAGTTGTTTCCTTCAAAATTACACAATTTAAATATTTAACAAGCAAGACTGCATAATTTAAAAATGGATATAAAATTACTTAGTTGAGTTGCTGGCAGGGCATGATTTGATTGTATGTGAGAATGAGATAATGTTGCTTTTGCGTACGTAAAATCCAGACATGTTACATTAATGCAATGCAAAGTAATACAATATCGATGTATGTATGTGTGTAAACAACACAATGTAAATTGTGCATATTTGTGTTCTTATGGAAAATACATTAAAATAAAAGTATTAGCATTGAATAAAAATAAAACAGCTTAAAAATGCTCACAAGAAAATAAAATTTTTATACATGAGCCTTAAAGTAGGCACTACAAAATGGAAAAGTACTGATTTACAGTCTGTGTAAACATTATTCGTTAAAAAAGAAACTTGGCTGGCATTAAAAAGCAATAAATAAATTTAAAATTTTACGGAATTATGCAATAGTGGGTGAAATAAAATAAATATTTTAAAATAATTATGCAATCCCAAAAAGACAAAAAGGCAAATAATTAAATTACGTACAACAACTTTAATTATTAAACTGACAGAAGTGTTTGTTTTTTGTTTGTTCAAAGAACAATTAAGCTTTAAATTATGTAAATGTTCAACAATAATGTTGAACATAATAAATGCAAACAAATAATTAAAATTCAGAAAATAAAAACAAAACTTTTTGTTGTAATACCTTTAATCAAGCCAATTTAAGTTAGATTGTGGCGTAGTGCCATTAAAATACTTTAAAAAACATTTACGTTTTTCTATAGTTTTTTACTTAAAAAAAGGGGAGAACAAAACAAAAACGACAAATAATTCCACTTGAGAAACTACCTTTTTATTTAAACTTTTTAATACCTTAACATACCGAAAAAAAGAATGCAAAAATAACAACAACAAACCCCGAACATAGTGTTGAAAAGGAAGAAAAATTATGTCATTAAAAAGGACTAAACACAAAAGACAGCATTAGTGAGTAAGACGTGTAAACCAGCAGCCACCTTTAACTAACTTTAACACTGCTGTAACTGACAGCCAGCAGAAAGGCTGCTTTCACTGCAAATTTATTTTTGAAAAAAAAAAAAACTGAAATAAAAGAAATTGTGCAAAAAAAAACTGATATCGTACTTTTCTTTATTTTATTTTTTGTATATAGAAAAACAGGAATACTTTGTTAGGTCGTAGCCGATTCCTTCCTACCCTTTTTTACAACAGTAAAAAAAAAATTAATTAAAGTTGTGTTTGTAAATTCCATTTTGGTTGAAAGAGGTTTTCCAATTTAAAAAAAATTTTTATACTATTTTTGTTTTATCTCACTAGAAATAATTTTCATTATTAAAAATTTTATTTATTAATATTAAAAATCTTGCTGACCTTTTAATGGGACTTTGCAAAGAATATGTAAATACAGACAAGTCTTATATGCCCTTCAGCATTACCAGGAGCTAAATAAATAAGCTAAGTTGCTGTAAAAAAAATCTAGAAAAAGTTAAATTACGCACAAAAAAAAGCCAGAAAAGTTAGAAAAAATATAGCTTTATAAGTTCAAAATTTTCTTTATTTTTTTATAAGAATGCTTGTGTTTCAAAACCAAGAAGAGAAATTAAAATATCAAAAATTAAAGAAAATAAAGTCTTTAATTTAATTATTTTTCAACTTAAGTATTGTTAAATATGTTAACATATAAAATTCTAAATGCCTTCACATAATATTTTTTTTAAGCAACACAAATCCGCAAAACTTCTTAGTTTGTCTGCCGACAGGAATCGAACCTGCGATCTCCAGAGCGGTAGATTAGTACGGTATCTACTAATCTATAGGGGCACGCAATTTCAATGCGATTTCTTTGCTTAGATTTAAATTGTTTCATCATACTAAAAAGTGCTTAACCTCAACATTACTAACGATTATACTAGACAACTAAATACTAAATTAATGAAATCCAGGAGCGTATGATTTTTTATTTAATCGGAATTCTTTTGAATAAAATTTTTATTATTAAAGTGAGGCATTATTAAGCCATTTCAAAAAAATGTGTCTTGAAAACTAAAGCTTCGGTATAAAGTATTTACATGCAAAGAATAAAGTGCATTTTTTACAAGGTAGACACCAAATAATTTTCTTCACTCCTATTATTACCTTTACCTTTGGGTAGACCAGTTTATCAGTTTAAATATTAAAGTTTTATGCAAAATATTACTTTAAATAATTTGGTTAGTATTTTGCCTCCCAATTCTAATGTAAAAATTTTTTTATATAAACAATAGTAGCAACTTAATTCAACATTGTACAGACAAAATATTAATTTAATTCAAGCTCGAAGTTTATAGAAATTTTTCTTCAGAAATTTGTTGTAATATTTCCAAAACAAAAAAATAGATAATTTTACCTTTTTCAAGAACAAAAAAAGGCTAGAAAAGAGCTAAATACTAAATCATAAATTTCGAGGGTAAATGGGAGAAAATAAGGCTAAGTCTATCCTTAAAAGTTCTCAAATTGCAATACTAATGCCTTTCATTGTTGCACCCAAATATTCATAAGTTTAATTTTGCACATTTTTCTTAATTATTAAAAAAAATAATAACAAATTCTAAAAAGGATTTTCAATCACAAATATTGATTAAAGTAATTCTCTTTAAATAAATAAAATAAATAATTTGTTTCAGTTAAAGAAATCCAAATTAATGGCATTCATAATAAAACACGTTCTCGTATACTCATTTTCAAAACCCATAGAATAACTGTAGGTACTCATTTTTTAAATTTAAAAAAACCAAATTCTAAGAAATTTTAATATGCTCTTTACAAAAAACAAACAATTTTTTATAGTATTTTTTTGTGCTTTTCATAAATTTTTTTTAGACGATTCATTTATTAGTTTCGTGTTAAGAATGCAAAATAAATTAGATTTAATTTAAAATGTTTATAAACAATTTTTAAATTGATGTAATTAATTGTTTATGGAGAGCCATTCAAAACTTGGCAACAAAAAAAATTACTTCTTAACCAAAAAAATAAATTTAATTTAGTTCTAATTTAAAACATTTAATTCTAACAATTTTCAATAAATATTATTTTTTTTTTTAATTTGAGGAAAAGGATGTCAGAAGAAGCCGTTTGATCAAAAATTATTTTTGCACAATTTTTGCCTAAATTCATACTACAGTTTCTTTTTATTTACTTGCATTTGACAAATATTTGTGTATAAATCTATTACAAAAGAGTCGTAGGTACATAGGTGCTTAAAGGTCAGAAAACGATGCGTGAAATTACTTTTAGGTAAGCGCACGTGACTCACTCCGTGAGAGTGAGTGACTAAAAGTTGCACGGATTGTACGATAAAACTTTCCAAAGCCTTAATTTAAAAAAATTTATTCTAATTTGCACAGTAATTAATTGGGAAGTAATTAATTTTAGCTTACATTTTATTTTATAAAAATCAATTTTTTTTGAGAAATACTAAAATGTAATAAAATATTTTTAACAATAAATTATCATTAAAATTTTTATTAAAAAAATGATTTTTTCTTATAAAAACTAATTTCTATTTGGGTTTGAATGCCCGGCTATAAAAGAGTAAAGCCTGCAGTATTTGAAAAACTTTTTTTTTTAACAAATTTAGAAAACAGTTTGTAACTTTTCTATTTAATTTCTTGTTAATTACTCGTATTTTCATTTATGCTTAAAACGTATTTTGAAAGCTAAACAAGTTAAAAGCTGCTTTCCCCATTTCTTTAAGGGTGGTTAAATTTTAAGGGCCGATGTTGAATGTGAACCACACCTAAATGTCAAGTTTTTTTTGCATTTCATTTGACATTTCTAAATTTCAGACTAACTCAATTTGAACCATGGAAAGATACACGATGGAGCAACGCATTAAAGTTATTCAGGCTTATCATGAAAATGGGCGTTCAAATCAAAATGCATATCGTAGACTTCGTGATTTTTTCTTCTTCAGTGATGAGGCACATTTTCACCTCAGTGGATTCGTCAGTAAGCAGAATTGTCGCATTTGGCGAATGATAATTCAAAAGTGATTGTCGAAAAACCAATGCACCCACAAAGAGTGACTGCTTGGTGCGGCTATCTTGAAATGATAACAAACTTTTTATGGCCTGAATTGGAAGATATGGATGTTTACGATATGTGATTTCAACAGGACGTTGATACTTTCCACATAGCTAACGAAACAATGGCTCTTTTGCGTAACAAATTCAATAGCCGTGTTATCTCACGTGGTGGCGATGTCAATTGGCCGCTAAAATCATGTGATTTGACGCCGTTGGACTTCTTTCTTTGAACGAAAAGGTGTACGTCAAGAAGCCAGCAACAATTCAAGATCTAAAGGATGAGATAATTCGGCACATTAACTGCACAGAACCTCAATTATGCTTCAGTGTCATCGAAAATTTGGATCATCGGATGGAGGTGTGCCGCCGAGGTCGCGACAGCCATTTGGCCGATATTTTGTTTCATGAATAATTGAACCATACCATATTATCATAATAAAAAGAAATGGGAATAATTTGCTAAATAATTTGTGTTTTATTCAAAATCAACATCGGCCCTTTAAATTTAGCCACACTTTATTTTGTTAAATTAAAGTTTCCCTTTTTGTGTATCTACTCATATACTTGGCATTTTTGCTAGTGTATTTTATTTGCATGAGCTTAATGGTACCATCACCACTATTACAGTAAATGCATGTAAGGACATTGAGTAAAAAGCTGGAGAGAAAGCATAATTATTAGCCTGAAACTATGCTTTGAACTTAATTAGCTGCGCATTAACAAATTGTTCATTTTTTTGTGTTTATTTTGTTGGTTTCGGCGTTGTTAACGGTGTTGGCAAGCAGTATGTAAGAGAAAGTAACAAAAAAAAAACTCGAACAGTCATTTATGTATTTATTCCCTCTTCTTTTCTCTTCAGCGCTAAGGTTTATTTGATTGTAATAACATTTTGCGAAAGTAACGGTTTGCCATGGAAGACAACAAGCCTAACTAAGTACCTATGAGTACATACGTACATACATAGTACATATAAAGTACGAGTAGCTGCAGTTTTATTATTTTTTTTTTGTCTTTTGCCTTTTGCCACTATGCTGATGCTGTTAGGTAAAGCAGAGAATTATTTTCTTTTTTTTTTTGCTTTGAAACGGAAATGTAAAATGTCATCCTGCAGGCAAAGTGTGAAGATTTTTTTTTTGGTTTTACAAATGTAATCATGCTGTAACTTGAAACAAAAAGAATAAAACTAAAAGACCTCAAACAACCAGCATAATTATTGTTACTAAAACCCATAATTTATAAAACCAAGAAGTTTTACAAACTAGAGATTAAATTAAATTTAATAAAAACAAAAAAGGTAATTAAAATTAAATACAAAAGACTTAAATAATTTTATTAAACCACCAAACCAGTGTCTGGGGTTAAAATACATTTTTCTGCATGTCAATTACTATCAAATTATCAGAAATTAAATAACAAATAAAAAATATCATGTACTTTCAATAATAGGGAATTACATGGAAATATTATTGAATAGGTACATATACTGACCTAAAAATAGAGAGTAATAATACATACGAAAAACCTAATTAAAAAAAGAAATAAATAAGTGAAAAAATCATATAGAAAAATCTATTACTCAATTTTATTTAATTTTAAAAAGACAAAAGAAGCATCATTAGCAACGATATTTTAATAAATTATGTAAAATTTATCAAAATTTTTCACTTAGGTATCATGATATTCGATATCGAGTAAAATGTGTCGTAATTTGATAGCGAGTGTTCGATGGAGTCTTCAACATCATACCATAGCAAAGAAAAAAGTTTTTGAAAAATGCAAATTTTATTTATTTTTAGGTTAGTAAGTTTATATTTACATACATACATACACATATTCCCTAAATAAAAGAATCCTTTTAATTTTCTTCACTATACAAAAATTCTTCATGCACAATTGCTTCCTAAATTCATGCTTTACTTTTTATGTACTTGAATTTTGCAAACATTTGTGTATAAATCTATTACAATATAATTCTATTTTAAGTTGGTGGTGATCTGAATGCAAAACACACTAATTGGGGGGATACAGTGAACAATTTTAATGGTGAAGTGATTTCGAATTGGCTTCAAAATGAAATTATTTCAGTTACAAGAATTTGTGATTCGTATCCTACTTATCCAGGCGGCGCATATCATTTAGATCATTTCATTGTAAGAAACGACATGGTGGATAATTTCAATTCAAATTACCAAACTGTTACACTACCCACTTTTTCCGATCATATTCCCTTGGGGTTGCATATTTACTTGTCGTACTTTAGTTTCATTTTAAAAGTACCGAGACATTTCGTTTCCTATAAGGGCACAAATTGGAACTCATTTAAAATTGATGTAATTAATGCCATCATGAACCATTTTCCACCGAACAATAGGAACTTGTCTGACAGCGAAATAGATCATTTTATAGAAGAGTTTAGTTCGTCTATTTATTTTATAATGCAAATGCATTCCAAGGAAATTGAAGTCAGGAATAAAAAGTATGTTGCTTCGGATAAGGTGAAGAATTTGCTTAGAATCAAATACAACTGGCAAAAGGATTTAAAAATAATATTTAACAGAACGTTAAATCGAAGAAATTCCGCATATTTACTGATTTCTAAGCAAATTGAACTAATCAAAATTATTATAAAAGAGCAGATTGAGCTGGAACAGGCAAATTTCTTTAAGAACAGGTTAAAGGGAATTAAACCGGGTCCTGGGCTTATAAAGAAATTTTTAAGGTCATCGGAAATAGGTATAACGTTAAAGATATTTTTGTTGGTGGAGTTAAATTTACTGAGTCCGACCAAAAATTGAGAACTTTTAAGCGGCATTTTGCATCTGTTTTTCAAGGCTCTCCACCAAACAGAGATATTTCGGAGATAAACGAGACTATCAATGATGCAATTTTATAGGCCTCGAATTGTATGACATTTAATGATAGGAATACGCCATTAAATAACTTGATGATAGTTGAATTTACGAGTTTAACTTCTGTGTTAGGAATGTCTAGTGAAATAAATAATAAAAAATCGTTTGGCTTGGATGGCATATCAAATTATGTCAACAGAAAGCTTCCATCTAAAGCCTTTGAATACCTTACGATATTGTTTAATAATTGTTTAAACAATTGTTATTTTCCGCTAGTATGAAAAATAGCTAAGATTGTTCCGATTCCAAAGCAAAAGGGTAACAGTGATATAAATAATTTAAGACCAATATCGTTACTTTCTAATTTGAGAAAACTATTTGAGAGAGTTATAAGAAAGAAAATGGATATTGGCATGTCAGATGTATATATTCCCCAGAAAGAGTTTGTTTTTAAGAAAGGTAACTCTACAGTGCATGCTCTTTTAAAGTTTCACACGGACGTGGTACAAAATTTAAGGGAACGTATGTGCACTGTAGCGGTATCTCTTGATGTTGAAAAAGCATTTGACAAGGCATATCATGATGGTATTTTGTTTAAAATGAATAAGATCTGTTTTAATCCATCAATTATAAAATTATTTCAAAGTTTTTTGAAAAACAGAAGATTCTGTGTACAGATTGACAATAGGCTATCAACACAAGGTGAAATATCTTGTGGTGTTCCACAAGGCTCTGCATTGGCCCCTCACTTATATAACATATTTATATATGATTTTCCATATGAATTATACAACTCCCAAGCAATACTTTATGCTGATGACTCACTCCTTTATGCTCATGATGAATCTCCTTTAATTGCATTATAACGTGTTTCATTACACTTGCAAGTGGCAGATGAATTCTATACTAAATGGGGTATAAAAATAAACGTTGTGAAGAGTAACGCGATTTGCTTGCGAAATGCTTCTGGAAAGTGTAAGTACTCTGTTGTTCCAGAAAGTAAGGATTTGAGATTAACTATAAATGGTGATGAAATCACATTTAAGGATAGTTTCAAATATCTTGGTGTTAATTTTAATAAGATTTTCAAATTCAACAAGCATGTTGTTTATAACATAGAGAAGGCTAATCGGGTTAAGGGAGCCTTTTCGAAAATGTTCAATAGCACACATTTACCAGTGAAAACGAAATTGCTTTTATATAAAGTTAGCATACGACCCATCCTTTTGTATGCGTTTCCAATTTGGTTTAGCATTTCAAAAACTATTATGGATAAATTGGAAATATTTGAACGTAATATTTTACGAAAATGCATTGAGAAGAATAATAAAACGTTTAACAAAAGATTTTCAAATAAATTCATTTACGAAAGTCTAAATTATCTTCGATTTCATTCTACGCTCTCGATTTATTAAAAAAATTTGTAGATAGAATGTCTTATTTTGAGGGAAGTGAAATTCAAAACATTTTGTCAACAGAGCAGGGATTTACTTGGTCAAATACCCAATATATTTCTGCTATTGGAATTTTACATTAACAGGGCAATAGTTTTCCTGGTATTAACTTTTACTCAAGTACTACTCCTGGCATTCACAGGGGATAATTTTTATTTGGTTTTGTTATTAATATTATTATTTTTTTTAATGTTTGTTTTTTAATTATTATTTTGTAAGTTTAGGTCTAAAATTAAGATTTAATTTTAAGTATTTTTTAGTTTTAAGTTGATTTGGTGTAGATATAACTCTACTAGTATAGCTAAGTGTCGGGAGCAAACACTGTTTCTTTTCCATATTTTATATGTAAATTAATTGTTTAAAGTTAATATATCTGAATTTGTATTAGCAAGAAGCATAATCAGACAAGTTATGTAATTAAAATAGTACTTTTAAGTTCACTTTGATAAACAATAATAATGTGGCAAGTATATCTTGTAATATGAAAAAAAAAAAAAATAAGTCTCAATAAATATTTTCACTAATTTTTCTATTACAATATGAAAAAAAAAAAATACAATTCGATAGATATCGTAACAGATATATATCGAAATATTACACTGTGCAACCAAAAAAAAAAAAAAAAAAAAAATACCTGTTATATGCTGGCGGCTACAACAAGAATATGTTTTTGAAATTTGGCAAACACCTCCAAAATATTGAGTTATGGGTAAGAAACTGTACTTAAGAATATCCACTGATTTTAAGTTTCTCAGTAGATTTAGAAAGAAAACATTGAGGCCGTTTGAATGGTATATATGTATATCATTTGAGTAAGCTTGAGAAATCTGTGCGTATTTTTTAGGCCAAACAATTACTTTTTTAATTTTGTTCGCCATTTTTTAAGCTTAGAGGCGTTTTTACACAGTATTTTAAAAAGGAGCTGTACAATTTTTGAATTTAATTTCAAAATATGTTTATTTTTGAGTAAAACGGAATTTTTTTTAATCCGCTAAATATTTATTTTTTCAGATATACAATTTTTTATCTTTTCACTCGAAAATGTTTGCTAGCCGTTTTTTTTAACTCAGAATCATCAGTATACCGTTGAAGTGACCAAAAATATTTTGCAATCATTTTTATTTTATTTTTTGCCCAGGTTTTCTGGGAAGAAGTTCAAATGTGCATGCAGGAAATGAAATGGACATATTGAAGCCTATTTAACCATACGCACTTAAAAATTCATTAACAACCATGACATAGTCATCAAAAAATTTTTAATTTTTCAAAAGGAAAAGAAAGGTTTATGCGAATTGCGAATCATAATATTTAAAATTTTTTTTTCCTATTAGAATCATCTACTTGAAAAATTGAAATTTCAATTAAGAATTTTATTAAGGCTCTTGACTTGAAAAATAAACATAAAAAAAAAAAAATTACGTACTTGCTGTCATATCCACTAGATGTATAATTAACCCAAATAAATATAAGCGATTTCTACGATTTCACACATTTTTTAGCTATCCACTTCATGTCAAATGGCCCTAATGTTAGGTACTGCACTAACATACGTATTTTTTCTTTCTTCTCTTTTTTGGTTTTGAACACCTAAAACATAAAACCAGTTTACGATTATCATTCATCCCACGATATCATACCTTTCAGCATTTTAATACAGTTTTTTGTTTAAAGTCTTAAAGCCTTTAAGGTTTTTCTTTTTTATTTAAACTTTTATTTTTTCAATTGATTTGTTTGTTTGCCGACAGTATCAATTACCACTTTCAATTTACAATCACCGGTCAGTTTTCATTGTGAAGAATTTTTTTTAACTTCTCAAAAAAAAAATTCTTTTTCTGTGTGTTTATGTGTTTTATATGAACTAATTTGTCCTTTTGCATCTAGCTGTTATCAAACTTAAACGAAAACTTTTTATTCAAAAAAAATTAAATTATTTTGGTTTTGCATGCTCAACACGTAGCTCTCTCTCTCTCTCTCTCTCTCTCTCTGAATTAAAGTTTCGTTAAAAAAGTTTTTTTTTTTCCTTTTTCCTTTTATATCTTTTGTCTTGCTACAAGTCATACTTAAGTAAGTAGTTGAATATACAACTAAATACTGTTGATGAGCTAACCTACAGTAAGGATGTGCATACCATGAATAATAACAAGTGAACCAGTGGTTAGCTACCAAAGCACATATATATCTACACCAGGTAAAAGAGAGAGGAAATTTAAAAAAGAACTGATAGCAAAAGAACAAAACAAAACTTTTAAATGTCACATTTCCGTTTTTATTGCAAAAACGTAAAAGAAGAAAAAAAATTTTTTTTAATAGTAGCAGCATTAGAATGAGAAAACAACTAAATAAAAATCTTGTTTATATACTTAATAATAGTTGAGATGATTACAAACCCTAAATAAAATAACTCTTCGTCACACAGTAAGTTAAACAATGAATGAAAATTTAAATACTAAAACACCCAGCATTTCAATAGTTGTTTTATTTAAAAAATAATACAAAACTTATATATATGATATTGTCTTCTACACTGTCATCAACAAACAATAAAATACAAAACAAACAAAACAAATAAAAATAAAATAACGAAATTCTTTAAACTGGGCGACAAAAAAATCTGGAGGATATCATAAGCGACACATTGTCACCGAAAAATGGAAAAATAAAATAAAAATACTTAAATTTTAAATAAATAATTAAATCTTTTAAATTTGTTACTGTATAATAATTGAGGGACGACAATATAAACGACATTGTCTTTCTTACACACTATCAACAAAAAAATTTTAAATTGAAAATAAAAGAAAAGAAGTTATAAAATAATCTAATGAATTTTTATAAATTTTGCAAAATAAAAAAACATAAAAAATTAAACAGTGTGGAAAAAAAAATTAAAATTAAAATCATAAAATAAAAACATTGAAATTAAGTACGAGGTATGATCAAAAAATAACCGTTATTTTAAATTTTTTCAAAAAGTATTTATTTAGTAATCAATAACTATCTTGTCCCCTTCAAAGTATTCCCCCTCAGATATAATACACTTATGCCAGCGTTTTTTCTAATCGTCGAAACACTTCTGAAACGCACTTTTTGGTATCGCCAACACCTCCTGTTTCGATTTTTCTTTTACCTCCTCAATCGTAACAAAACGCTTTCCTTTCAGCGGTGTCTTCAGTTTTGGGAATAGGAAAAAGTCTCAGGGGGCCAAATCTGGTGAATACTGTGGCTGAGGCATGATTACGGTGTTGTTTTTGGCCAAAAAATTACAAACAAACGACGATTTTTTTGGTCAAAATTCAGTAATTTTGGAACAATCTTCGCTGCCGCACGTTTCATGCCTAAAACATCCGTAAAAATTGCTTGGCATGAGCCGAACGATATGCCAAAATCATCAGTAACCTCTCCAATAGTGATTCGACGATTATCTAAAATCATTTTCTTCACTGCTTCAAAGTTTTCATTGGTTCTTGACGTGCTCAGGCGGCCAGGACGAGCATCGTCATTTATATCTTCTCGGCCTTCCTTAAATCGTTTATACCACAATTGAACTTGTGTTCTGCTCATAGTAGACTTTCCAAACGCCACAGTCGACATATCAAATGTCCTTGCACATTTAATTTCCTTTTTTACGCAAAACTTAATACAGTTTCTTTGATTAATTTTTTGAAATAGTAAAAAATCGAAGAGCACACCAAAACACGACCAACCTTTTTATCTGTCAAAAACAAACTGACAATTCAAAATGGCTGATATTGTCAGCATAAATAACAGACATGTGTACCAACATAAAAAAAAAAATGGGAAAATCAAATATACGTACCTCACGAAAATTGAAAATAACTTTTATTTTTTGATCATATATAATTAAAATTAAACACTGAAATCTTTAAAAATTATAATTATAGTTGAATGACAATATAATCGACATTGTCTTACACACTGTCATCAAGAAAATGCAAATTAAAAATTTTAAAAAATAACAATTAAAAATTAAATATTAAAATCTTTTAAACTGTTATGGTAGTTAAGGAACCTAATAAGTGACATTGTCTCACACACTATCATAAAAAAATTTTTAATTAAAAATAAAAGAAACGAGTTATAAAATAATCTATTGAAACTTGTTAAATTTTATAAGCAATAATTTTTTTTTGAAAGACATTATAAGGGATACTGACCTAAACATTGTCTCCAAAAAAATGAAATTTAAAAATAATATATAAATTAAAAAATATATTAAACAACACTGTCTTCAATATAATAAAAATAAAATAATACATTTTTTATTAGTTATTAATAAGCCTGTTCTCTGTTGATATTTTATTTTCAGCTGGGTTTGCTTATTTTTTGCAGGTTGATCTAAATTGTAAATTTTAAACTTAAAACATGTTGATCATAATGCCGCTTAGACTCGACGTAATAACTATAACAATTTAAGGTCAAAAAAATGTATAAATCCATAAAAAGCATTCTTGTATTTATAATAAGGGCTTATTAAGAGAATTTTCTATTTTTTTTAATTAAATTTGTTTAATAAGCGTTTATAAAGTCTTTGAAAATATATATATTTATTTTGTTTCTCACATAGATTCTTCTATTATTTATAATAAAAACATTAAGATAATTCTCTGATAACTGTTTGTTTTATTTATAATTCACATATTTGCTTTTTGGTTGGACTACCATTTATTTCTATACCCGACAATACATTTGTGCCAATAATAAAAATTTACTTAGGTCTTATTAACTCAAATTCAAGAACTACAACTTTAGAAGCAAATAAAAGAGTATCTTAAAAAATTAATTCTGTTCTAGCAAACGGTATTGTTTTCAAAACTGTGGAACATACGTCCCTGAACTACAATAATAAAGTTACTGAATAAATTGCAACAAAAATAAATTTTTACTTAAGTCAACTTTAGCAAATTTTCTTTATTAGCACATATATAAAATGTATTGCTAAAATTTAAGTCATTGATACTTGTAAGGCCTGCTGGGTAGCTGAGTTTCTTTCCATATTGTAAATAATTTTTTTAATTCACATTTTATTCAGAGTATATTTTGCTAAGAAAAATTTTTGATTTATTGCTTTGCTAAGTTGCACAAATTTTTATTTATTTTTTTCTGCTGAATTTTTTTATTTTTTTATACTCGTACGTACATACTTGACTTTGTGTTACGTATTGGAGTGGATTTTAAACACGTTTCAAATGTCATATCAAATGCAACATTTTTTTTGTACAGAATGCATGACATGTGGTAGCAAAGATGAAGAAAAAAAAGAAAAAGAATGACATGAAATATGTTTATATTTTGTATTAAGACGTGTATCTACTAGATGTGTTGGGTTGCAGTCATATCCACTTTTCTTTTATAAATAAAAATAAACAAAAAAACGAATAAGAATAGAATAGCATACGAATACAACTAAATTTAATAGAGTGTATGAGTGATATTTAATGTTAAATATAAATATAGAAAAATTTATTAAAAGTAAAGAACAGCTTAACAAAAATTGGTTTATATGTGCGTGTTCTGCCCAATCAAAGCAAAGTATTTAAATTTTTAGAGATAATAATTAAAAAACGGAAGCTTGTGACTAAAATAGGTATCCATTGGCCACTTCGTACACCCATCATTAGTTTATTCTTTCATACTAATACATTACACAAAAGTTCAATGAAGTAAAGTAGGTTAGTTTAGGTTACACAAGATGCCCAAATAAGAAAATCAGAAGCTGGGCTCACCTGCGCCCCCGATGTGGTCCCTTGTGTGATAAAGGTATAAGAGGAAGTGATAGAAGAGTAAAATGAAGAGAAATAAACTAGAAGACAGATGGTGAAGATGAGTCCGTTAAACAAACCAATTGCTACTTCTAACGAAGCCATATAGCACGTCGACCCTTATAGTCGCCAGCAAGTAGCGCTCTCCAAAGTAGTACTTGCACCGCAAGACACCGGCAGTGAAGGTGTTCTATAGTAAATAAAGAACTTAAATGTAAGTAAAGGTTTCTAGAAATTATTTATGGTAACACTCATTAGTGACTTACTTATTTATTTTTTGTTTTGGATAGCTAAACGTATTGGCTTCAATTAGAATTTTTTTCTTGTGGATAGTACAAGTAAATTTTTTTTATAATTTTTTCAAAAAAAGCAAAGGGGATGGTTTTTTTTGGCGAAAAATATTTGCTTAGCACTATCTGCAAAAAACAAAATTCTAATTAAAGCCAATATGGTTCTCTATCCAACGCAATATAAATCAAGTCGATATCCAGAAAAGTTAGCAAGTTATGACCAAAAAGGTAACCAGTTCTACTACTGCCTCTTTCCGGCCACTTTTTAGTAGAACTGGTTACCTTTTAAGTCATAACTTGCTAAGTTTTCCAGATATGGACTTGATTTCTTTTGCGTTGGATAGCTAATCGTATTGGCTTTAATTAAAAATTTTTTTCTTGTGGATAGCGCAATTCCATTTTTTTATCATTTTTTCAAAAAAAGCAAAGGGGGTAGTCCATGGTTTTTTTTGGCGAAAAATATTTGCTTTGCACTATCTGCAAAAAACAAAATTCTAATTAAAGCCAATATGGTTCTCTCTCCAACGCAATATAAACCAAGTCGATATCCAGAAAAGTTAGCAAGTTATGACCAAAAAGGTAACCAGTTCTACTACGGCCTCTTTCCGGCCACTTTACCTTTTAAGTCATAACTTGCTAAGTTTTCCAGATATGGACTTGATTTCTTTTGCGTTGGATAGCTAATCGTATTGGCTTTAATTAGAAATTTTTTTCTTGTGGATAGCGAAATTCCATTTTTTTATCATTTTTTCAAAAAAAGCAAAGGAGGTAGTCCATGGTTTTTTTTGGCGAAAAATATTTGCTTTGCACTATCTGCAAAAAACAAAATTCTAATTAAAGCCAATATGGTTCTCTCTCCAACGCAATATAAACCAAGTCGATATCCAGAAAAGTTAGCAAGTTATGACCAAAAAGGTAACCAGTTCTACTACTGCCTCTTTCCGGCCACTTTTTAGTAGAACTGGTTACCTTTTAAGTCATAACTTGCTAAGTTTTCCAGATATGGACTTGATTTTTTTTGCGTTGGATAGCTAATCATATTAGCTTTAACTAGAAATTTTTTTCTTGCGGATAGTGCAAGTCCATTTTTCCATCATTTTTTCAAAAAAAGCAAAGGGGGTAGTCCATGGTTTTTTGTGGCGAAAAATATTTGCTTTGCACTATCTGCAAAAAACAAAATTCTAATTAAAGCCAATATGGTTCTCTCTCCAACGCAATATAAACCAAGTCGATATCCAGAAAAGTTAGCAAGTTATGACCAAAAAGGTAACCAGTTCTACTACTGCCTCTTTCCGGCCACTTTACCTTTTAAGTCATAACTTGCTAAGTTTTCCAGATATGGACTTGATTTCTTTTGCGTTGGATAGCTAATCGTATTGGCTTTAATTAAAAATTTTTTTCTTGTGGATAGTGCAATTCCATTTTTTTTATCATTTTTTCAAAAAAAGCAAAGGGGGTAGTCCATGGTTTTTTTGGCGAAAAATATTTGCTTTGCACTATCTGCAAAAAACAAAATTCTAATTAAAGCCAATATGGTTCTCTATCCAACGCAATATAAACCAAGTCGATATCCAGAAAAGTTAGCAAGTTATGACCAAAAAGGTAACCAGTTCTACTACTGCCTCTTTCCGGCCACTTTTTAGTAGAACTGGTTACCTTTTAAGTCATAACTTGCTAAGTTTTCCAAATATGGACTTGATTTCTTTTACGTTGGATAGCTAATCGTATTGGCTTTAATTAGAAATTTTTTTCTTGTGGATAGGGCAATTCCATTTTTTTATCATTTTTTCAAAAAAAGCAAAGGGGGTAGTCCATGGTTTTTTTTGGCGAAAAATATTTGCTTTGCACTATCTGCAAAAAACAAAATTCTAATTAAAGCCAATATGGTTCTCTCTCCAACGCAATATAAACCAAGTCGATATCCAGAAAAGTTAGCAAGTTATGACCAAAAAGGTAACCAGTTCTACTACGGCCTCTTTCCGGCCACTTTTTAGTAGAACTGGTTACCTTTTAAGTCATAACTTGCTAAGTTTTCCAGATATGGACTTGATTTCTTTTACGTTGGATAGCTAATCGTATTGGCTTTAATTAGAAATTTTTTTCTTGTGGATAGTGCAATTCCATTTTTTTATAATTTTTTCAAAAAAAGCAAAGGGGGTAGTCCATGGTTTTTTTTGGCGAAAAATATTTGCTTTGCACTATCTGCAAAAAACAAAATTCTAATTAAAGCCAATATGGTTCTCTCTCCAACGCAATATAAACCAAGTCGATATCCAGAAAAGTTAGCAAGTTATGACCAAAAAGGTAACCAGTTCTACTACGGCCTCTTTCCGGCCACTTTTTAGTAGAACTGGTTACCTTTTAAGTCATAACTTGCTAAGTTTTCCAGATATGGACTTGATTTCTTTTACGTTGGATAGCTAATCGTATTGGCTTTAATTAGAAATTTTTTTCTTGTGGATAGTGCAATTCCATTTTTTTATAATTTTTTCAAAAAAAGCAAAGGGGGTAGTCCATGGTTTTTTTTGGCGAAAAATATTTGCTTTGCACTATCTGCAAAAAACAAAATTCTAATTAAAGCCAATATGGTTCTCTCTCCAACGCAATATAAACCAAGTCGATATCCAGAAAAGTTAGCAAGTTATGACCAAAAAGGTAACCAGTTCTACTACTGCCTCTTTCCGGCCACTTTACCTTTTAAGTCATAACTTGCTAAGTTTTCCAGATATGGACTTGATTTCTTTTGCGTTGGATAGCTAATCGTATTGGCTTTAATTAAAAATTTTTTTCTTGTGGATAGTGCAATTCCATTTTTTTTATCATTTTTTCAAAAAAAGCAAAGGGGGTAGTCCATGGTTTTTTTGGCGAAAAATATTTGCTTTGCACTATCTGCAAAAAACAAAATTCTAATTAAAGCCAATATGGTTCTCTCTCCAACGCAATATAAACCAAGTCGATATCCAGAAAAGTTAGCAAGTTATGACCAAAAAGGTAACCAGTTCTACTACTGCCTCTTTCCGGCCACTTTACCTTTTAAGTCATAACTTGCTAAGTTTTCCAGATATGGACTTGATTTCTTTTACGTTGGATAGCTAATCGTATTGGCTTTAATTAAAAATTTTTTTCTTGTGGATAGTGCAATTTCAATTTTTTTTATCATTTTTTCAAAAAAAGCAAAGGGGGTAGTCCATGGTTTTTTTTGGCGAAAAATATTTGCTTTGCACTATCTGCAAAAAACAAAATTCTAATTAAAGCCAATATGGTTCTCTCTCCAACGCAATATAAACCAAGTCGATATCCAGAAAAGTTAGCAAGTTATGACCAAAAAGGTAACCAGTTCTACTACGGCCTCTTTCCGGCCACTTTTTAGTAGAACTGGTTACCTTTTAAGTCATAACTTGCTAAGTTTTCCAGATATGGACTTGATTTATTTTGCGTTGGATAGCTAATCGTATTGGCTTTAATTAGAAATTTTTTTCTTGTGGATAGTGCAATTCCATTTTTTTATCATTTTTTAAAAAAAGCAAAGGGGGTAGTCCATGGTTTTTTTTGGCGAAAAATATTTGCTTTGCACTATCTGCAAAAAACAAAATTTCTAGTTAAAGCCAATATGGTTCTCTATCCAACGCAATATAAACCAAGTCGATATCCAGAAAAGTTAGCAAGTTATGACCAAAAAGGTAACCAGTTCTACTACTGCCTCTTTCCGGCCACTTTTTAGTAGAACTGGTTACCTTTTAAGTCATAACTTGCTAAGTTTTCCAGATATGGACTTGATTTATTTTGCGTTGGATAGCTAATCGTATTGGCTTTAATTAGAAATTTTTTTCTTGTGGATAGTGCAATTCCATTTTTTTATCATTTTTTAAAAAAAGCAAAGGGGGTAGTCCATGGTTTTTTTTGGCGAAAAATATTTGCTTTGCACTATCTGCAAAAAACAAAATTTCTAGTTAAAGCCAATATGGTTCTCTATCCAACGCAATATAAACCAAGTCGATATCCAGAAAAGTTAGCAAGTTATGACCAAAAAGGTAACCAGTTCTACTACTGCCTCTTTCCGGCCACTTTTTAGTAGAACTGGTTACCTTTTAAGTCATAACTTGCTAAGTTTTCCAGATATGGACTTGATTTCTTTTGCGTTGGATAGCTAATAATATTAGCTTTAACTAGAAATTTTTTTCTTGCGGATAGTGCAAGTCCATTTTTCCATCATTTTTTCAAAAAAAGCAAAGGGGGTAGTCCATGGTTTTTTTTGGCGAAAAATATTTGCTTTGCACTATCTGCAAAAAACAAAATTCTAATTAAAGCCAATATGGTTCTCTCTCCAACGCAATATAAACCAAGTCGATATCCAGAAAAGTTAGCAAGTTATGACCAAAAAGGTAACCAGTTCTACTACGGCCTCTTTCCGGCCACTTTACCTTTTAAGTCATAACTTGCTAAGTTTTCCAGATATGGACTTGATTTCTTTTGCGTTAGATAGCTAATCGTATTGGCTTTAATTAGAAATTTTTTTCTTGTGGATAGCGCAATTCCATTTTTTTATCATTTTTTCAAAAAAAGCAAAGGGGGTAGTCCATGGTTTTTTTTGGCGAAAAATATTTGCTTTGCACTATCTGCAAAAAACAAAATTCTAATTAAAGCCAATATGGTTCTCTCTCCAACGCAATATAAACCAAGTCGATATCCAGAAAAGTTAGCAAGTTATGACCAAAAAGGTAACCAGTTCTACTACGGCCTCTTTCCGGCCACTTTACCTTTTAAGTCATAACTTGCTAAGTTTTCCAGATATGGACTTGATTTCTTTTGCGTTGGATAGCTAATCGTATTGGCTTTAATTAGAAATTTTTTTCTTGTGGATAGCGCAATTCCATTTTTTTATCATTTTTTCAAAAAAAGCAAAGGGGGTAGTCCATGGTTTTTTTTGGCGAAAAATATTTGCTTTGCACTATCTGCAAAAAACAAAATTCTAATTAAAGCCAATATGGTTCTCTCTCCAACGCAATATAAACCAAGTCGATATCCAGAAAAGTTAGCAAGTTATGACCAAAAAGGTAACCAGTTCTACTACGGCCTCTTTCCGGCCACTTTTTAGTAGAACTGGTTACCTTTTAAGTCATAACTTGCTAAGTTTTCCAGATATGGACTTGATTTCTTTTACGTTGGATAGCTAATCGTATTGGCTTTAATTAGAAATTTTTTTCTTGTGGATAGTGCAATTCCATTTTTTTATAATTTTTTCAAAAAAAGCAAAGGGGGTAGTCCATGGTTTTTTTTGGCGAAAAATATTTGCTTTGCACTATCTGCAAAAAACAAAATTCTAATTAAAGCCAATATGGTTCTCTATCCAACGCAATATAAACCAAGTCGATATCCAGAAAAGTTAGCAAGTTATGACCAAAAAGGTAACCAGTTCTACTACTGAATCTTTCCGGCCACTTTTTAGTAGAACTGGTTACCTTTTAAGTCATAACTTGCTAAGTTTTCCAGATATGGACTTGATTTTTTTTGCGTTGGATAGCTAATCATATTAGCTTTAACTAGAAATTTTTTTCTTGCGGATAGTGCAAGTCCATTTTTCCATCATTTTTTCAAAAAAAGCAAAGGGGGTAGTCCATGGTTTTTTTTGGCGAAAAATATTTGCTTTGCACTATCTGCAAAAAACAAAATTCTAATTAAAGCCAATATGGTTCTCTCTCCAACGCAATATAAACCAAGTCGATATCCAGAAAAGTTAGCAAGTTATGACCAAAAAGGTAACCAGTTCTACTACTGCCTCTTTCCGGCCACTTTACCTTTTAAGTCATAACTTGCTAAGTTTTCCAGATATGGACTTGATTTCTTTTGCGTTGGATAGCTAATCGTATTGGCTTTAATTAAAAATTTTTTTCTTGTGGATAGTGCAATTCCATTTTTTTTATCATTTTTTCAAAAAAAGCAAAGGGGGTAGTCCATGGTTTTTTTGGCGAAAAATATTTGCTTTGCACTATCTGCAAAAAACAAAATTCTAATTAAAGCCAATATGGTTCTCTATCCAACGCAATATAAACCAAGTCGATATCCAGAAAAGTTAGCAAGTTATGACCAAAAAGGTAACCAGTTCTACTACTGCCTCTTTCCGGCCACTTTTTAGTAGAACTGGTTACCTTTTAAGTCATAACTTGCTAAGTTTTCCAAATATGGACTTGATTTCTTTTACGTTGGATAGCTAATCGTATTGGCTTTAATTAGAAATTTTTTTCTTGTGGATAGGGCAATTCCATTTTTTTATCATTTTTTCAAAAAAAGCAAAGGGGGTAGTCCATGGTTTTTTTTGGCGAAAAATATTTGCTTTGCACTATCTGCAAAAAACAAAATTCTAATTAAAGCCAATATGGTTCTCTCTCCAACGCAATATAAACCAAGTCGATATCCAGAAAAGTTAGCAAGTTATGACCAAAAAGGTAACCAGTTCTACTACGGCCTCTTTCCGGCCACTTTTTAGTAGAACTGGTTACCTTTTAAGTCATAACTTGCTAAGTTTTCCAGATATGGACTTGATTTCTTTTACGTTGGATAGCTAATCGTATTGGCTTTAATTAGAAATTTTTTTCTTGTGGATAGTGCAATTCCATTTTTTTATAATTTTTTCAAAAAAAGCAAAGGGGGTAGTCCATGGTTTTTTTTGGCGAAAAATATTTGCTTTGCACTATCTGCAAAAAACAAAATTCTAATTAAAGCCAATATGGTTCTCTCTCCAACGCAATATAAACCAAGTCGATATCCAGAAAAGTTAGCAAGTTATGACCAAAAAGGTAACCAGTTCTACTACTGCCTCTTTCCGGCCACTTTACCTTTTAAGTCATAACTTGCTAAGTTTTCCAGATATGGACTTGATTTCTTTTGCGTTGGATTGCTAATCGTATTGGCTTTAATTAAAAATTTTTTTCTTGTGGATAGTGCAATTCCATTTTTTTTATCATTTTTTCAAAAAAAGCAAAGGGGGTAGTCCATGGTTTTTTTGGCGAAAAATATTTGCTTTGCACTATCTGCAAAAAACAAAATTCTAATTAAAGCCAATATGGTTCTCTATCCAACGCAATATAAACCAAGTCGATATCCAGAAAAGTTAGCAAGTTATGACCAAAAAGGTAACCAGTTCTACTACTGCCTCTTTCCGGCCACTTTTTAGTAGAACTGGTTACCTTTTAAGTCATAACTTGCTAAGTTTTCCAAATATGGACTTGATTTCTTTTACGTTGGATAGCTAATCGTATTGGCTTTAATTAGAAATTTTTTTCTTGTGGATAGGGCAATTCCATTTTTTTATCATTTTTTCAAAAAAAGCAAAGGGGGTAGTCCATGGTTTTTTTTGGCGAAAAATATTTGCTTTGCACTATCTGCAAAAAACAAAATTCTAATTAAAGCCAATATGGTTCTCTCTCCAACGCAATATAAACCAAGTCGATATCCAGAAAAGTTAGCAAGTTATGACCAAAAAGGTAACCAGTTCTACTACGGCCTCTTTCCGGCCACTTTTTAGTAGAACTGGTTACCTTTTAAGTCATAACTTGCTAAGTTTTCCAGATATGGACTTGATTTCTTTTACGTTGGATAGCTAATCGTATTGGCTTTAATTAGAAATTTTTTTCTTGTGGATAGTGCAATTAAATTTTTTTATAATTTTTTCAAAAAAAGCAAAGGGGGTAGTCCATGGTTTTTTTTGGCGAAAAATATTTGCTTTGCACTATCTGCAAAAAACAAAATTCTAATTAAAGCCAATATGGTTCTCTCTCCAACGCAATATAAACCAAGTCGATATCCAGAAAAGTTAGCAAGTTATGACCAAAAAGGTAACCAGTTCTACTACTGCCTCTTTCCGGCCACTTTACCTTTTAAGTCATAACTTGCTAAGTTTTCCAGATATTGACTTGATTTCTTTTGCGTTGGATAGCTAATCGTATTGGCTTTAATTAAAAATTTTTTTCTTGTGGATAGTGCAATTCCATTTTTTTTATCATTTTTTCAAAAAAAGCAAAGGGGGTAGTCCATGGTTTTTTTGGCGAAAAATATTTGCTTTGCACTATCTGCAAAAAACAAAATTCTAATTAAAGCCAATATGGTTCTCTATCCAACGCAATATAAACCAAGTCGATATCCAGAAAAGTTAGCAAGTTATGACCAAAAAGGTAACCAGTTCTACTACTGCCTCTTTCCGGCCACTTTACCTTTTAAGTCATAACTTGCTAAGTTTTCCAGATATGGACTTGATTTCTTTTGCGTTGGATAGCTAATCGTATTGGCTTTAATTAGAAATTTTTTTCTTGTGGATAGCGCAATTCCATTTTTTTATCATTTTTTCAAAAAAAGCAAAGGGGGTAGTCCATGGTTTTTTTTGGCGAAAAATATTTGCTTTGCACTATCTGCAAAAAACAAAATTCTAATTAAAGCCAATATGGTTCTCTCTCCAACGCAATATAAACCAAGTCGATATCCAGAAAAGTTAGCAAGTTATGACCAAAAAGGTAACCAGTTCTACTACTGCCTCTTTCCGGCCACTTTACCTTTTAAGTCATAACTTGCTAAGTTTTCCAGATATGGACTTGATTTCTTTTGCGTTGGATAGCTAATCGTATTGGCTTTAATTAGAAATTTTTTTCTTGTGGATAGCGCAATTCCATTTTTTTATCATTTTTTCAAAAAAAGCAAAGGGGGTAGTCCATGGTTTTTTTTTGGCGAAAAATATTTGCTTAGCACTATCTGCAAAAAACAAAATTCTAATTAAAGCCAATATGGTTCTCTATCCAACGCAATATAAATCAAGTCGATATCCAGAAAAGTAAGCAAGTTATGACCAAAAAGGTAACCAGTTCTACTACGGCCTCTTTCCGGCCACTTTACCTTTTAAGTCATAACTTGCTAAGTTTTCCAGATATGGACTTGATTTCTTTTGCGTTGGATAGCTAATCGTATTGGCTTTAATTAGAAATTTTTTTCTTGTGGATAGCGCAATTCCATTTTTTTATCATTTTTTCAAAAAAAGCAAAGGGGGTAGTCCATGGTTTTTTTTGGCGAAAAATATTTGCTTTGCACTATCTGCAAAAAACAAAATTCTAATTAAAGCCAATATGGTTCTCTCTCCAACGCAATATAAACCAAGTCGATATCCAGAAAAGTTAGCAAGTTATGACCAAAAAGGTAACCAGTTCTACTACTGCCTCTTTCCGGCCACTTTACCTTTTAAGTCATAACTTGCTAAGTTTTCCAGATATGGACTTGATTTCTTTTGCGTTGGATAGCTAATCGTATTGGCTTTAATTAAAAATTTTTTTCTTGTGGATAGTGCAATTTCAATTTTTTTTATCATTTTTTCAAAAAAAGCATAGGGGGTAGTCCATGGTTTTTTTTGGCGAAAAATATTTGCTTTGCACTATCTGCAAAAAACAAAATTCTAATTAAAGCCAATATGGTTCTCTATCCAAAGCAATATAAAAAAAGTCGATATCCAGAAAAGTTAGCAAGTTATGACAAAAAAGGTAACCAGTTCTACTACGGCCTCTTTCCGGCCACTTTTTAGTAGAACTGGTTACCTTTTAAGTCATAACTTGCTAAGTTTTCCAGATATGGACTTGATTTCTTTTGCGTTGGATAGCTAATCGTATTGGCTTTAATTAGAAATTTTTTTCTTGTGGATAGTGCAATTCCATTTTTTTATCATTTTTTAAAAAAAGCAAAGGGGGTAGTCCATGGTTTTTTTGGCAAAAAATATTTGCTTTGCACTATCTGCAAAAAACAAAATTCTAATTAAAGCCAATATGGTTCTCTATCTAACGCAATATAAATCAAGTCGATATCCAGAAAAGTTAGCAAGTTATGACAAAAAAGGTAACCAGTTCTACTACGGCCTCTTTCCGGCCACTTTTTAGTAGAACTGGTTACCTTTTAAGTCATAACTTGCTAAGTTTTCCAGATATGGACTTGATTTCTTTTGCGTTGGATAGCTAATCGTATTGGCTTTAATTAGAAATTTTTTTCTTGTGGATAGTGCAATTCCATTTTTTTATAATTTTTTCAAAAAAAGCAAAGGGGGTAGTCCATGGTTTTTTTTGGCGAAAAATATTTGCTTTGCACTATCTGCAAAAAACAAAATTCTAATTAAAGCCAATATGGTTCTCTATCCAAAGCAATATAAAAAAAGTCGATATCCAGAAAAGTTAGCAAGTTATGACAAAAAAGGTAACCAGTTCTACTACGGCCTCTTTCCGGCCACTTTTTAGTAGAACTGGTTACCTTTTAAGTCATAACTTGCTAAGTTTTCCAGATATGGACTTGATTTCTTTTGCGTTGGATAGCTAATCGTATTGGCTTTAATTAGAAATTTTTTTCTTGTGGATAGTGCAATTCCATTTTTTTATAATTTTTTCAAAAAAAGCAAAGGGGGTAGTCCATGGTTTTTTTTGGCGAAAAATATTTGCTTTGCACTATCTGCAAAAAACAAAATTCTAATTAAAGCCAATATGGTTCTCTATCCAAAGCAATATAAAAAAAGTCGATATCCAGAAAAGTTAGCAAGTTATGACAAAAAAGGTAACCAGTTCTACTACGGCCTCTTTCCGGCCACTTTTTAGTAGAACTGGTTACCTTTTAAGTCATAACTTGCTAAGTTTTCCAGATATGGACTTGATTTCTTTTGCGTTGGATAGCTAATCGTATTGGCTTTAATTAGAAATTTTTTTCTTGTGGATAGTGCAATTCCATTTTTTTATCATTTTTTAAAAAAAGCAAAGGGGGTAGTCCATGGTTTTTTTGGCAAAAAATATTTGCTTTGCACTATCTGCAAAAAACAAAATTCTAATTAAAGCCAATATGGTTCTCTATCTAACGCAATATAAATCAAGTCGATATCCAGAAAAGTTAGCAAGTTATGACAAAAAAGGTAACCAGTTCTACTACGGCCTCTTTCCGGCCACTTTTTAGTAGAACTGGTTACCTTTTAAGTCATAACTTGCTAAGTTTTCCAGATATGGACTTGATTTCTTTTGCGTTGGATAGCTAATCGTATTGGCTTTAATTAGAAATTTTTTTCTTGTGGATAGTGCAATTCCATTTTTTTATAATTTTTTCAAAAAAAGCAAAGGGGGTAGTCCATGGTTTTTTTTGGCGAAAAATATTTGCTTTGCACTATCTGCAAAAAACAAAATTCTAATTAAAGCCAATATGGTTCTCTATCCAAAGCAATATAAAAAAAGTCGATATCCAGAAAAGTTAGCAAGTTATGACAAAAAAGGTAACCAGTTCTACTACGGCCTCTTTCCGGCCACTTTTTAGTAGAACTGGTTACCTTTTAAGTCATAACTTGCTAAGTTTTCCAGATATGGACTTGATTTCTTTTGCGTTGGATAGCTAATCGTATTGGCTTTAATTAGAAATTTTTTTCTTGTGGATAGTGCAATTCCATTTTTTTATCATTTTTTAAAAAAAGCAAAGGGGGTAGTCCATGGTTTTTTTGGCAAAAAATATTTGCTTTGCACTATCTGCAAAAAACAAAATTCTAATTAAAGCCAATATGGTTCTCTATCTAACGCAATATAAATCAAGTCGATATCCAGAAAAGTTAGCAAGTTATGACAAAAAAGGTAACCAGTTCTACTACGGCCTCTTTCCGGCCACTTTTTAGTAGAACTGGTTACCTTTTAAGTCATAACTTGCTAAGTTTTCCAGATATGGACTTGATTTCTTTTGCGTTGGATAGCTAATCGTATTGGCTTTAATTAGAAATTTTTTTCTTGTGGATAGTGCAATTCCATTTTTTTATAATTTTTTCAAAAAAAGCAAAGGGGGTAGTCCATGGTTTTTTTTGGCGAAAAATATTTGCTTTGCACTATCTGCAAAAAACAAAATTCTAATTAAAGCCAATATGGTTCTCTATCCAAAGCAATATAAAAAAAGTCGATATCCAGAAAAGTTAGCAAGTTATGACAAAAAAGGTAACCAGTTCTACTACGGCCTCTTTCCGGCCACTTTTTAGTAGAACTGGTTACCTTTTAAGTCATAACTTGCTAAGTTTTCCAGATATGGACTTGATTTCTTTTGCGTTGGATAGCTAATCGTATTGGCTTTAATTAGAAATTTTTTTCTTGTGGATAGTGCAATTCCATTTTTTTATCATTTTTTAAAAAAAGCAAAGGGGGTAGTCCATGGTTTTTTTGGCAAAAAATATTTGCTTTGCACTATCTGCAAAAAACAAAATTCTAATTAAAGCCAATATGGTTCTCTATCTAACGCAATATAAATCAAGTCGATATCCAGAAAAGTTAGCAAGTTATGACAAAAAAGGTAACCAGTTCTACTACGGCCTCTTTCCGGCCACTTTTTAGTAGAACTGGTTACCTTTTAAGTCATAACTTGCTAAGTTTTCCAGATATGGACTTGATTTCTTTTGCGTTGGATAGCTAATCGTATTGGCTTTAATTAGAAATTTTTTTCTTGTGGATAGTGCAATTCCATTTTTTTATAATTTTTTCAAAAAAAGCAAAGGGGGTAGTCCATGGTTTTTTTTGGCGAAAAATATTTGCTTTGCACTATCTGCAAAAAACAAAATTCTAATTAAAGCCAATATGGTTCTCTATCTAACGCAATATAAATCAAGTCGATATCCAGAAAAGTTAGCAAGTTATGACCAAAAAGGTAACCAGTTCTACTACTGCCTCTTTCCGGCCACTTTTTAGTAGAACTGGTTACCTTTTAAGTCATAACTTGCTAAGTTTTCCAGATATGGACTTGATTTCTTTTGCGTTGGATAGCTAATCGTATTGGCTTTAATTAGAAATTTTTTTCTTGTGGATAGTGCAAGTCCATTTTTCTATCATTTTTTCAAAAAAAGCAAAGGGGGTAGTCCATGGTTTTTTTTGGCGAAAAATATTTGCTTTGCACTATCTGCAAAAAACAAAATTCTAATTAAAGCCAATATGGTTCTCTCTCCAACGCAATATAAACCAAGTCGATATCCAGAAAAGTTAGCAAGTTATGACCAAAAAGGTAACCAGTTCTACTACGGCCTCTTTCCGGCCACTTTTTAGTAGAACTGGTTACCTTTTAAGTCATAACTTGCTAAGTTTTCCAGATATGGACTTGATTTCTTTTACGTTGGATAGCTAATCGTATTGGCTTTAATTAGAAATTTTTTTCTTGTGGATAGTGCAAGTCCATTTTTTTATCATTTTTTCAAAAAAAGCAGAGGGGGTAGTCCATGGTTTTTTTTGGCGAAAAATATTTGCTTTGCACTATCTGCAAAAAACAAAATTCTAATTAAAGCCAATATGGTTCTCTATCCAACGCAATATAAACCAAGTCGATATCCAGAAAAGTTAGCAAGTTATGACCAAAAAGGTAACCAGTTCTACTACTGCCTCTTTCCGGCCACTTTTTAGTAGAACTGGTTACCTTTTAAGTCATAACTTGCTAAGTTTTCCAGATATGGACTTGATTTCTTTTGCGTTGGATAGCTAATCGTATTGGCTTTAATTAGAAATTTTTTTCTTGTGGATAGCGCAATTCCATTTTTTTATCATTTTTTCAAAAAAAGCAAAGGGGGTAGTCCATGGTTTTTTTTGGCGAAAAATATTTGCTTTGCACTATCTGCAAAAAACAAAATTCTAATTAAAGCCAATATGGTTCTCTCTCCAACGCAATATAAACCAAGTCGATATCCAGAAAAGTTAGCAAGTTATGACCAAAAAGGTAACCAGTTCTACTACTGCCTCTTTCCGGCCACTTTACCTTTTAAGTCATAACTTGCTAAGTTTTCCAGATATGGACTTGATTTCTTTTGCGTTGGATAGCTAATCGTATTGGCTTTAATTAAAAATTTTTTTCTTGTGGATAGCGCAATTCCATTTTTTTATCATTTTTTCAAAAAAAGCAAAGGGGGTAGTCCATGGTTTTTTTTGGCGAAAAATATTTGCTTTGCACTATCTGCAAAAAACAAAATTCTAATTAAAGCCAATATGGTTCTCTCTCCAACGCAATATAAACCAAGTCGATATCCAGAAAAGTTAGCAAGTTATGACCAAAAAGGTAACCAGTTCTACTACTGCCTCTTTCCGGCCACTTTACCTTTTAAGTCATAACTTGCTAAGTTTTCCAGATATGGACTTGATTTCTTTTGCGTTGGATAGCTAATCGTATTGGCTTTAATTAGAAATTTTTTTCTTGTGGATAGTGCAATTTCAATTTTTTTTATCATTTTTTCAAAAAAAGCAAAGGGGGTAGTCCATGGTTTTTTTGGCGAAAAATATTTGCTTTGCACTATCTGCAAAAAACAAAATTCTAATTAAAGCCAATATGGTTCTCTCTCCAACGCAATATAAACCAAGTCGATATCCAGAAAAGTTAGCAAGTTATGACCAAAAAGGTAACCAGTTCTACTACTGCCTCTTTCCGGCCACTTTTTAGTAGAACTGGTTACCTTTTAAGTCATAACTTGCTAAGTTTTCCAGATATGGACTTGATTTCTTTTACGTTGGATAGCTAATCGTATTGGCTTTAATTAGAAATTTTTTTCTTGTGGATAGAGCAATTCCATTTTTTTATCATTTTTTCAAAAAAAGCAAAGGGGATAGTCCATGGTTTTTTTTGGCGAAAAATATTTGCTTTGCACTATCTGCAAAAAACAAAATTCTAATTAAAGCCAATATGGTTCTCTATCCAACGCAATATAAACCAAGTCGATATCCAGAAAAGTTAGCAAGTTATGACCAAAAAGGTAACCAGTTCTACTACTGCCTCTTTCCGGCCACTTTTTAGTAGAACTGGTTACCTTTTAAGTCATAACTTGCTAAGTTTTAAAGATATGGACTTGATTTCTTTTGCGTTGGATAGCTAATCGTATTGGCTTTAATTAGAAATTTTTTTCTTGTGGATAGTGCAATTCCATTTTTTTATCATTTTTTCAAAAAAAGCAAAGGGGGTAGTCCATGGTTTTTTTTGGCGAAAAATATTTGCTTTGCACTATCTGCAAAAAACAAAATTCTAATTAAAGCCAATATGGTTCTCTATCCAACGCAATATAAATCAAGTCGATATCCAGAAAATTAGCAAGTTATGACCAAAAAGGTAACCAGTTCTACTACTGCCTCTTTCCGGCCACTTTTTAGTAGAACTGGTTACCTTTTAAGTCATAACTTGCTAAGTTTTCCAGGTATGGACTTGATTTCTTTTGCGTTGGATAGCTAATCGTATTGGCTTTAAGTAGAAATTTTTTTCTTGTGGATAGTGCAATTCCATTTTTTTATCATTTTTTCAAAAAAAGCAAAGGGGGTAGTCCATGGTTTTTTTTGGCGAAAAATATTTGCTTAGCACTATCTGCAAAAAACAAAATTCTAATTAAAGCCAATATGGTTCTCTATCCAACGCAATATAAACCAAGTCGATATCCAGAAAAGTTAGCAAGTTATGACCAAAAAGGTAACCAGTTCTACTACTGCCTCTTTCCGGCCACTTTTTAGTAGAACTGGTTACCTTTTAAGTCATAACTTGCTAAGTTTTCCAGGTATGGACTTGATTTCTTTTGCGTTGGATAGCTAATCGTATTGGCTTTAAGTAGAAATTTTTTTCTTGTGGATAGTGCAATTCCATTTTTTTATCATTTTTTCAAAAAAAGCAAAGGGGGTAGTCCATGGTTTTTTTTGGCTAAAAATATTTGCTTTGCACTATCTGCAAAAAACAAAATTCTAATTAAAGCCAATATGGTTCTCTATCCAACGCAATATAAACCAAGTCGATATCCAGAAAAGTTAGCAAGTTATGACCAAAAAGGTAACCAGTTCTACTACTGCCTCTTTCCGGCCACTTTTTAGTAGAACTGGTTACCTTTTAAGTCATAACTTGCTAAGTTTTCCAGATATGGACTTGATTTCTTTTGCGTTGGATAGCTAATCGTATTGGCTTTAATTAGAAATTTTTTTCTTGTGGATAGCGCAATTCCATTTTTTTATCATTTTTTCAAAAAAAGCAAAGGGGGTAGTCCATGGTTTTTTTTGGCGAAAAATATTTGCTTTGCACTATCTGCAAAAAACAAAATTCTAATTAAAGCCAATATGGTTCTCTCTCCAACGCAATATAAACCAAGTCGATATCCAGAAAAGTTAGCAAGTTATGACCAAAAAGGTAACCAGTTCTACTACTGCCTCTTTCCGGCCACTTTACCTTTTAAGTCATAACTTGCTAAGTTTTCCAGATATGGACTTGATTTCTTTTGCGTTGGATAGCTAATCGTATTGGCTTTAATTAGAAATTTTTTTCTTGTGGATAGCGCAATTCCATTTTTTTATCATTTTTTCAAAAAAAGCAAAGGGGGTAGTCCATGGTTTTTTTGGCGAAAAATATTTGCTTTGCACTATCTGCAAAAAACAAAATTCTAATTAAAGCCAATATGGTTCTCTCTCCAACGCAATATAAACCAAGTCGATATCCAGAAAAGTTAGCAAGTTATGACCAAAAAGGTAACCAGTTCTACTACTGCCTCTTTCCGGCCACTTTTTAGTAGAACTGGTTACCTTTTAAGTCATAACTTGCTAAGTTTTCCAGATATGGACTTGATTTCTTTTGCGTTGGATAGCTAATCGTATTGGCTTTAATTAAAAATTTTTTTCTTGTGGATAGTGCAATTCCATTTTTTTTATCATTTTTTCAAAAAAAGCAAAGGGGGTAGTCCATGGTTTTTTTGGCGAAAAATATTTGCTTTGCACTATCTGCAAAAAACAAAATTCTAATTAAAGCCAATATGGTTCTCTCTCCAACGCAATATAAACCAAGTCGATATCCAGAAAAGTTAGCAAGTTATGACCAAAAAGGTAACCAGTTCTACTACTGCCTCTTTCCGGCCACTTTTTAGTAGAACTGGTTACCTTTTAAGTCATAACTTGCTAAGTTTTCCAGATATGGACTTGATTTTTTTTGCCTTGGATAGCTAATCATATTAGCTTTAACTAGAAATTTTTTTCTTGCGGATAGTGCAAGTCCATTTTTCCATCATTTTTTCAAAAAAAGCAAAGGGGGTAGTCCATGGTTTTTTTTGGCGAAAAATATTTGCTTTGCACTATCTGCAAAAAACAAAATTCTAATTAAAGCCAATATGGTTCTCTCTCCAACGCAATATAAACCAAGTCGATATCCAGAAAAGTTAGCAAGTTATGACCAAAAAGGTAACCAGTTCTACTACTGCCTCTTTCCGGCCACTTTACCTTTTAAGTCATAACTTGCTAAGTTTTCCAGATATGGACTTGATTTCTTTTGCGTTGGATAGCTAATCGTATTGGCTTTAATTAAAAATTTTTTTCTTGTGGATAGTGCAATTCCATTTTTTTTATCATTTTTTCAAAAAAAGCAAAGGGGGTAGTCCATGGTTTTTTTGGCGAAAAATATTTGCTTTGCACTATCTGCAAAAAACAAAATTCTAATTAAAGCCAATATGGTTCTCTATCCAACGCAATATAAACCAAGTCGATATCCAGAAAAGTTAGCAAGTTATGACCAAAAAGGTAACCAGTTCTACTACTGCCTCTTTTCGGCCACTTTTTAGTAGAACTGGTTACCTTTTAAGTCATAACTTGCTAAGTTTTCCAAATATGGACTTGATTTCTTTTACGTTGGATAGCTAATCGTATTGGCTTTAATTAGAAATTTTTTTCTTGTGGATAGGGCAATTCCATTTTTTTATCATTTTTTCAAAAAAAGCAAAGGGGGTAGTCCATGGTTTTTTTTGGCGAAAAATATTTGCTTTGCACTATCTGCAAAAAACAAAATTCTAATTAAAGCCAATATGGTTCTCTCTCCAACGCAATATAAACCAAGTCGATATCCAGAAAAGTTAGCAAGTTATGACCAAAAAGGTAACCAGTTCTACTACGGCCTCTTTCCGGCCACTTTTTAGTAGAACTGGTTACCTTTTAAGTCATAACTTGCTAAGTTTTCCAGATATGGACTTGATTTCTTTTACGTTGGATAGCTAATCGTATTGGCTTTAATTAGAAATTTTTTTCTTGTGGATAGTGCAATTCCATTTTTTTATAATTTTTTCAAAAAAAGCAAAGGGGGTAGTCCATGGTTTTTTTTGGCGAAAAATATTTGCTTTGCACTATCTGCAAAAAACAAAATTCTAATTAAAGCCAATATGGTTCTCTCTCCAACGCAATATAAACCAAGTCGATATCCAGAAAAGTTAGCAAGTTATGACCAAAAAGGTAACCAGTTCTACTACTGCCTCTTTCCGGCCACTTTACCTTTTAAGTCATAACGTGCTAAGTTTTCCAGATATGGACTTGATTTCTTTTGCGTTGGATAGCTAATCGTATTGGCTTTAATTAAAAATTTTTTTCTTGTGGATAGTGCAATTCCATTTTTTTTATCATTTTTTCAAAAAAAGCAAAGGGGGTAGTCCATGGTTTTTTTGGCGAAAAATATTTGCTTTGCACTATCTGCAAAAAACAAAATTCTAATTAAAGCCAATATGGTTCTCTATCCAACGCAATATAAACCAAGTCGATATCCAGAAAAGTTAGCAAGTTATGACCAAAAAGGTAACCAGTTCTACTACTGCCTCTTTCCGGCCACTTTACCTTTTAAGTCATAACTTGCTAAGTTTTCCAGATATGGACTTGATTTCTTTTGCGTTGGATAGCTAATCGTATTGGCTTTAATTAGAAATTTTTTTCTTGTGGATAGCGCAATTCCATTTTTTTATCATTTTTTCAAAAAAAGCAAAGGGGGTAGTCCATGGTTTTTTTTGGCGAAAAATATTTGCTTTGCACTATCTGCAAAAAACAAAATTCTAATTAAAGCCAATATGGTTCTCTCTCCAACGCAATATAAACCAAGTCGATATCCAGAAAAGTTAGCAAGTTATGACCAAAAAGGTAACCAGTTCTACTACTGCCTCTTTCCGGCCACTTTACCTTTTAAGTCATAACTTGCTAAGTTTTCCAGATATGGACTTGATTTCTTTTGCGTTGGATAGCTAATCGTATTGGCTTTAATTAGAAATTTTTTTCTTGTGGATAGCGCAATTCCATTTTTTTATCATTTTTTCAAAAAAAGCAAAGGGGGTAGTCCATGGTTTTTTTTTGGCGAAAAATATTTGCTTAGCACTATCTGCAAAAAACAAAATTCTAATTAAAGCCAATATGGTTCTCTATCCAAAGCAATATAAAAAAAGTCGATATCCAGAAAAGTTAGCAAGTTATGACAAAAAAGGTAACCAGTTCTACTACGGCCTCTTTCCGGCCACTTTTTAGTAGAACTGGTTACCTTTTAAGTCATAACTTGCTAAGTTTTCCAGATATGGACTTGATTTCTTTTGCGTTGGATAGCTAATCGTATTGGCTTTAATTAGAAATTTTTTTCTTGTGGATAGTGCAATTCCATTTTTTTATCATTTTTTAAAAAAAGCAAAGGGGGTAGTCCATGGTTTTTTTGGCAAAAAATATTTGCTTTGCACTATCTGCAAAAAACAAAATTCTAATTAAAGCCAATATGGTTCTCTATCCAACGCAATATAAATCAAGTCGATATTGAAAAAAGTAAGCAAGCTATGACCAAAAAGGTAACCAGTTCTACTACTGCCTCTTTCCGGCCACTTTTTAGTAGAACTGGTTACCTTTTAAGTCATAACTTGCTAAGTTTTCCAGATATGGACTTGATTTCTTTTGCGTTGGATAGCTAATCGTATTGGCTTTAATTAAAAATTTTTTTCTTGTGGATAGTGCAATTCCATTTTTTTTATCATTTTTTCAAAAAAAGCAAAGGGGGTAGTCCATGGTTTTTTTTGGCGAAAAATATTTGCTTTGCACTATCTGCAAAAAACAAAATTCTAATTAAAGCCAATATGGTTCTCTATCTAACGCAATATAAATCAAGTCGATATCCAGAAAAGTTAGCAAGTTATGACCAAAAAGGTAACCAGTTCTACTACGGCCTCTTTCCGGCCACTTTTTAGTAGAACTGGTTACCTTTTAAGTCATAACTTGCTAAGTTTTCCAGATATGGACTTGATTTCTTTTGCGTTGGATAGCTAATCGTATTGGCTTTAATTAGAAATTTTTTTCTTGTGGATAGTGCAAGTCCATTTTTCTATCATTTTTTCAAAAAAAGCAAAGGGGGTAGTCCATGGTTTTTTTTGGCGAAAAATATTTGCTTTGCACTATCTGCAAAAAACAAAATTCTAATTAAAGCCAATATGGTTCTCTCTCCAACGCAATATAAACCAAGTCGATATCCAGAAAAGTTAGCAAGTTATGACCAAAAAGGTAACCAGTTCTACTACGGCCTCTTTCCGGCCACTTTTTAGTAGAACTGGTTACCTTTTAAGTCATAACTTGCTAAGTTTTCCAGATATGGACTTGATTTCTTTTACGTTGGATAGCTAATCGTATTGGCTTTAATTAGAAATTTTTTTCTTGTGGATAGTGCAAGTCCATTTTTTTATCATTTTTTCAAAAAAAGCAGAGGGGGTAGTCCATGGTTTTTTTTGGCGAAAAATATTTGCTTTGCACTATCTGCAAAAAACAAAATTCTAATTAAAGCCAATATGGTTCTCTATCCAACGCAATATAAACCAAGTCGATATCCAGAAAAGTTAGCAAGTTATGACCAAAAAGGTAACCAGTTCTACTACTGCCTCTTTCCGGCCACTTTTTAGTAGAACTGGTTACCTTTTAAGTCATAACTTGCTAAGTTTTCCAGATATGGACTTGATTTCTTTTGCGTTGGATAGCTAATCGTATTGGCTTTAATTAGAAATTTTTTTCTTGTGGATAGCGCAATTCCATTTTTTTATCATTTTTTCAAAAAAAGCAAAGGGGGTAGTCCATGGTTTTTTTTGGCGAAAAATATTTGCTTTGCACTATCTGCAAAAAACAAAATTCTAATTAAAGCCAATATGGTTCTCTCTCCAACGCAATATAAACCAAGTCGATATCCAGAAAAGTTAGCAAGTTATGACCAAAAAGGTAACCAGTTCTACTACTGCCTCTTTCCGGCCACTTTACCTTTTAAGTCATAACTTGCTAAGTTTTCCAGATATGGACTTGATTTCTTTTGCGTTGGATAGCTAATCGTATTGGCTTTAATTAGAAATTTTTTTCTTGTGGATAGCGCAATTCCATTTTTTTATCATTTTTTCAAAAAAAGCAAAGGGGGTAGTCCATGGTTTTTTTTGGCGAAAAATATTTGCTTTGCACTATCTGCAAAAAACAAAATTCTAATTAAAGCCAATATGGTTCTCTCTCCAACGCAATATAAACCAAGTCGATATCCAGAAAAGTTAGCAAGTTATGACCAAAAAGGTAACCAGTTCTACTACTGCCTCTTTCCGGCCACTTTACCTTTTAAGTCATAACTTGCTAAGTTTTCCAGATATGGACTTGATTTCTTTTGCGTTGGATAGCTAATCGTATTGGCTTTAATTAGAAATTTTTTTCTTGTGGATAGTGCAATTTCAATTTTTTTTATCATTTTTTCAAAAAAAGCAAAGGGGGTAGTCCATGGTTTTTTTGGCGAAAAATATTTGCTTTGCACTATCTGCAAAAAACAAAATTCTAATTAAAGCCAATATGGTTCTCTCTCCAACGCAATATAAACCAAGTCGATATCCAGAAAAGTTAGCAAGTTATGACCAAAAAGGTAACCAGTTCTACTACTGCCTCTTTCCGGCCACTTTACCTTTTAAGTCATAACTTGCTAAGTTTTCCAGATATGGACTTGATTTCTTTTGCGTTGGATAGCTAATCGTATTGGCTTTAATTAGAAATTTTTTTCTTGTGGATAGTGCAATTTCAATTTTTTCTATCATTTTTTCAAAAAAAGCAAAGGGGGTAGTCCATGGTTTTTTTGGCGAAAAATATTTGCTTAGCACTATCTGCAAAAAACAAAATTCTAATTAAAGCCAATATAGTTCTCTCTCCAACGCAATATAAACCAAGTCGATATCCAGAAAAGTAAGCAAGTTATGACCAAAAAGGTAACCAGTTCTACTACGGCCTCTTTCCGGCCACTTTTTAGTAGAACTGGTTACCTTTTAAGTCATAACTTGCTAAGTTTTCCAGATATGGACTTGATTTCTTTTGCGTTGGATAGCTAATCGTATTGGCTTTAATTAGAAATTTTTTTCTTGTGGATAGAGCAATTCCATTTTTTTATCATTTTTTCAAAAAAAGCAAAGGGGATAGTCCATGGTTTTTTTTGGCGAAAAATATTTGCTTTGCACTATCTGCAAAAAACAAAATTCTAATTAAAGCCAATATGGTTCTCTATCCAACGCAATATAAACCAAGTCGATATCCAGAAAAGTTAGCAAGTTATGACCAAAAAGGTAACCAGTTCTACTACTGCCTCTTTCCGGCCACTTTTTAGTAGAACTGGTTACCTTTTAAGTCATAACTTGCTAAGTTTTAAAGATATGGACTTGATTTCTTTTGCGTTGGATAGCTAATCGTATTGGCTTTAATTAGAAATTTTTTTCTTGTGGATAGTGCAATTCCATTTTTTTATCATTTTTTCAAAAAAAGCAAAGGGGGTAGTCCATGGTTTTTTTTGGCGAAAAATATTTGCTTTGCACTATCTGCAAAAAACAAAATTCTAATTAAAGCCAATATGGTTCTCTATCCAACGCAATATAAATCAAGTCGATATCCAGAAAATTAGCAAGTTATGACCAAAAAGGTAACCAGTTCTACTACTGCCTCTTTCCGGCCACTTTTTAGTAGAACTGGTTACCTTTTAAGTCATAACTTGCTAAGTTTTCCAGGTATGGACTTGATTTCTTTTGCGTTGGATAGCTAATCGTATTGGCTTTAAGTAGAAATTTTTTTCTTGTGGATAGTGCAATTCCATTTTTTTATCATTTTTTCAAAAAAAGCAAAGGGGGTAGTCCATGGTTTTTTTTGGCGAAAAATATTTGCTTAGCACTATCTGCAAAAAACAAAATTCTAATTAAAGCCAATATGGTTCTCTATCCAACGCAATATAAACCAAGTCGATATCCAGAAAAGTTAGCAAGTTATGACCAAAAAGGTAACCAGTTCTACTACTGCCTCTTTCCGGCCACTTTTTAGTAGAACTGGTTACCTTTTAAGTCATAACTTGCTAAGTTTTCCAGGTATGGACTTGATTTCTTTTGCGTTGGATAGCTAATCGTATTGGCTTTAAGTAGAAATTTTTTTCTTGTGGATAGTGCAATTCCATTTTTTTATCATTTTTTCAAAAAAAGCAAAGGGGGTAGTAGATGGTTTTTTTTGGCTAAAAATATTTGCTTTGCACTATCTGCAAAAAACAAAATTCTAATTAAAGCCAATATGGTTCTCTATCCAACGCAATATAAACCAAGTCGATATCCAGAAAACTTAGCAAGTTATGACCAAAAAGGTAACCAGTTCTACTACTGCCTCTTTCCGGCCACTTTTTAGTAGAACTGGTTACCTTTTAAGTCATAACTTGCTAAGTTTTCCAGATATGGACTTGATTTCTTTTGCGTTGGATAGCTAATCGTATTGGCTTTAATTAGAAATTTTTTTCTTGTGGATAGCGCAATTCCATTTTTTTATCATTTTTTCAAAAAAAGCAAAGGGGGTAGTCCATGGTTTTTTTTGGCGAAAAATATTTGCTTTGCACTATCTGCAAAAAACAAAATTCTAATTAAAGCCAATATGGTTCTCTATCCAACGCAATATAAACCAAGTCGATATCCAGAAAAGTTAGCAAGTTATGACCAAAAAGGTAACCAGTTCTACTACTGCCTCTTTCCGGCCACTTTTTAGTAGAACTGGTTACCTTTTAAGTCATAACTTGCTAAGTTTTCCAGATATGGACTTGATTTCTTTTGCGTTGGATAGCTAATCGTATTGGCTTTAATTAGAAATTTTTTTCTTGTGGATAGCGCAATTCCATTTTTTTATCATTTTTTCAAAAAAAGCAAAGGGGGTAGTCCATGGTTTTTTTTGGCGAAAAATATTTGCTTTGCACTATCTGCAAAAAACAAAATTCTAATTAAAGCCAATATGGTTCTCTCTCCAACGCAATATAAACCAAGTCGATATCCAGAAAAGTTAGCAAGTTATGACCAAAAAGGTAACCAGTTCTACTACTGCCTCTTTCCGGCCACTTTACCTTTTAAGTCATAACTTGCTAAGTTTTCCAGATATGGACTTGATTTCTTTTGCGTTGGATAGCTAATCGTATTGGCTTTAATTAGAAATTTTTTTCTTGTGGATAGCGCAATTCCATTTTTTTATCATTTTTTCAAAAAAAGCAAAGGGGGTAGTCCATGGTTTTTTTTGGCGAAAAATATTTGCTTTGCACTATCTGCAAAAAACAAAATTCTAATTAAAGCCAATATGGTTCTCTCTCCAACGCAATATAAACCAAGTCGATATCCAGAAAAGTTAGCAAGTTATGACCAAAAAGGTAACCAGTTCTACTACTGCCTCTTTCCGGCCACTTTACCTTTTAAGTCATAACTTGCTAAGTTTTCCAGATATGGACTTGATTTCTTTTGCGTTGGATAGCTAATCGTATTGGCTTTAATTAGAAATTTTTTTCTTGTGGATAGTGCAATTTCAATTTTTTTTATCATTTTTTCAAAAAAAGCAAAGGGGGTAGTCCATGGTTTTTTTGGCGAAAAATATTTGCTTTGCACTATCTGCAAAAAACAAAATTCTAATTAAAGCCAATATGGTTCTCTCTCCAACGCAATATAAACCAAGTCGATATCCAGAAAAGTTAGCAAGTTATGACCAAAAAGGTAACCAGTTCTACTACTGCCTCTTTCCGGCCACTTTTTAGTAGAACTGGTTACCTTTTAAGTCATAACTTGCTAAGTTTTCCAGATATGGACTTGATTTCTTTTGCGTTGGATAGCTAATCGTATTGGCTTTAATTAGAAATTTTTTTCTTGTGGATAGTGCAATTCCATTTTTTTATCATTTTTTCAAAAAAAGCAAAGGGGGAGTCCATGGTTTTTTTTGGCGAAAAATATTTGCTTTGCACTATCTGCAAAAAACAAAATTCTAATTAAAGCCAATATGGTTCTCTATCCAACGCAATATAAATCAAGTCGATATCCAGAAAATTAGCAAGTTATGACCAAAAAGGTAACCAGTTCTACTACTGCCTCTTTCCGGCCACTTTTTAGTAGAACTGGTTACCTTTTAAGTCATAACTTGCTAAGTTTTCCAGGTATGGACTTGATTTCTTTTGCGTTGGATAGCTAATCGTATTGGCTTTAAGTAGAAATTTTTTTCTTGTGGATAGTGCAATTCCATTTTTTTATCATTTTTTCAAAAAAAGCAAAGGGGGTAGTCCATGGTTTTTTTTGGCGAAAAATATTTGCTTAGCACTATCTGCAAAAAACAAAATTCTAATTAAAGCCAATATGGTTCTCTATCCAACGCAATATAAACCAAGTCGATATCCAGAAAAGTTAGCAAGTTATGACCAAAAAGGTAACCAGTTCTACTACTGCCTCTTTCCGGCCACTTTTTAGTAGAACTGGTTACCTTTTAAGTCATAACTTGCTAAGTTTTCCAGATATGGACTTGATTTCTTTTGCGTTGGATAGCTAATCGTATTGGCTTTAAGTAGAAATTTTTTTCTTGTGGATAGTGCAATTCCATTTTTTTATCATTTTTTCAAAAAAAGCAAAGGGGGTAGTCCATGGTTTTTTTTGGCTAAAAATATTTGCTTTGCACTATCTGCAAAAAACAAAATTCTAATTAAAGCCAATATGGTTCTCTATCCAACGCAATATAAACCAAGTCGATATCCAGAAAACTTAGCAAGTTATGACCAAAAAGGTAACCAGTTCTACTACTGCCTCTTTCCGGCCACTTTTTAGTAGAACTGGTTACCTTTTAAGTCATAACTTGCTAAGTTTTAAAGATATGGACTTGATTTCTTTTGCGTTGGATAGCTAATCGTATTGGCTTTAATTAGAAATTTTTTTCTTGTGGATAGTGCAATTCCATTTTTTTATCATTTTTTCAAAAAAAGCAAAGGGGGTAGTCCATGGTTTTTTTTGGCGAAAAATATTTGCTTTGCACTATCTGCAAAAAACAAAATTCTAATTAAAGCCAATATGGTTCTCTATCCAACGCAATATAAATCAAGTCGATATCCAGAAAATTAGCAAGTTATGACCAAAAAGGTAACCAGTTCTACTACTGCCTCTTTCCGGCCACTTTTTAGTAGAACTGGTTACCTTTTAAGTCATAACTTGCTAAGTTTTCCAGATATGGACTTGATTTCTTTTGCGTTTGATAGCTAATCGTATTTTCTTTAATTAGAAATTTTTTTCTTGTGGATAGTGCAATTCCATTTTTTTATCATTTTTTCAAAAAAAGCAAAGGGGATAGTCCATGGTTTTTTTTGGCGAAAAATATTTGCTTTGCACTATCTGCAAAAAACAAAATTCTAATTAAAGCCAATATGGTTCTCTATCCAACGCAATATAAACCAAGTCGATATCCAGAAAAGTTAGCAAGTTATGACCAAAAAGGTAACCAGTTCTACTACTGCCTCTTTCCGGCCACTTTTTAGTAGAACTGGTTACCTTTTAAGTTATAACTTGCTAAGTTTTCCAGGTATGGACTTGATTTATTTTGCGTTGGATAGCTAATCGTATTGGCTTTAAGTAGAAATTTTTTTCTTGTGGATAGTGCAAGTCCATTTTTTTATCATTTTTTCAAAAAAAGCAAAGGGGGTAGTCCATGGTTTTTTTTGGCTAAAAATATTTGCTTTGCACTATCTGCAAAAAACAAAATTCTAATTAAAGCCAATATGGTTCTCTATCCAACGCAATATAAACCAAGTCGATATCCAGAAAACTTAGCAAGTTATGACCAAAAAGGTAACCAGTTCTACTACTGCCTCTTTCCGGCCACTTTTTAGTAGAACTGGTTACCTTTTAAGTCATAACTTGCTAAGTTTTCCAGATATGGACTTGATTTCTTTTGCGTTGGATAGCTAATCGTATTGGCTTTAATTAGAAATTTTTTTCTTGTGGATAGTGCAATTCCATTTTTTTATCATTTTTTCAAAAAAAGCAAAGGGGGTAGTCCATGGTTTTTTTTGGCGAAAAATATTTGCTTTGCACTATCTGCAAAAAACAAAATTCTAATTAAAGCCAATATGGTTCTCTATCCAACGCAATATAAATCAAGTCGATATCCAGAAAAGTAAGCAAGTTATGACCAAAAAGGTAACCAGTTCTACTACTGCCTCTTTCCGGCCACTTTTTAGTAGAACTGGTTACCTTTTAAGTCATAACTTGCTAAGTTTTCCAGATATGGACTTGATTTCTTTTGCGTTGGATAGCTAATCGTATTGGCTTTAATTAGAAATTTTTTTCTTGTGGATAGTGCAATTCCATTTTTTTATCATTTTTTCAAAAAAAGCAAAGGGGGTAGTCCATGGTTTTTTTTGGCGAAAAATATTTGCTTTGCACTATCTGCAAAAAACAAAATTCTAATTAAAGCCAATATGGTTCTCTATCCAACGCAATATAAACCAAGTCGATATCCAGAAAACTTAGCAAGTTATGACCAAAAAGGTAACCAGTTCTACTACTGCCTCTTTCCGGCCACTTTTTAGTAGAACTGGTTACCTTTTAAGTCATAACTTGCTAAGTTTTCCAGATATGGACTTGATTTCTTTTGCGTTTGATAGCTAATCGTATTTTCTTTAATTAGAAATTTTTTTCTTGTGGATAGTGCAATTCCATTTTTTTATCATTTTTTCAAAAAAAGCAAAGGGGGTAGTCCATGGTTTTTTTTGGCGAAAAATATTTGCTTTGCACTATCTGCAAAAAACAAAATTCTAATTAAAGCCAATATGGTTCTCTATCCAACGCAATATAAACCAAGTCGATATCCAGAAAACTTAGCAAGTTATGACCAAAAAGGTAACCAGTTCTACTACTGCCTCTTTCCGGCCACTTTTTAGTAGAACTGGTTACCTTTTAAGTCATAACTTGCTAAGTTTTCCAGGTATGGACTTGATTTCTTTTGCGTTGGATAGCTAATCGTATTGGCTTTAAGTAGAAATTTTTTTCTTGTGGATAGTGCAAGTCCATTTTTTTATCATTTTTTCAAAAAAAGCAAAGGGGGTAGTCCATGGTTTTTTTTGGCGAAAAATATTTGCTTTGCACTATCTGCAAAAAACAAAATTCTAATTAAAGCCAATATGGTTCTCTATCCAACGCAATATAAACCAAGTCGATATCCAGAAAAGCTAGCAAGTTATGACCCAAAAGGTAACCAGTTCTACTACTGCCTCTTTCCGGCCACTTTTTAGTAGAACTGGTTACCTTTTAAGTCATAACTTGCTAAGTTTTCCAGATATGGACTTGATTTCTTTTGCGTTTGATAGCTAATCGTATTTTCTTTAATTAGAAATTTTTTTCTTGTGGATAGTGCAATTCCATTTTTTTATCATTTTTTCAAAAAAAGCAAAGGGGGTAGTCCATGGTTTTTTTTGGCGAAAAATATTTGCTTAGCACTATCTGCAAAAAACAAAATTCTAATTAAAGCCAATATGGTTCTCTATCCAACGCAATATAAACCAAGTCGATATCCAGAAAAGCTAGCAAGTTATGACCCAAAAGGTAACCAGTTCTACTACTGCCTCTTTCCGGCCACTTTTTAGTAGAACTGGTTACCTTTTAAGTCATAACTTGCTAAGTTTTCCAGATATGGACTTGATTTCTTTTGCGTTGGATAGCTAATCATATTGGCTTTAACTAGAAATTTTTTTCTTGTGGATAGTGCAAGTCTATTTTTCTATCATTTTTTCAAAAAAAGCAAAGGGGGTAGTCCATGGTTTTTTTTGGCGAAAAATATTTGCTTTGCACTATCTGCAAAAAACAAAATTCTAATTAAAGCCAATATGGTTCTCTATCCAACGCAATATAAACCAAGTCGATATCCAGAAAAGCTAGCAAGTTATGACCCAAAAGGTAACCAGTTCTACTACTGCCTCTTTCCGGCCACTTTTTAGTAGAACTGGTTACCTTTTAAGTCATAACTTGCTAAGTTTTCCAGATATGGACTTGATTTCTTTTGCGTTGGATAGCTAATCGTATTGGCTTTAATTAGAAATTTTTTTCTTGTGGATAGTGCAATTCCATTTTTTTATAATTTTTTCAAAAAAAGCAAAGGGGGTAGTCCATGGTTTTTTTTGGCGAAAAATATTTGCTTTGCACTATCTGCAAAAAACAAAATACTAATTAAAGCCAATATGGTTCTCTATCCAACGCAATATAAATCAAGTCGATATCCAGAAAAGTAAGCAAGTTATGACCAAAAAGGTAACCAGTTCTACTACTGCCTCTTTCCGGCCACTTTTTAGTAGAACTGGTTACCTTTTAAGTCATAACTTGCTAAGTTTTCCAGATATGGACTTGATTTCTTTTGCGTTTGATAGCTAATCGTATTTTCTTTAATTAGAAATTTTTTTCTTGTGGATAGTGCAATTCCATTTTTTTATCATTTTTTCAAAAAAGCAAAGGGGGTAGTCCATGGTTTTTTTTGGCGAAAAATATTTGCTTTGCACTATCTGCAAAAAACAAAATTCTAATTAAAGCCAATATGGTTCTCTATCCAACGCAATATAAATCAAGTCGATATCCAGAAAAGTTAGCAAGTTATGACCAAAAAGGTAACCAGTTCTAGTACTGCCTCTTTCCGGCCACTTTTTAGTAGAACTGGTTACCTTTTAAGTCATAACTTGCTAAGTTTTCCAGGTATGGACTTGATTTCTTTTGCGTTGGATAGCTAATCGTATTGGCTTTAAGTAGAAATTTTTTTCTTGTGGATAGTGCAAGTCCATTTTTTTTATCATTTTTTCAAAAAAAGCAAAGGGGGTAGTCCATGGTTTTTTTTGGCTAAAAATATTTGCTTTGCACTATCTGCAAAAAACAAAATTCTAATTAAAGCCAATATGGTTCTCTATCCAACGCAATATAAACCAAGTCGATATCCAGAAAAGTTAGCAAGTTATGACCAAAAAGGTAACCAGTTCTACTACTGCCTCTTTCCGGCCACTTTTTAGTAGAACTGGTTACCTTTTAAGTCATAACTTGCTAAGTTTTCCAGGTATGGACTTGATTTCTTTTGCGTTGGATAGCTAATCGTATTGGCTTTAATTAGAAATTTTTTTCTTGTGGATAGTGCAATTCCATTTTTTTATCATTTTTTCAAAAAAAGCAAAGGGGGTAGTCCATGGTTTTTTTTGGCGAAAAATATTTGCTTTGCACTATCTGCAAAAAACAAAATTCTAATTAAAGCCAATATGGTTCTCTATCCAACGCAATATAAACCAAGTCGATATCCAGAAAAGTTAGCAAGTTATGACCAAAAAGGTAACCAGTTCTACTACTGCCTCTTTCCGGCCACTTTTTAGTAGAACTGGTTACCTTTTAAGTCATAACTTGCTAAGTTTTCCAGATATGGACTTGATTTCTTTTGCGTTGGATAGCTAATCGTATTGGCTTTAATTAGAAATTTTTTTCTTGTGGATAGTGCAATTCCATTTTTTTATCATTTTTTCAAAAAAAGCAAAGGGGGTAGTCCATGGTTTTTTTTGGCGAAAAATATTTGCTTTGCACTATCTGCAAAAAACAAAATTCTAATTAAAGCCAATATGGTTCTCTATCCAACGCAATATAAATCAAGTCGATATCCAGAAAAGTAAGCAAGTTATGACCAAAAAGGTAACCAGTTCTACTACTGCCTCTTTCCGGCCACTTTTTAGTAGAACTGGTTACCTTTTAAGTCATAACTTGCTAAGTTTTCCAGATATGGACTTGATTTCTTTTGCGTTGGATAGCTAATCGTATTGGCTTTAATTAGAAATTTTTTTCTTGTGGATAGTGCAATTCCATTTTTTTATCATTTTTTCAAAAAAAGCAAAGGGGGTAGTCCATGGTTTTTTTTGGCGAAAAATATTTGCTTTGCACTATCTGCAAAAAACAAAATACTAATTAAAGCCAATATGGTTCTCTATCCAACGCAATATAAATCAAGTCGATATCCAGAAAAGTAAGCAAGTTATGACCAAAAAGGTAACCAGTTCTACTACTGCCTCTTTCCGGCCACTTTTTAGTAGAACTGGTTACCTTTTAAGTCATAACTTGCTAAGTTTTCCAGGTATGGACTTGATTTCTTTTGCGTTGGATAGCTAATCGTATTGGCTTTAAGTAGAAATTTTTTTCTTGTGGATAGTGCAAGTCCATTTTTTTATCATTTTTTCAAAAAAAGCAAAGGGGGTAGTCCATGGTTTTTTTTGGCTAAAAATATTTGCTTTGCACTATCTGCAAAAAACAAAATTCTAATTAAAGCCAATATGGTTCTCTATCCAACGCAATATAAACCAAGTCGATATCCAGAAAAGTTAGCAAGTTATGACCAAAAAGGTAACCAGTTCTACTACTGCCTCTTTCCGGCCACTTTTTAGTAGAACTGGTTACCTTTTAAGTCATAACTTGCTAAGTTTTCCAGGTATGGACTTGATTTCTTTTGCGTTGGATAGCTAATCGTATTGGCTTTAAGTAGAAATTTTTTTCTTGTGGATAGTGCAATTCCATTTTTTTATCATTTTTTCAAAAAAGCAAAGGGGGTAGTCCATGGTTTTTTTTGGCGAAAAATATTTGCTTTGCACTATCTGCAAAAAACAAAATTCTAATTAAAGCCAATATGGTTCTCTATCCAACGCAATATAAACCAAGTCGATATCCAGAAAAGTTAGCAAGTTATGACCAAAAAGGTAACCAGTTCTACTACTGCCTCTTTCCGGCCACTTTTTAGTAGAACTGGTTACCTTTTAAGTCATAACTTGCTAAGTTTTCCAGATATGGACTTGATTTCTTTTGCGTTGGATAGCTAATCGTATTGGCTTTAATTAGAAATTTTTTTCTTGTGGATAGTGCAATTCCATTTTTTTATCATTTTTTCAAAAAAAGCAAAGGGGGTAGTCCATGGTTTTTTTTGGCGAAAAATATTTGCTTTGCACTATCTGCAAAAAACAAAATTCTAATTAAAGCCAATATGGTTCTCTATCCAACGCAATATAAACCAAGTCGATATCCAGAAAAGTTAGCAAGTTATGACCAAAAAGGTAACCAGTTCTACTACTGCCTCTTTCCGGCCACTTTTTAGTAGAACTGGTTACCTTTTAAGTCATAACTTGCTAAGTTTTCCAGATATGGACTTGATTTCTTTTGCGTTGGATAGCTAATCGTATTGGCTTTAATTAGAAATTTTTTTCTTGTGGATAGTGCAATTCCATTTTTTTATCATTTTTTCAAAAAAAGCAAAGGGGGTAGTCCATGGTTTTTTTTGGCGAAAAATATTTGCTTTGCACTATCTGCAAAAAACAAAATTCTAATTAAAGCCAATATGGTTCTCTATCCAACGCAATATAAACCAAGTCGATATCCAGAAAAGTTAGCAAGTTATGACCAAAAAGGTAACCAGTTCTACTACTGCCTCTTTCCGGCCACTTTTTAGTAGAACTGGTTACCTTTTAAGTCATAACTTGCTAAGTTTTCCAGATATGGACTTGATTTCTTTTGCGTTGGATAGCTAATCGTATTGGCTTTAATTAGAAATTTTTTTCTTGTGGATAGTGCAATTCCATTTTTTTATCATTTTTTCAAAAAAAGCAAAGGGGGTAGTCCATGGTTTTTTTTGGCTAAAAATATTTGCTTTGCACTATCTGCAAAAAACAAAATTCTAATTAAAGCCAATATGGTTCTCTATCCAACGCAATATAAACCAAGTCGATATCCAGAAAAGTTAGCAAGTTATGACCAAAAAGGTAACCAGTTCTACTACTGCCTCTTTCCGGCCACTTTTTAGTAGAACTGGTTACCTTTTAAGTCATAACTTGCTAAGTTTTCCAGATATGGACTTGATTTCTTTTGCGTTGGATAGCTAATCGTATTGGCTTTAATTAGAAATTTTTTTCTTGTGGATAGTGCAATTCCATTTTTTTTATCATTTTTTCAAAAAAAGCAAAGGGGGTAGTCCATGGTTTTTTTTGGCGAAAAATATTTGCTTAGCACTATCTGCAAAAAACAAAATTCTAATTAAAGCCAATATGGTTCTCTATCCAACGCAATATAAACCAAGTCGATATCCAGAAAAGTTAGCAAGTTATGACCAAAAAGGTAACCAGTTCTACTACTGCCTCTTTCCGGCCACTTTTTAGTAGAACTGGTTACCTTTTAACTCATAACTTGCTAAGTTTTCCAGATATGGACTTGATTTCTTTTGCGTTGGATAGCTAATCGTATTGGCTTTAATTAGAAATTTTTTTCTTGTGGATAGTGCAATTCCATTTTTTTATCATTTTTTCAAAAAAAGCAAAGGGGGTAGTCCATGGTTTTTTTTGGCGAAAAATATTTGCTTTGCACTATCTGCAAAAAACAAAATTCTAATTAAAGCCAATATGGTTCTCTATCCAACGCAATATAAATCAAGTCGATATCCAGAAAAGTTAGCAAGTTATGACCAAAAAGGTAACCAGTTCTACTACTGCCTCTTTCCGGCCACTTTTTAGTAGAACTGGTTACCTTTTAAGTCATAACTTGCTAAGTTTTCCAGATATGGACTTGATTTCTTTTGCGTTGGATAGCTAATCGTATTGGCTTTAATTAGAAATTTTTTTCTTGTGGATAGTGCAATTCCATTTTTTTATCATTTTTTCAAAAAAAGCAAAGGGGGTAGTCCATGGTTTTTTTTGGCGAAAAATATTTGCTTTGCACTATCTGCAAAAAACAAAATACTAATTAAAGCCAATATGGTTCTCTATCCAACGCAATATAAATCAAGTCGATATCCAGAAAAGTAAGCAAGTTATGACCAAAAAGGTAACCAGTTCTACTACTGCCTCTTTCCGGCCACTTTTTAGTAGAACTGGTTACCTTTTAAGTCATAACTTGCTAAGTTTTCCAGGTATGGACTTGATTTCTTTTGCGTTGGATAGCTAATCGTATTGGCTTTAAGTAGAAATTTTTTTCTTGTGGATAGTGCAAGTCCATTTTTTTATCATTTTTTCAAAAAAAGCAAAGGGGGTAGTCCATGGTTTTTTTTGGCTAAAAATATTTGCTTTGCACTATCTGCAAAAAACAAAATTCTAATTAAAGCCAATATGGTTCTCTATCCAACGCAATATAAACCAAGTCGATATCCAGAAAAGTTAGCAAGTTATGACCAAAAAGGTAACCAGTTCTACTACTGCCTCTTTCCGGCCACTTTTTAGTAGAACTGGTTACCTTTTAAGTCATAACTTGCTAAGTTTTCCAGGTATGGACTTGATTTCTTTTGCGTTGGATAGCTAATCGTATTGGCTTTAAGTAGAAATTTTTTTCTTGTGGATAGTGCAATTCCATTTTTTTATCATTTTTTCAAAAAAGCAAAGGGGGTAGTCCATGGTTTTTTTTGGCGAAAAATATTTGCTTTGCACTATCTGCAAAAAACAAAATTCTAATTAAAGCCAATATGGTTCTCTATCCAACGCAATATAAACCAAGTCGATATCCAGAAAAGTTAGCAAGTTATGACCAAAAAGGTAACCAGTTCTACTACTGCCTCTTTCCGGCCACTTTTTAGTAGAACTGGTTACCTTTTAAGTCATAACTTGCTAAGTTTTCCAGATATGGACTTGATTTCTTTTGCGTTGGATAGCTAATCGTATTGGCTTTAATTAGAAATTTTTTTCTTGTGGATAGTGCAATTCCATTTTTTTATCATTTTTTCAAAAAAAGCAAAGGGGGTAGTCCATGGTTTTTTTTGGCGAAAAATATTTGCTTTGCACTATCTGCAAAAAACAAAATTCTAATTAAAGCCAATATGGTTCTCTATCCAACGCAATATAAACCAAGTCGATATCCAGAAAAGTTAGCAAGTTATGACCAAAAAGGTAACCAGTTCTACTACTGCCTCTTTCCGGCCACTTTTTAGTAGAACTGGTTACCTTTTAAGTCATAACTTGCTAAGTTTTCCAGATATGGACTTGATTTCTTTTGCGTTGGATAGCTAATCGTATTGGCTTTAATTAGAAATTTTTTTCTTGTGGATAGTGCAATTCCATTTTTTTATCATTTTTTCAAAAAAAGCAAAGGGGGTAGTCCATGGTTTTTTTTGGCGAAAAATATTTGCTTTGCACTATCTGCAAAAAACAAAATTCTAATTAAAGCCAATATGGTTCTCTATCCAACGCAATATAAACCAAGTCGATATCCAGAAAAGTTAGCAAGTTATGACCAAAAAGGTAACCAGTTCTACTACTGCCTCTTTCCGGCCACTTTTTAGTAGAACTGGTTACCTTTTAAGTCATAACTTGCTAAGTTTTCCAGATATGGACTTGATTTCTTTTGCGTTGGATAGCTAATCGTATTGGCTTTAATTAGAAATTTTTTTCTTGTGGATAGTGCAATTCCATTTTTTTATCATTTTTTCAAAAAAAGCAAAGGGGGTAGTCCATGGTTTTTTTTGGCTAAAAATATTTGCTTTGCACTATCTGCAAAAAACAAAATTCTAATTAAAGCCAATATGGTTCTCTATCCAACGCAATATAAACCAAGTCGATATCCAGAAAAGTTAGCAAGTTATGACCAAAAAGGTAACCAGTTCTACTACTGCCTCTTTCCGGCCACTTTTTAGTAGAACTGGTTACCTTTTAAGTCATAACTTGCTAAGTTTTCCAGATATGGACTTGATTTCTTTTGCGTTGGATAGCTAATCGTATTGGCTTTAATTAGAAATTTTTTTCTTGTGGATAGTGCAATTCCATTTTTTTTATCATTTTTTCAAAAAAAGCAAAGGGGGTAGTCCATGGTTTTTTTTGGCGAAAAATATTTGCTTAGCACTATCTGCAAAAAACAAAATTCTAATTAAAGCCAATATGGTTCTCTATCCAACGCAATATAAACCAAGTCGATATCCAGAAAAGTTAGCAAGTTATGACCAAAAAGGTAACCAGTTCTACTACTGCCTCTTTCCGGCCACTTTTTAGTAGAACTGGTTACCTTTTAACTCATAACTTGCTAAGTTTTCCAGATATGGACTTGATTTCTTTTGCGTTGGATAGCTAATCGTATTGGCTTTAATTAGAAATTTTTTTCTTGTGGATAGTGCAATTCCATTTTTTTATCATTTTTTCAAAAAAAGCAAAGGGGGTAGTCCATGGTTTTTTTTGGCGAAAAATATTTGCTTTGCACTATCTGCAAAAAACAAAATTCTAATTAAAGCCAATATGGTTCTCTATCCAACGCAATATAAATCAAGTCGATATCCAGAAAAGTTAGCAAGTTATGACCAAAAAGGTAACCAGTTCTACTACTGCCTCTTTCCGGCCACTTTTTAGTAGAACTGGTTACCTTTTAAGTCATAACTTGCTAAGTTTTCCAGGTATGGACTTGATTTCTTTTGCGTTGGATAGCTAATCGTATTGGCTTTAAGTAGAAATTTTTTTCTTGTGGATAGTGCAAGTCCATTTTTTTATCATTTTTTCAAAAAAAGCAAAGGGGGTAGTCCATGGTTTTTTTTGGCTAAAAATATTTGCTTTGCACTATCTGCAAAAAACAAAATTCTAATTAAAGCCAATATGGTTCTCTATCCAACGCAATATAAACCAAGTCGATATCCAGAAAAGTTAGCAAGTTATGACCAAAAAGGTAACCAGTTCTACTACTGCCTCTTTCCGGCCACTTTTTAGTAGAACTGGTTACCTTTTAAGTCATAACTTGCTAAGTTTTCCAGATATGGACTTGATTTTTTTTGCGTTGGATAGCTAATCATATTGGCTTTAACTAGAAATTTTTTTCTTGTGGATAGTGCAAGTCCATTTTTCTATCATTTTTTCAAAAAAAGCAAAGGGGGTAGTCCATGGTTTTTTTTGGCGAAAAATATTTGCTTTGCACTATCTGCAAAAAACAAAATTCTAATTAAAGCCAATATGGTTCTCTATCCAACGCAATATAAACCAAGTCGATATCCAGAAAAGTTAGCAAGTTATGACCAAAAAGGTAACCAGTTCTACTACTGCCTCTTTCCGGCCACTTTTTAGTAGAACTGGTTACCTTTTAAGTCATAACTTGCTAAGTTTTCCAGATATGGACTTGATTTCTTTTGCGTTGGATAGCTAATCGTATTGGCTTTAACTAGAAATTTTTTTCTTGTGGATAGTGCAAGTCCATTTTTTTATCATTTTTTCAAAAAAAGCAAAGGGGGTAGTCCATGGTTTTTTTTGGCTAAAAATATTTGCTTAGCACTATCTGCAAAAAACAAAATTCTAATTAAAGCCAATATGGTTCTCTATCCAACGCAATATAAACCAAGTCGATATCCAGAAAAGTTAGCAAGTTATGACCAAAAAGGTAACCAGTTCTACTACTGCCTCTTTCCGGCCACTTTTTAGTAGAACTGGTTACCTTTTAAGTCATAACTTGCTAAGTTTTCCAGATATGGACTTGATTATTTTTGCGTTGGATAGCTAATCATATTGGCTTTAACTAGAAATTTTTTTCTTGTGGATAGTGCAAGTCCATTTTTCTATCATTTTTTCAAAAAAAGCAAAGGGGGTAGTCCATGGTTTTTTTTGGCGAAAAATATTTGCTTTGCACTATCTGCAAAAAACAAAATTCTAATTAAAGCCAATATGGTTCTCTATCCAACGCAATATAAACCAAGTCGATATCCAGAAAAGTTAGCAAGTTATGACCAAAAAGGTAACCAGTTCTACTACTGCCTCTTTCCGGCCACTTTTTAGTAGAACTGGTTACCTTTTAAGTCATAACTTGCTAAGTTTTCCAGATATGGACTTGATTTTTTTTGCGTTGGATAGCTAATCATATTGGCTTTAACTAGAAATTTTTTTCTTGTGGATAGTGCAAGTCCATTTTTCTATCATTTTTTCAAAAAAAGCAAAGGGGGTAGTCCATGGTTTTTTTTGGCGAAAAATATTTGCTTTGCACTATCTGCAAAAAACAAAATTCTAATTAAAGCCAATATGGTTCTCTATCCAACGCAATATAAACCAAGTCGATATCCAGAAAAGTTAGCAAGTTATGACCAAAAAGGTAACCAGTTCTACTACTGCCTCTTTCCGGCCACTTTTTAGTAGAACTGGTTACCTTTTAAGTCATAACTTGCTAAGTTTTCCAGATATGGACTTGATTTTTTTTGCGTTGGATAGCTAATCATATTGGCTTTAACTAGAAATTTTTTTCTTGTGGATAGTGCAATTCCATTTTTTTATCATTTTTTCAAAAAAAGCAAAGGGGGTAGTCCATGGTTTTTTTTGGCGAAAAATATTTGCTTTGCACTATCTGCAAAAAACAAAATTCTAATTAAAGCCAATATGGTTCTCTATCCAACGCAATATAAACCAAGTCGATATCCAGAAAAGTTAGCAAGTTATGACCAAAAAGGTAACCAGTTCTACTACTGCCTCTTTCCGGCCACTTTTTAGTAGAACTGGTTACCTTTTAAGTTATAACTTGCTAAGTTTTCCAGGTATGGACTTGATTTCTTTTGCGTTGGATAGCTAATCGTATTGGCTTTAAGTAGAAATTTTTTTCTTGTGGATAGTGCAATTCCATTTTTTTATCATTTTTTCAAAAAAAGCAAAGAGGGTAGTCCATGGTTTTTTTGGCGAAAAATATTTGCTTTGCACTATCTGCAAAAAACAAAATTCTAATTAAAGCCAATATGGTTCTCTATCCAACGCAATATAAATCAAGTCGATATCCAGAAAAGTTAGCAAGTTATGACCAAAAAGGTAACCAGTTCTACTACTGCCTCTTTCCGGCCACTTTTTAGTAGAACTGGTTACCTTTTAAGTCATAACTTGCTAAGTTTTCCAGATATGGACTTGATTTCTTTTGCGTTGGATAGCTAATCGTATTGGCTTTAATTAGAAATTTTTTTCTTGTGGATAGTGCAATTCCATTTTTTTATCATTTTTTCAAAAAAAGCAAAGAGGGTAGTCCATGGTTTTTTTTGGCGAAAAATATTTGCTTTGCACTATCTGCAAAAAACAAAATTCTAATTAAAGCCAATATGGTTCTCTATCCAACGCAATATAAAGCAAGTCGATATCCAGAAAAGTAAGCAAGTTATGACCAAAAAGGTAACCAGTTCTACTACTGCCTCTTTCCGGCCACTTTTTAGTAGAACTGGTTACCTTTTAAGTCATAACTTGCTAAGTTTTCCAGATATGGACTTGATTTCTTTTGCGTTGGATAGCTAATCGTATTGGCTTTAATTAGAAATTTTTTTCTTGTGGATAGTGCAATTCCATTTTTTTATCATTTTTTCAAAAAAAGCAAAGGGGGTAGTCCATGGTTTTTTTTGGCGAAAAATATTTGCTTTGCACTATCTGCAAAAAACAAAATTCTAATTAAAGCCAATATGGTTCTCTATCCAACGCAATATAAACAAAGTCGATATCCAGAAAAGTTAGCAAGTTATGACCAAAAAGGTAACCAGTTCTACTACTGCCTCTTTCCGGCCACTTTTTAGTAGAACTGGTTACCTTTTAAGTTATAACTTGCTAAGTTTTCCAGGTATGGACTTGATTTCTTTTGCGTTGGATAGCTAATCGTATTGGCTTTAAGTAGAAATTTTTTTCTTGTGGATAGTGCAAGTCCATTTTTTTATCATTTTTTCAAAAAAAGCAAAGGGGGTAGTCCATGGTTTTTTTTGGCTAAAAATATTTGCTTTGCACTATCTGCAAAAAACAAAATTCTAATTAAAGCCAATATGGTTCTCTATCCAACGCAATATAAATCAAGTCGATATCCAGAAAAGTAAGCAAGTTATGAACAAAAAGGTAACCAGTTCTACTACTGCCTCTTTCCGGCCACTTTTTAGTAGAACTGGTTACCTTTTAAGTCATAACTTGCTAAGTTTTCCAGATATGGACTTGATTTCTTTTGCGTTGGATAGCTAATCGTATTGGCTTTAAGTAGAAATTTTTTTCTTGTGGATAGTGCAAGTCCATTTTTTTATCATTTTTTCAAAAAAAGCAAAGGGGGTAGTCCATGGTTTTTTTTGGCGAAAAATATTTGCTTTGCACTATCTGCAAAAAACAAAATTCTAATTAAAGCCAATATGGTTCTCTATCCAACGCAATATAAACCAAGTCGATATCCAGAAAAGTTAGCAAGTTATGACCAAAAAGGTAACCAGTTCTACTACTGCCTCTTTCCGGCCACTTTTTAGTAGAACTGGTTACCTTTTAAGTTATAACTTGCTAAGTTTTCCAGGTATGGACTTGATTTCTTTTGCGTTGGATAGCTAATCGTATTGGCTTTAAGTAGAAATTTTTTTCTTGTGGATAGTGCAAGTCCATTTTTTTATCATTTTTTCAAAAAAAGCAAAGGGGGTAGTCCATGGTTTTTTTTGGCTAAAAATATTTGCTTTGGACTATCTGCAAAAAACAAAATTCTAATTAAAGCCAATATGGTTCTCTATCCAACGCAATATAAACCAAGTCGATATCCAGAAAAGTTAGCAAGTTATGACCAAAAAGGTAACCAGTTCTACTACTGCCTCTTTCCGGCCACTTTTTAGTAGAACTGGTTACCTTTTAAGTCATAACTTGCTAAGTTTTCCAGGTATGGACTTGATTTCTTTTGCGTTGGATAGCTAATCGTATTGGCTTTAAGTAGAAATTTTTTTCTTGTGGATAGTGCAAGTCCATTTTTTTATCATTTTTTCAAAAAAAGCAAAGGGGGTAGTCCATGGTTTTTTTTGGCGAAAAATATTTGCTTTGCACTATCTGCAAAAAACAAAATTTTAATTAAAGCCAATATGGTTCTCTATCCAACGCAATATAAACCAAGTCGATATCCAGAAAAGTTAGCAAGTTATGACCAAAAAGGTAACCAGTTCTACTACTGCCTCTTTCCGGCCACTTTTTAGTAGAACTGGTTACCTTTTAAGTTATAACTTGCTAAGTTTTCCAGGTATGGACTTGATTTCTTTTGCGTTGGATAGCTAATCGTATTGGCTTTAAGTAGAAATTTTTTTCTTGTGGATAGTGCAAGTCCATTTTTTTATCATTTTTTCAAAAAAAGCAAAGGGGGTAGTCCATGGTTTTTTTTGGCGAAAAATATTTGCTTTGCACTATCTGCAAAAAACAAAATTCTAATTAAAGCCAATATGGTTCTCTATCCAACGCAATATAAATCAAGTCGATATCCAGAAAAGTAAGCAAGTTATGACCAAAAAGGTAACCAGTTCTACTACTGCCTCTTTCCGGCCACTTTTTAGTAGAACTGGTTACCTTTTAAGTCATAACTTGCTAAGTTTTCCAGATATGGACTTGATTTCTTTTGCGTTGTATAGCTAATCGTATTGGCTTTAATTAGAAATTTTTTTCTTGTGGATAGTGCAATTCCACTTTTTTATCATTTTTTCAAAAAAAGCAAAGGGGGTAGTCCATGGTTTTTTTTGGCGAAAAATATTTGCTTTGCACTATCTGCAAAAAACAAAATTCTAATTAAAGCCAATATGGTTCTCTATCCAACGCAATATAAATCAAGTCGATATCCAGAAAAGTAAGCAAGTTATGACCAAAAAGGTAACCAGTTCTACTACTGCCTCTTTCCGGCCACTTTTTAGTAGAACTGGTTACCTTTTAAGTCATAACTTGCTAAGTTTTCCAGATATGGACTTGATTTCTTTTGCGTTGGATAGCTAATCGTATTGGCTTTAATTAGAAATTTTTTTCTTGTGGATAGTGCAATTCCATTTTTTTATCATTTTTTCAAAAAAAGCAAAGGGGGTAGTCCATGGTTTTTTTTGGCGAAAAATATTTGCTTTGCACTATCTGCAAAAAACAAAATTCTAATTAAAGCCAATATGGTTCTCTATCCAACGCAATATAAACCAAGTCGATATCCAGAAAAGTTAGCAAGTTATGACCAAAAAGGTAACCAGTTCTACTACTGCCTCTTTCCGGCCACTTTTTAGTAGAACTGGTTACCTTTTAAGTCATAACTTGCTAAGTTTTCCAGATATGGACTTGATTTCTTTTGCGTTGGATAGCTAATTGTATTGGCTTTAATTAGAAATTTTTTTCTTGTGGATAGTGCAATTCCATTTTTTTATCATTTTTTCAAAAAAAGCAAAGGGGGTAGTCCATGGTTTTTTTTGGCGAAAAATATTTGCTTTGCACTATCTGCAAAAAAAAAATTCTAATTAAAGCCAATATGGCTCTCTATCCAACGCAATATAAACCAAGTCGATATCCAGAAAAGTTAGCAAGTTATGACCAAAAAGGTAACCAGTTCTACTACTGCCTCTTTCCGGCCACTTTTTAGTAGAACTGGTTACCTTTTAAGTCATAACTTGCTAAGTTTTCCAGATATGGACTTGATTTCTTTTGCGTTGGATAGCTAATCGTATTGGCTTTAAGTAGAAATTTTTTTCTTGTGGATAGTGCAAGTCCATTTTTTTATCATTTTTTCAAAAAAAGCAAAGGGGGTAGTCCATGGTTTTTTTTGGCGAAAAATATTTGCTTTGCACTATCTGCAAAAAACAAAATTCTAATTAAAGCCAATATGGTTCTCTATCCAACGCAATATAAATCAAGTCGATATCCAGAAAAGTTAGCAAGTTATGACCAAAAAGGTAACCAGTTCCACTACTGCCTCTTTCCGGCCACTTTTTAGTAGAACTGGTTACCTTTTAAGTCATAACTTGCTAAGTTTTCCAGATATGGACTTGATTTCTTTTGCGTTGGATAGCTAATCGTATTGGCTTTAATTAGAAATTTTTTTCTTGTGGATAGTGCAATTCCATTTTTTTATCATTTTTTCAAAAAAAGCAAAGGGGGTAGTCCATGGTTTTTTTTGGCGAAAAATATTTGCTTTGCACTATCTGCAAAAAACAAAATTCTAATTAAAGCCAATATGGTTCTCTATCCAACGCAATATAAACCAAGTCGATATCCAGAAAAGTTAGCAAGTTATGACCAAAAAGGTAACCAGTTCTACTACTGCCTCTTTCCGGCCACTTTTTAGTAGAACTGGTTACCTTTTAAGTCATAACTTGCTAAGTTTTCCAGATATTGACTTGATTTCTTTTGCGTTGTAAAGCTAGTCGTATTGGCTTCAATAAGAAATTTTTTTCTTGTGGATAGTGCAAGTAAATTTTTTTATCATTTTTTCAAAAAAAGCAAAGGGGGTAGTCCATGGTTTTTTTTGGCGAAAAATATTTGCTTTGCACTATCTGCAAAAAACAAAATTCTAATTAAAGCCAATATGGTTCTCTATCCAACGCAATATAAATCAAGTCGATATCCAGAAAAGTAAGCAAGTTATGAACAAAAAGGTAACCAGTTCTACTACTGCCTCTTTCCGGCCACTTTTTAGTAGAACTGGTTACCTTTTAAGTCATAACTTGCTAAGTTTTCCAGATATGGACTTGATTTCTTTTGCGTTGGATAGCTAATCGTATTGGCTTTAATTAGAAATTTTTTTCTTGTGGATAGTGCGATTCCATTTTTTTTATCATTTTTTCAAAAAAAGCAAAGGGGGTAGTCCATGGTTTTTTTTGGCGAAAAATATTTGCTTTGCACTATCTGCAAAAAACAAAATTCTAATTAAAGCCAATATGTTTCTCTATCCAACGCAATATAAACCAAGTCGATATCCAGAAAAGTAAGCAAGTTATGACCAAAAAGGTAACCAGTTCTACTACTGCCTCTTTCCGGCCACTTTTTAGTAGAACTGGTTACCTTTTAAGTCATAACTTGCTAAGTTTTCCAGATATGGACTTGATTTCTTTTGCGTTGGATAGCTAATCGTATTGGCTTTAATTAGAAATTTTTTTCTTGTGGATAGTGCAATTCCATTTTTTTATCATTTTTTCAAAAAAAGCAAAGGGGGTAGTCCATGGTTTTTTTTGGCGAAAAATATTTGCTTTGCACTATCTGGAAAAAACAAAATTCTAATTAAAGCCTATATGGTTCTCTATCCAACGCAATATAAATCAAGTCGATATCCAGAAAAGTTAGCAAGTTATGACCAAAAAGGTAACCAGTTCTACTACTGCCTCTTTCCGGCCACTTTTTAGTAGAACTGGTTACCTTTTAAGTCATAACTTGCTAAGTTTTCCAGATATGGACTTGATTTCTTTTGCGTTGGATAGCTAATCGTATTGGCTTTAATTAGAAATTTTTTTCTTGTGGATAGTGCAATTCCATTTTTTTATCATTTTTTCAAAAAAAGCAAAGGGGGTAGTCCATGGTTTTTTTTGGCGAAAAATATTTGCTTTGCACTATCTGCAAAAAAAAAATTCTAATTAAAGCCAATATGGCTCTCTATCCAACGCAATATAAACCAAGTCGATATCCAGAAAAGTTAGCAAGTTATGACCAAAAAGGTAACCAGTTCTACTACTGCCTCTTTCCGGCCACTTTTTAGTAGAACTGGTTACCTTTTAAGTCATAACTTGCTAAGTTTTCCAGATATGGACTTGATTTCTTTTGCGTTGGATAGCTAATCGTATTGGCTTTAAGTAGAAATTTTTTTCTTGTGGATAGTGCAAGTCCATTTTTTTATCATTTTTTCAAAAAAAGCAAAGGGGGTAGTCCATGGTTTTTTTTGGCGAAAAATATTTGCTTTGCACTATCTGCAAAAAACAAAATTCTAATTAAAGCCAATATGGTTCTCTATCCAACGCAATATAAATCAAGTCGATATCCAGAAAAGTTAGCAAGTTATGACCAAAAAGGTAACCAGTTCCACTACTGCCTCTTTCCGGCCACTTTTTAGTAGAACTGGTTACCTTTTAAGTCATAACTTGCTAAGTTTTCCAGATATGGACTTGATTTCTTTTGCGTTGGATAGCTAATCGTATTGGCTTTAATTAGAAATTTTTTTCTTGTGGATAGTGCAATTCCATTTTTTTATCATTTTTTCAAAAAAAGCAAAGGGGGTAGTCCATGGTTTTTTTTGGCGAAAAATATTTGCTTTGCACTATCTGCAAAAAACAAAATTCTAATTAAAGCCAATATGGTTCTCTATCCAACGCAATATAAACCAAGTCGATATCCAGAAAAGTTAGCAAGTTATGACCAAAAAGGTAACCAGTTCTACTACTGCCTCTTTCCGGCCACTTTTTAGTAGAACTGGTTACCTTTTAAGTCATAACTTGCTAAGTTTTCCAGATATTGACTTGATTTCTTTTGCGTTGTAAAGCTAGTCGTATTGGCTTCAATAAGAAATTTTTTTCTTGTGGATAGTGCAAGTAAATTTTTTTATCATTTTTTCAAAAAAAGCAAAGGGGGTAGTCCATGGTTTTTTTTGGCGAAAAATATTTGCTTTGCACTATCTGCAAAAAACAAAATTCTAATTAAAGCCAATATGGTTCTCTATCCAACGCAATATAAATCAAGTCGATATCCAGAAAAGTAAGCAAGTTATGAACAAAAAGGTAACCAGTTCTACTACTGCCTCTTTCCGGCCACTTTTTAGTAGAACTGGTTACCTTTTAAGTCATAACTTGCTAAGTTTTCCAGATATGGACTTGATTTCTTTTGCGTTGGATAGCTAATCGTATTGGCTTTAATTAGAAATTTTTTTCTTGTGGATAGTGCGATTCCATTTTTTTTATCATTTTTTCAAAAAAAGCAAAGGGGGTAGTCCATGGTTTTTTTTGGCGAAAAATATTTGCTTTGCACTATCTGCAAAAAACAAAATTCTAATTAAAGCCAATATGGTTCTCTATCCAACGCAATATAAACCAAGTCGATATCCAGAAAAGTAAGCAAGTTATGACCAAAAAGGTAACCAGTTCTACTACTGCCTCTTTCCGGCCACTTTTTAGTAGAACTGGTTACCTTTTAAGTCATAACTTGCTAAGTTTTCCAGATATGGACTTGATTTCTTTTGCGTTGGATAGCTAATCGTATTGGCTTTAATTAGAAATTTTTTTCTTGTGGATAGTGCAATTCCATTTTTTTATCATTTTTTCAAAAAAAGCAAAGGGGGTAGTCCATGGTTTTTTTTGGCGAAAAATGTTTGCTTTGCACTATCTGCAAAAAACAAAATTCTAATTAAAGCCAATATGGTTCTATATCAAACGCAATATAAATCAAGTCGATATCCAGAAAAGTAAGCAAGTTATGACCAAAAAGGTAACCAGTTCTACTACTGCCTCTTTCCGGCCACTTTTTAGTAGAACTGGTTACCTTTTAAGTCATAACTTGCTAAGTTTTCCAGATATGGACTTGATTTCTTTTGCGTTGTAAGGCTAGTCGTATTGGCTTCAATAAGAATTTTTTTTCTTGTGGATAGTGCAAGTAAATTTTTTTATCATTTTTTCAAAAAAAGCAAAGGGGGTAGTCCATGGTTTTTTTTGGCGAAAAATATTTGCTTTGCACTATCTGCAAAAAACAAAATTCTAATTAAAGCCAATATGGTTCTATATCAAACGCAATATAAATCAAGTCGATATCCAGAAAAGTAAGCAAGTTATGACCAAAAAGGTAACCAGTTCTACTACTGCCTCTTTCCGGCCACTTTTTAGTAGAACTGGTTACCTTTTAAGTCATAACTTGCTAAGTTTTCCAGATATGGACTTGATTTCTTTTGCGTTGTAAAGCTAGTCGTATTGGCTTCAATAAGAAATTTTTTTCTTGTGGATAGTGCAAGTAAATTTTTTTATCATTTTTTCAAAAAAAGCAAAGGGGGTAGTCCATGGTTTTTTTTGGCGAAAAATATTTGCTTTGCACTATCTGCAAAAAACAAAATTCTAATTAAAGCCAATATGGTTCTATATCAAACGCAAAATTAATCAAGTCGATATCCAGAAAAGTAAGCAAGTTATGACCAAAAAGGTAACCAGTTCTACTACTGCCTCTTTCCGGCCACTTTTTAGTAGAACTGGTTACCTTTTAAGTCATAACTTGCTAAGTTTTCCAGATATGGACTTGATTTCTTTTGCGTTGTAAGGCTAGTCGTATTGGCTTCAATAAGAATTTTTTTTCTTGTGGATAGTGCAAGTAAATTTTTTTATCATTTTTTCAAAAAAAGCAAAGGGGGTAGTCCATGGTTTTTTTTTGGCGAAAAATATTTTCTTTGCACTATCTGCAAAAAACAAAATTCTAATTAAAGCCAATATGGTTCTATATCAAACGCAATATAAATCAAGTCGATATCCAGAAAAGTAAGCAAGTTATGACCAAAAAGGTAACCAGTTCTACTACTGCCTCTTTCCGGCCACTTTTTAGTAGAACTGGTTACCTTTTAAGTCATAACTTGCTAAGTTTTCCAGATATTGACTTGATTTCTTTTGCGTTGTAAAGCTAGTCGTATTGGCTTCAATAAGAAATTTTTTTCTTGTGGATAGTGCAAGTAAATTTTTTTATCATTTTTTCAAAAAAAGCAAAGGGGGTAGTCCATGGTTTTTTTTTGGCGAAAAATATTTTCTTTGCACCATCTGCAAAAAACAAAATTCTAATTAAAGCCAATATGGTTCTATATCAAACGCAATATAAATCAAGTCGATATCCAGAAAAGTAAGCAAGTTATGACCAAAAAGGTAACCAGTTCTACTACTGCCTCTTTCCGGCCACTTTTTAGTAGAACTGGTTACCTTTTAAGTCATAACTTGCTAAGTTTTCCAGATATTGACTTGATTTCTTTTGCGTTGTAAAGCTAGTCGTATTGGCTTCAATAAGAAATTTTTTTCTTGTGGATAGTGCAAGTAAATTTTTTTATCATTTTTTCAAAAAAAGCAAAGGGGGTAGTCCATGGTTTTTTTTTGGCGAAAAATATTTTCTTTGCACCATCTGCAAAAAACAAAATTCTAATTAAAGCCAATATGGTTCTATATCAAACGCAAAATTAATCAAGTCGATATCCAGAAAAGTAAGCAAGTTATGACCAAAAAGGTAACCAGTTCTACTACTGCCTCTTTCCGGCCACTTTTTAGTAGAACTGGTTACCTTTTAAGTCATAACTTGCTAAATTTTCCAGATATTGACTTGATTTCTTTTGCGTTGTAAAGCTAGTCGTATTGGCTTCAATAAGAAATTTTTTTCTTGTGGATAGTGCAAGTAAATTTTTTTATCATTTTTTCAAAAAAAGCAAAGGGGGTAGTCCACGGTTTTTTTTTTTGGCGAAAAATATTTTCTTTGCACCATCTGCAAAAAACAAAATTCTAATTAAAGCCAATATGGTTCTATATCAAACGCAATATAAATAAAGTCGATATCCAGAAAAGTAAGCAAGTTATGACCAAAAAGGTAACCAGTTCTACTACTGCCTCTTTCCGGCCACTTTTTAGTAGAACTGGTTACCTTTTAAGTCATAACTTGCTAAGTTTTCCAGATATTGACTTGATTTCTTTTGCGTTGTAAAGCTAGTCGTATTGGCTTCAATAAGAAATTTTTTTCTTGTGGATAGTGCAAGTAAATTTTTTTATCATTTTTTCAAAAAAAGCAAAGGGGGTAGTCCATGGTTTTTTTTTTGGCGAAAAATATTTTCTTTGCACCATCTGCAAAAAACAAAATTCTAATTAAAGCCAATATGGTTCTATATCAAACGCAATATAAATCAAGTCGATATCCAGAAAAGTAAGCAAGTTATGACCAAAAAGGTAACCAGTTCTACTACTGCCTCTTTCCGGCCACTTTTTAGTAGAACTGGTTACCTTTTAAGTCATAACTTGCTAAGTTTTCCAGATATTGACTTGATTTCTTTTGCGTTGTAAAGCTAGTCGTATTGGCTTCAATAAGAAATTTTTTTCTTGTGGATAGTGCAAGTAAATTTTTTTATCATTTTTTCAAAAAAAGCATAGGGGGTAGTCCATGGTTTTTTTTTGGCGAAAAATATTTTCTTTGCACCATCTGCAAAAAACAAAATTCTAATTAAAGCCAATATGGTTCTATATCAAACGCAATATAAATCAAGTCGATATCCAGAAAAGTTAGCAAGTTATGACCAAAAAGGTAACCAGTTCTACTACTGCCTCTTTCCGGCCACTTTTTAGTAGAACTGGTTACCTTTTAAGTCATAACTTGCTAAGTTTTCCAGATATGGACTTGATTTCTTTTGCGTTGGATAGCTAATCGTATTGGCTTTAATTAGAAATTTTTTTCTTGTGAATAGTGCAATTCCATTTTTTTTATCATTTTTTCAAAAAAAGCAAAGGGGGTAGTCCATGGTTTTTTTTTTGGCGAAAAATATTTTCTTTGCACTATCTGCAAAAAACTAAATTCTAATTAAAGCCAATATGGTTCTATATCAAACGCAATATAAACCAAGTCGATATCCAGAAAAGTTAGCAAGTTATGACCAAAAAGGTAACCAGTTCTACTACTGCCTCTTTCCGGCCACTTTTTAGTAGAACTGGTTACCTTTTAAGTCATAACTTGCTAAGTTTTCCAGATATGGACTTGATTTCTTTTGCGTTGGATAGCTAATCGTATTGGCTTTAATTAGAAATTTTTTTCTTGTGAATAGTGCAATTCCATTTTTTTTATCATTTTTTCAAAAAAAGCAAAGGGGGTAGTCCATGGTTTTTTTTTTGGCGAAAAATATTTTCTTTGCACTATCTGCAAAAAACTAAATTCTAATTAAAGCCAATATGGTTCTATATCAAACGCAATATAAACCAAGTCGATATCCAGAAAAGTTAGCAAGTTATGACCAAAAAGGTAACCAGTTCTACTACTGCCTCTTTCCGGCCACTTTTTAGTAGAACTGGTTACCTTTTAAGTCATAACTTGCTAAGTTTTCCAGATATGGACTTGATTTCTTTTGCGTTGGATAGCTAATCGTATTGGCTTTAATTAGAAATTTTTTTCTTGTGAATAGTGCAATTCCATTTTTTTTATCATTTTTTCAAAAAAAGCAAAGGGGGTAGTCCATGGTTTTTTTTTTGGCGAAAAATATTTTCTTTGCACTATCTGCAAAAAACTAAATTCTAATTAAAGCCAATATGGTTCTATATCAAACGCAATATAAATCAAGTCGATATCCAGAAAAGTAAGCAAGTTATGACCAAAAAGGTAACCAGTTCTACTACTGCCTCTTTCCGGCCACTTTTTAGTAGAACTGGTTACCTTTTAAGTCATAACTTGCTAAGTTTTCCAGATATTGACTTGATTTCTTTTGCGTTGTAAAGCTAGTCGTATTGGCTTCAATAAGAAATTTTTTTCTTGTGGATAGTGCAAGTAAATTTTTTTATCATTTTTTCAAAAAAAGCAAAGGGGGTAGTCCATGGTTTTTTTTTTTGGCGAAAAATATTTTCTTTGCACCATCTGCAAAAAACAAAATTCTAATTAAAGCCAATATGGTTCTATATCAAACGCAATATAAATCAAGTCGATATCCAGAAAAGTAAGCAAGTTATGACCAAAAAGGTAACCAGTTCTACTACTGCCTCTTTCCGGCCACTTTTTAGTAGAACTGGTTACCTTTTAAGTCATAACTTGCTAAGTTTTCCAGATATTGACTTGATTTCTTTTGCGTTGTAAAGCTAGTCGTATTGGCTTCAATAAGAAATTTTTTTCTTGTGGATAGTGCAAGTAAATTTTTTTATAATTTTTTCAAAAAAAGCAAAGGGGGTAGTCCACGGTTTTTTTTTTTTGGCGAAAAATATTTTCTTTGCACCATCTGTAAAAAACAAAATTCTAATTAAAGCCAATATGGTTCTATATCAAACGCAAAATTAATAAAGTCGATATCCAGAAAAGTAAGCAAGTTATGACCAAAAAGGTAACCAGTTCTACTACTGCCTCTTTCCGGCCACTTTTTAGTAGAACTGGTTACCTTTTAAGTCATAACTTGCTAAGTTTTCCAGATATTGACTTGATTTCTTTTGCGTTGTAAAGCTAGTCGTATTGGCTTCAATAAGAAATTTTTTTCTTGTGGATAGTGCAAGTAAATTTTTTTATCATTTTTTCAAAAAAAGCAAAGGGGGTAGTCCATGGTTTTTTTTTGGCGAAAAATATTTTCTTTGCACCATCTGCAAAAAACAAAATTCTAATTAAAGCCAATATGGTTCTATATCAAACGCAATATAAATCAAGTCGATATCCAGAAAAGTAAGCAAGTTATGACCAAAAAGGTAACCAGTTCTACTACTGCCTCTTTCCGGCCACTTTTTAGTAGAACTGGTTACCTTTTAAGTCATAACTTGCTAAGTTTTCCAGATATTGACTTGATTTCTTTTGCGTTGTAAAGCTAGTCGTATTGGCTTCAATAAGAAATTTTTTTCTTGTGGATAGTGCAAGTAAATTTTTTTATCATTTTTTCAAAAAAAGCAAAGGGGGTAGTCCATGGTTTTTTTTTGGCGAAAAATATTTTCTTTGCACCATCTGCAAAAAACAAAATTCTAATTAAAGCCAATATGGTTCTATATCAAACGCAATATAAATCAAGTCGATATCCAGAAAAGTAAGCAAGTTATGACCAAAAAGGTAACCAGTTCTACTACTGCCTCTTTCCGGCCACTTTTTAGTAGAACTGGTTACCTTTTAAGTCATAACTTGCTAAGTTTTCCAGATATTGACTTGATTTCTTTTGCGTTGTAAAGCTAGTCGTATTGGCTTCAATAAGAAATTTTTTTCTTGTGGATAGTGCAAGTAAATTTTTTTATCATTTTTTCAAAAAAAGCAAAGGGGGTAGTCCATGGTTTTTTTTTGGCGAAAAATATTTTCTTTGCACCATCTGCAAAAAACAAAATTCTAATTAAAGCCAATATGGTTCTATATCAAACGCAATATAAATCAAGTCGATATCCAGAAAAGTAAGCAAGTTATGACCAAAAAGGTAACCAGTTCTACTACTGCCTCTTTCCGGCCACTTTTTAGTAGAACTGGTTACCTTTTAAGTCATAACTTGCTAAGTTTTCCAGATATTGACTTGATTTCTTTTGCGTTGTAAAGCTAGTCGTATTGGCTTCAATAAGAAATTTTTTTCTTGTGGATAGTGCAAGTAAATTTTTTTATCATTTTTTCAAAAAAAGCAAAGGGGATAGTCCATGGTTTTTTTTTGGCGAAAAATATTTGCTTTGCACTATCTGCAAAAAACAAAATTCTAATTAAAGCCAATATGGTTCTATATCAAACGCAATATAAATCAAGTCGATATCCAGAAAAGTAAGCAAGTTATGACCAAAAAGGTAACCAGTTCTACTACTGCCTCTTTCCGGCCACTTTTTAGTAGAACTGGTTACCTTTTAAGTCATAACTTGCTAAGTTTTCCAGATATTGACTTGATTTCTTTTGCGTTGTAAAGCTAGTCGTATTGGCTTCAATAAGAAATTTTTTTCTTGTGGATAGTGCAAGTAAATTTTTTTTATCATTTTTTCAAAAAAAAGAAAAGGGGGTAGTCCATGGTTTTTTTTTGGCGAAAAATATTTTCTTTGCACCATCTGCAAAAAACAAAATTCTAATTAAAGCCAATATGGTTCTATATCAAACGCAATATAAATCAAGTCGATATCCAGAAAAGTAAGCAAGTTATGACCAAAAAGGTAACCAGTTCTACTACTGCCTCTTTCCGGCCACTTTTTAGTAGAACTGGTTACCTTTTAAGTCATAACTTGCTAAGTTTTCCAGATATTGACTTGATTTCTTTTGCGTTGTAAAGCTAGTCGTATTGGCTTCAATAAGAAATTTTTTTCTTGTGGATAGTGCAAGTAAATTTTTTTATCATTTTTTCAAAAAAAGCAAAGGGGGTAGTCCATGGTTTTTTTTTTGGCGAAAAATATTTTCTTTGCACCATCTGCAAAAAACAAAATTCTAATTAAAGCCAATATGGTTCTATATCAAACGCAATATAAATCAAGTCGATATCCAGAAAAGTAAGCAAGTTATGACCAAAAAGGTAACCAGTTCTACTACTGCCTCTTTCCGGCCACTTTTTAGTAGAACTGGTTACCTTTTAAGTCATAACTTGCTAAGTTTTCCAGATATTGACTTGATTTCTTTTGCGTTGTAAAGCTAGTCGTATTGGCTTCAATAAGAAATTTTTTTCTTGTGGATAGTGCAAGTAAATTTTTTTATCATTTTTTCAAAAAAAGCAAAGGGGGTAGTCCATGGTTTTTTTTTTGGCGAAAAATATTTTCTTTGCACCATCTGCAAAAAACAAAATTCTAATTAAAGCCAATATGGTTCTATATCAAACGCAATATAAATCAAGTCGATATCCAGAAAAGTAAGCAAGTTATGACCAAAAAGGTAACCAGTTCTACTACTGCCTCTTTCCGGCCACTTTTTAGTAGAACTGGTTACCTTTTAAGTCATAACTTGCTAAGTTTTCCAGATATTGACTTGATTTCTTTTGCGTTGTAAAGCTAGTCGTATTGGCTTCAATAAGAAATTTTTTTCTTGTGGATAGTGCAAGTAAATTTTTTTATCATTTTTTCAAAAAAAGCAAAGGGGGTAGTCCATGGTTTTTTTTTGGCGAAAAATATTTTCTTTGCACCATCTGCAAAAAACAAAATTCTAATTAAAGCCAATATGGTTCTATATCAAACGCAATATAAATCAAGTCGATATCCAGAAAAGTAAGCAAGTTATGACCAAAAAGGTAACCAGTTCTACTACTGCCTCTTTCCGGCCACTTTTTAGTAGAACTGGTTACCTTTTAAGTCATAACTTGCTAAGTTTTCCAGATATTGACTTGATTTCTTTTGCGTTGTAAAGCTAGTCGTATTGGCTTCAATAAGAAATTTTTTTCTTGTGGATAGTGCAAGTAAATTTTTTTATCATTTTTTCAAAAAAAGCAAAGGGGGTAGTCCATGGTTTTTTTTTGGCGAAAAATATTTTCTTTGCACCATCTGCAAAAAACAAAATTCTAATTAAAGCCAATATGGTTCTATATCAAACGCAATATAAATCAAGTCGATATCCAGAAAAGTAAGCAAGTTATGACCAAAAAGGTAACCAGTTCTACTACTGCCTCTTTCCGGCCACTTTTTAGTAGAACTGGTTACCTTTTAAGTCATAACTTGCTAAGTTTTCCAGATATTGACTTGATTTCTTTTGCGTTGTAAAGCTAGTCGTATTGGCTTCAATAAGAAATTTTTTTCTTGTGGATAGTGCAAGTAAATTTTTTTATCATTTTTTCAAAAAAAGCAAAGGGGGTAGTCCATGGTTTTTTTTTGGCGAAAAATATTTTCTTTGCACCATCTGCAAAAAACAAAATTCTAATTAAAGCCAATATGGTTCTATATCAAACGCAATATAAATCAAGTCGATATCCAGAAAAGTAAGCAAGTTATGACCAAAAAGGTAACCAGTTCTACTACTGCCTCTTTCCGGCCACTTTTTAGTAGAACTGGTTACCTTTTAAGTCATAACTTGCTAAGTTTTCCAGATATTGACTTGATTTCTTTTGCGTTGTAAAGCTAGTCGTATTGGCTTCAATAAGAAATTTTTTTCTTGTGGATAGTGCAAGTAAATTTTTTTATCATTTTTTCAAAAAAAGCAAAGGGGGTAGTCCATGGTTTTTTTTTGGCGAAAAATATTTTCTTTGCACCATCTGCAAAAAACAAAATTCTAATTAAAGCCAATATGGTTCTATATCAAACGCAATATAAATCAAGTCGATATCCAAAAAAGTAAGCAAGTTATGACCAAAAAGGTAACCAGTTCTACTACTGCCTCTTTCCGGCCACTTTTTAGTAGAACTGGTTACCTTTTAAGTCATAACTTGCTAAGTTTTCCAGATATTGACTTGATTTCTTTTGCGTTGTAAAGCTAGTCGTATTGGCTTCAATAAGAAATTTTTTTCTTGTGGATAGTGCAAGTATATTTTTTTTATCATTTTTTCAAAAAAAGCAAAGGGGGTAGTCCATGGTTTTTTTTTTGGCGAAAAATATTTTCTTTCCACCATCTGTAAAAAACAAAATTCTAATTAAAGCCAATATGGTTCTATATCAAACGCAAAATTAATCAAGTCGATATCCAGAAAAGTAAGCAAGTTATGACCAAAAAGGTAACCAGTTCTACTACTGCCTCTTTCCGGCCACTTTTTAGTAGAACTGGTTACCTTTTAAGTCATAACTTGCTAAGTTTTCCAGATATTGACTTGATTTCTTTTGCGTTGTAAAGCTAGTCGTATTGGCTTCAATAAGAAATTTTTTTCTTGTGGATAGTGCAAGTAAATTTTTTTATCATTTTTTCAAAAAAAGCAAAGGTGATAGTCCATGGTTTTTTTTTTGGCGAAAAATATTTGCTTTGCACTATCTGCAAAAAACAAAATTCTAATTAAAGCCAATATGGTTCTATATCAAACGCAATATAAATCAAGTCGATATCCAGAAAAGTAAGCAAGTTATGACCAAAAAGGTAATCAGTTCTACTACTGCCTCTTTCCGGCCACTTTTTAGTAGAACTGGTTACCTTTTAAGTCATAACTTGCTAAGTTTTCCAGATATTGACTTGATTTCTTTTGCGTTGTAAAGCTAGTCGTATTGGCTTCAATAAGAAATTTTTTTCTTGTGGATAGTGCAAGTATATTTTTTTTATCATTTTTTCAAAAAAAGCAAAGGTGATAGTCCATGGTTTTTTTTTTGGCGAAAAATTTTTTCTTTGCACCATCTGCAAAAAACAAAATTCTAATTAAAGCCAATATGGTTCTATATCAAACGCAATATAAATCAAGTCGATATCCAGAAAAGTAAGCAAGTTATGACCAAAAAGGTAATCAGTTCTACTACTGCCTCTTTCCGGCCACTTTTTAGTAGAACTGGTTACCTTTTAAGTCATAACTTGCTAAGTTTTCCAGATATTGACTTGATTTCTTTTGCGTTGTAAAGCTAGTCGTATTGGCTTCAATAAGAAATTTTTTTCTTGTGGATAGTGCAAGTATATTTTTTTTATCATTTTTTCAAAAAAAGCAAAGGGGGTAGTCCATGGTTTTTTTTTGGTGAAAAATATTTTCTTTGCACTATCTGCAAAAAACAAAATTCTAATTAAAGGCAATATGGTTCTATATCAAACGCAATATAAATCAAGTCGATATCCAGAAAAGTAAGCAAGTTATGACCAAAAAGGTAACCAGTTCTACTACTGCCTCTTTCCGGCCACTTTTTAGTAGAACTGGTTACCTTTTAAGTCATAACTTGCTAAGTTTTCCAGATATTGACTCGATTTCTTTTGCGTTGTAAAGCTAGTCGTATTGGCTTCAATAAGAAATTTTTTTCTTGTGGATAGTGCAAGTAAATTTTTTTTATCATTTTTTCAAAAAAAGCAAAGGGGATAGTCCATGGTTTTTTTTTGGCGAAAAATATTTGCTTTGCACTATCTGCAAAAAACAAAATTCTAATTAAAGCCAATATGGTTCTATATCAAACGCAATATAAATCAAGTCGATATCCAGAAAAGTAAGCAAGTTATGACCAAAAAGGTAACCAATTCTACTACTGCCTCTTTCCGGCCACTTTTTAGTAGAACTGGTTACCTTTTAAGTCATAACTTGCTAAGTTTTCCAGATATTGACTTGATTTCTTTTGCGTTGTAAAGCTAGTCGTATTGGCTTCAATAAGAAATTTTTTTCTTGTGGATAGTGCAAGTAAATTTTTTTATAATATTTTCAAAAAAAGCAAAGGGGGTAGTCCACGGTTTTTTTTTTGGCGAAAAATATTTTCTTTGCACCATCTGTAAAAAACAAAATTCTAATTAAAGCCAATATGGTTCTATATCAAACGCAAAATTAATCAAGTCGATATCCAGAAAAGTAAGCAAGTTATGACCAAAAAGGTAACCAGTTCTACTACTGCCTCTTTCCGGCCACTTTTTAGTAGAACTGGTTACCTTTTAAGTCATAACTTGCTAAGTTTTCCAGATATTGACTTGATTTCTTTTGCGTTGGATAGCTAATCGTATTGGCTTCAATAAGAAAGTTTTTTTTTGTGGATAGTGCAAGTAAATTTTTTTATCATTTTTTCAAAAAAAGCAAAGGGGGTAGTCCATGGTTTTTTTTTGGCGAAAAATATTTGCTTTGCACTATCTGCAAAAAACAAAATTCTGATTAAAGCCAATATGGTTCTATATCAAACGCAATATAAATCAAGTCGATATCCAGAAAAGTAAGCAAGTTATGACCAAAAAGGTAACCAGTTCTACTACTGCCTCTTTCCGGCCACTTTTTAGTAGAACTGGTTACCTTTTAAGTCATAACTTGCTAAGTTTTCCAGATATTGACTTGATTTCTTTTGCGTTGGATAGCTAATCGTATTGGCTTCAATAAGAAAGTTTTTTTTTGTGGATAGTGCAAGTAAATTTTTTTATCATTTTTTCAAAAAAAGCAAAGGGGGTAGTCCATGGTTTTTTTTTGGCGAAAAATATTTGCTTTGCACTATCTGCAAAAAACAAAATTCTAATTAAAGCCAATATGGTTTTCTATCCAACGCAATATAAACCAAGTCGATATCCAGAAAAGTTAGCAAGTTATGACCAAAAAGGTAACCAGTTCTACTACTGCCTCTTTCCGGCCACTTTTTAGTAGAACTGGTTACCTTTTAAGTCATAACTTGCTAAGTTTTCCAGATATGGACTTGATTTCTTTTGCGTTGGATAGCTAATCGTATTGGCTTTAATTAGAAATTTTTTTCTTGTGGATAGTGCAATTCCATTTTTTTATCATTTTTTCAAAAAAAGCAAAGGGGGTAGTCCATGGTTTTTTTTGGCGAAAAATATTTGCTTTGCACTATCTGGAAAAAACAAAATTCTAATTAAAGCCAATATGGTTCTCTATCCAACGCAATATAAATCAAGTCGATATCCAGAAAAGTAAGCAAGTTATGACCAAAAAGGTAACCAGTTATACTACTGCCTCTTTCCGGCCACTTTTTAGTAGAACTGGTTACCTTTTAAGTCATAACTTGCTAAGTTTTCCAGATATTGACTTGATTTCTTTTGCGTTGGATAGCTAATCGTATTGGCTTCAATAAGAAAGTTTTTTCTTGTGGATAGTGCAAGTAAATTTTTTTATCATTTTTTCAAAAAAAGCAAAGGGGGTAGTCCATGGTTTTTTTTTGGCGAAAAATATTTGCTTTGCACTATCTGCAAAAAACAAAATTCTAATTAAAGCCAATATGGTTCTCTATCCAACGCAATATAAATCAAGTCGATATCCAGAAAAGTAAGCAAGTTATGACCAAAAAGGCAACCAGTTCTACTACTGCCTCTTTCCGGCCACTTTTTAGTAGAACTGGTTACCTTTTAAGTCATAACTTGCTAAGTTTTCCAGATATGGACTTGATTTCTTTTGCGTTGGATAGCTAATCGTATTGGCTTTAATTAGAAATTTTTTTCTTGTGAATAGTGCAATTCCATTTTTTTTATCATTTTTTCAAAAAAAACAAAGGGGGTAGTCCATGGTTTTTTTTGGCGAAAAATATTTGTTTTGCACTATCTGCAAAAAACAAAATTCTAATTAAAGCTAATATGGTTCTCTATCCAACGCAATATAAACCAAGTCGATATCCAGAAAAGTTAGCAAGTTATGACCAAAAAGGTAACCAGTTCTACTACTGCCTCTTTCCGGCCACTTTTTAGTAGAACTGGTTACCTTTTAAGTCATAACTTGCTAAGTTTTCCAGATATTGACTTGATTTCTTTTGCGTTGGATAGCTAATCGTATTGGCTTTAATTAGAAATATTTTTCTTGTGGATAGTGCAATTCCATTTTTTTTATCATTTTTTCAAAAAAGCAAAGGGGGGTTTTTTTTGGCGAAAAATATTTGCTTTGCACTATCTGCAAAAAACAAAATTCTAATTAAAGCCAATATGGTTCTCTATCCAACGCAATATAAACCAAGTCGATATCCAGAAAAGTTAGCAAGTTATGACCAAAAAGGTAACCAGTTCTACTACTGCCTCTTTCCGGCCACTTTTTAGTAGAACTGGTTACCTTTTAAGTCATAACTTGCTAAGTTTTCCAGATATGGACTTGATTTCTTTTGCGTTGGATAGCTAATCGTATTGGCTTTAATTAGAAATTTTTTTCTTGTGGATAGTGCAATTCCATTTTTTTTATCATTTTTTCAAAAAAGCAAAGGGGGGTTTTTTTTGGCGAAAAATATTTGCTTTGCACTATCTGCAAAAAATAAAATTCTAATTAAAGCCAATATGGTTCTCTATCCAACGCAATATAAACCAAGTCGATATCCAGAAAAGTTAGCAAGTTATGACCAAAAAGGTAACCAGTTCTACTACTGCCTCTTTCCGGCCACTTTTTAGTAGAACTGGTTACCTTTTAAGTCATAACTTGCTAAGTTTTCCAGATATGGACTTGATTTCTTTTGCGTTGGATAGCTAATCGTATTGGCTTTAATTAGAAATTTTTTTCTTGTGGATAGTGCAATTCCATTTTTTTTATCATTTTTTCAAAAAAGCAAAGGGGGGTTTTTTTTGGCGAAAAATATTTGCTTTGCGCTATCTGCAAAAAACAAAATTCTAATTAAAGCCAATATGGTTCTCTATCCAACGCAATATAAACCAAGTCGATATCCAGAAAAGTTAGCAAGTTATGACCAAAAAGGTAACCAGTTCTACTACTGCCTCTTTCCGGCCACTTTTTAGTAGAACTGGTTACCTTTTAAGTCATAACTTGCTAAGTTTTCCAGATATGGACTTGATTTCTTTTGCGTTGGATAGCTAATCGTATTGGCTTTAAGTAGAAATATTTTTCTTGTGGAGAGTGCAATTCCATTTTTTTTATCATTTTTTCAAAAAAAGCAAAGGGGGTAGTCCATGGTTTTTTTTTGGCGAAAAATATTTGCTTTGCACTATCTGCAAAAAACAAAATTCTAATTAAAGCCAATATGGTTCTCTATCCAACGCAATATAAACCAAGTCGATATCCAGAAAAGTTAGCAAGTTATGACCAAAAAGGTAACTAGTTCTACTACTGCCTCTTTCCGGCCACTTTTTAGTAGAACTGGTTACCTTTTAAGTCATAACTTGCTAAGTTTTCCAGATATGGACTTGATTTCTTTTGCGTTGGATAGCTAATCGTATTGGCTTTAATTAGAAATTTTTTTCTTGTGGATAGTGCAATTCCATTTTTTTATCATTTTTTCAAAAAAAGCAAAGGGGGTAGTCCATGGTTTTTTTTGGCGAAAAATATTTGCTTTGCACTATCTGCAAAAAACAAAATTCTAATTAAAGCCAATATGGTTCTCTATCCAACGCAATATAAACCAAGTCGATATCCAGAAAAGTTAGCAAGTTATGATCAAAAAGGTAACCAGTTCTACTTCTGCCTCTTTCCGGCCACTTTTTAGTAGAACTGGTTACCTTTTAAGTCATAACTTGCTAAGTTTTCCAGATATGGACTTGATTTCTTTTGCGTTGGATAGCTAATCGTATAGGCTTTAATTAGAAATATTTTTCTTGTGGATAGTGCAATTCCATTTTTTTATCATTTTTTCAAAAAAAGCAAAGGGGGTAGTCCATGGTTTTTTTTGGCGAAAAATATTTGCTTTGCACTATCTGCAAAAAACAAAATTCTAATTAAAGCCAATATGGTTCTCTATCCAACGCAATATAAACCAAGTCGATATCCAGAAAAGTTAGCAAGTTATGACCAAAAAGGTAACCAGTTCTACTACTGCCTCTTTCCGGCCACTTTTTAGTAGAACTGGTTACCTTTTAAGTCATAACTTGCTAAGTTTTCCAGATATGGACTTGATTTCTTTTGCGTTGGATAGCTAATCGTATAGGCTTTAATTAGAAATTTTTTTCTTGTGGATAGTGCAATTCCATTTTTTTATCATTTTTTCAAAAAAAGCAAAGGGGGTAGTCCATGGTTTTTTTTGGCGAAAAATATTTGCTTTGCACTATCTGCAAAAAACAAAATTCTAATTAAAGCCAATATGGTTCTCTATCCAACGTGCAATTCCATTTTTTTATCATTTTTTCAAAAAAAGCAAAGGGGGTAGTCCATGGTTTTTTTTGGCGAAAAATATTTGCTTTGCACTATCTGCAAAAAACAAAATTCTAATTAAAGCCAATATGGTTCTCTATCCAACGCAATATAAACCAAGTCGATATCCAGAAAAGTTAGCAAGTTATGACCAAAAAGGTAACCAGTTCTACTACTGCCTCTTTCCGGCCACTTTTTAGTAGAACTGGTTACCTTTTAAGTCATAACTTGCTAAGTTTTCCAGATATGGACTTGATTTCTTTTGCGTTGGATAGCTAATCGTATTGGCTTTAATTAGAAATATTTTTCTTGTGGAGAGTGCAATTCCATTTTTTTTATCATTTTTTCAAAAAAAGCAAAGGGGGTAGTCCATGGTTTTTTTTTGGCGAAAAATATTTGCTTTGCACTATCTGCAAAAAACAAAATTCTAATTAAAGCCAATATGGTTCTCTATCCAACGCAATATAAACCAAGTCGATATCCAGAAAAGTTAGCAAGTTATGACCAAAAAGGTAACCAGTTCTACTACTGCCTCTTTCCGGCCACTTTTTAGTAGAACTGGTTACCTTTTAAGTCATAACTTGCTAAGTTTTCCAGATATGGACTTGATTTCTTTTGCGTTGGATAGCTAATCGTATTGGCTTTAATTAGAAATTTTTTTCTTGTGGATAGTGCAATTCCATTTTTTTATCATTTTTTCAAAAAAAGCAAAGGGGGTAGTCCATGGTTTTTTTTGGCGAAAAATATTTGCTTTGCACTATCTGCAAAAAACAAAATTCTAATTAAAGCCAATATGGTTCTCTATCCAACGCAATATAAACCAAGTCGATATCCAGAAAAGTTAGCAAGTTATGATCAAAAAGGTAACCAGTTCTACTTCTGCCTCTTTCCGGCCACTTTTTAGTAGAACTGGTTACCTTTTAAGTCATAACTTGCTAAGTTTTCCAGATATGGACTTGATTTCTTTTGCGTTGGATAGCTAATCGTATAGGCTTTAATTAGAAATATTTTTCTTGTGGATAGTGCAATTCCATTTTTTTATCATTTTTTCAAAAAAAGCAAAGGGGGTAGTCCATGGTTTTTTTTGGCGAAAAATATTTGCTTTGCACTATCTGCAAAAAACAAAATTCTAATTAAAGCCAATATGGTTCTCTATCCAACGCAATATAAACCAAGTCGATATCCAGAAAAGTTAGCAAGTTATGACCAAAAAGGTAACCAGTTCTACTACTGCCTCTTTCCGGCCACTTTTTAGTAGAACTGGTTACCTTTTAAGTCATAACTTGCTAAGTTTTCCAGATATGGACTTGATTTCTTTTGCGTTGGATAGCTAATCGTATAGGCTTTAATTAGAAATTTTTTTCTTGTGGATAGTGCAATTCCATTTTTTTATCATTTTTTCAAAAAAAGCAAAGGGGGTAGTCCATGGTTTTTTTTGGCGAAAAATATTTGCTTTGCACTATCTGCAAAAAACAAAATTCTAATTAAAGCCAATATGGTTCTCTATCCAACGTGCAATTCCATTTTTTTATCATTTTTTCAAAAAAAGCAAAGGGGGTAGTCCATGGTTTTTTTTGGCGAAAAATATTTGCTTTGCACTATCTGCAAAAAACAAAATTCTAATTAAAGCCAATATGGTTCTCTATCCAACGCAATATAAACCAAGTCGATATCCAGAAAAGTTAGCAAGTTATGACCAAAAAGGTAACCAGTTCTACTACTGCCTTTTTCGGCCACTTTTTAGTAGAACTGGTTACCTTTTAAGTCATAACTTGCTAAGTTTTCCAGATATGGACTTGATTTCTTTTGCGTTGGATAGCTAATCGTATTGGCTTTAATTAGAAATTTTTTTCTTGTGGATAGTGCAATTCCATTTTTTTATCATTTTTTCAAAAAAAGCAAAGGGGGTAGTCCATGGTTTTTTTTGGCGAAAAATATTTGCTTTGCACTATCTGCAAAAAACAAAATTCTAATTAAAGCCAATATGGTTCTCTATCCAACGTGCAATTCCATTTTTTTATCATTTTTTCAAAAAAAGCAAAGGGGGTAGTCCATGGTTTTTTTTGGCGAAAAATATTTGCTTTGCACTATCTGCAAAAAACAAAATTCTAATTAAAGCCAATATGGTTCTCTATCCAACGCAATATAAACCAAGTCGATATCCAGAAAAGTTAGCAAGTTATGACCAAAAAGGTAACCAGTTCTACTACTGCCTTTTTCGGCCACTTTTTAGTAGAACTGGTTACCTTTTAAGTCATAACTTGCTAAGTTTTCCAGATATGGACTTGGTTTCTTTTGCGTTGGATAGCTAATCGTATTGGCTTTAATTAGAAATTTTTTTCTTGTGGATAGTGCAATTCCATTTTTTTATCATTTTTTCAAAAAAAAGCAAAGGGGGTAGTCCATGGTTTTTTTTGGCGAAAAATATTTGCTTTGCACTATCTGCAAAAAACAAAATTCTAATTAAAGCCAATATGGTTCTCTATCCAACGCAATATAAACCAAGTCGATATCCAGAAAAGTTAGCAAGTTATGACCAAAAAGGTAACCAGTTCTACTACTGCCTTTTTCGGCCACTTTTTAGTAGAACTGGTTACCTTTTAAGTCATAACTTGCTAAGTTTTCCAGATATGGACTTGATTTCTTTTGCGTTGGATAGCTAATCGTATTGGCTTTAATTAAAAATTTTTTTCTTGTGGATAGTGCAATTCCATTTTTTTATCATTTTTTCAAAAAAAGCAAAGGGGGTAGTCCATGGTTTTTTTTGGCGAAAAATATTTGCTTTGCACTATCTGCAAAAAACAAAATTCTTAATTAAAGCCAATATGGTTCTCTATCCAACGCAATATAAACCAAGTCGATATCCAGAAAAGTTAGCAAGTTATGACCAAAAAGGTAACCAGTTCTACTACTGCCTTTTTCGGCCACTTTTTAGTAGAACTGGTTACCTTTTAAGTCATAACTTGCTAAGTTTTCCAGATATGGACTTGATTTCTCTTGCGTTGGATAGCTAATCGTATTGGCTTTAATTAGAAATTTTTTTCTTGTGGATAGTGCAATTCCATTTTTTTATCATTTTTTCAAAAAAAGCAAAGGGGGTAGTCCATGGTTTTTTTTGGCGAAAAATATTTGCTTTGCACTATCTGCAAAAAACAAAATTCTAATTAAAGCCAATATGGTTCTCTATCCAACGCAATATAAATCAAGTTGATATCCAGAAAAGTAAGGAAGTTATGACCAAAAAGGTAACCAGTTCTACTACTGCCTCTTTCCGGCCACTTTTTAGTAGAACTGGTTACCTTTTAAGTCATAACTTGCTAAGTTTTCCAGATATGGACTTGATTTCTCTTGCGTTGGATAGCTAATCGTATTGGCTTTAATTAGAAATTTTTTTCTTGTGGATAGTGCAATTCCATTTTTTTATCATTTTTTCAAAAAAAGCAAAGGGGGTAGTCCATGGTTTTTTTTGGCGAAAAATATTTGCTTTACACTATCTGCAAAAAACAAAATTCTAATTAAAGCTAATATGGTTCTCTATCCAACGCAATATAAACCAAGTCGATATCCAAAAAAAGTAAGGAAGTTATGACCAAAAAGGTAACCAGTTCTACTTCTGCCTCTTTCCGGCCACTTTTTAGTAGAACTGGTTACCTTTTAAGTCATAACTTGCTAAGTTTTCCAGATATGGACTTGATTTCTCTTGCGTTGGATAGCTAATCGTATTGGCTTTAATTAGAAATTTTTTTCTTGTGGATAGTGCAATTCCATTTTTTTTATCATTTTTTCAAAAAAAGCAAAGGGGGTAGTCCATGGTTTTTTTTGGCGAAAAATATTTGCTTTGCACTATCTGCAAAAAACAAAATTCTAATTAAAGCCAATATGGTTCTCTATCCAACGCAATATAAACCAAGTCGATATCCAGAAAAGTTAGCAAGTTATGACCAAAAACGTAACCAGTTCTACTACTGCCTCTTTCCGGCCACTTTTTAGTAGAACTGGTTACCTTTTAAGTCATAACTTGCTAAGTTTTCCAGATATGGACTTGATTTCTTTTGCGTTGGATAGCTAATCGTATTGGCTTTAATTAGAAATATTTTTCTTGTGGATAGTGCAATTCCATTTTTTTATCATTTTTTCAAAAAAGCAAAGGGGGTAGTCCATGGTTTTTTTTGGCGAAAAATATTTGCTTTGCACTATCTGCAAAAAACAAAATTCTAATTAAAGCCAATATGGTTCTCTATCCAACGCAATATAAACCAAGTCGATATCCAGAAAAGTTAGCAAGTTATGACCAAAAACGTAACCAGTTCTACTACTGCCTCTTTCCGGCCACTTTTTAGTAGAACTGGTTACCTTTTAAGTCATAACTTGCTAAGTTTTCCAGATATGGACTTGATTTCTTTTGCGTTGGATAGCTAATCGTATTGGCTTTAATTAGAAATTTTTTTCTTGTGGATAGTGCAATTCCATTTTTTTATCATTTTTTCAAAAAAAGCAAAGGGGGTAGTCCATGGTTTTTTTTGGCGAAAAATATTTGCTTTGCACTATCTGCAAAAAACAAAATTCTAATTAAAGCCAATATGGTTCTCCATCCAACGCAATATAAATCAAGTCGATATCCAGAAAAGTAAGGAAGTTATGAACAAAAAGGTAACCAGTTCTACTACTGCCTCTTTCCGGCCACTTTTTAGTAGAACTGGTTACCTTTTAAGTCATAACTTGCTAAGTTTTCCAGATATGGACTTGATTTCTTTTGCGTTGGATAGCTAATCGTATTGGCTTTAATTAGAAATTTTTTTCTTGTGGATAGTGCAATTCCATTTTTTTATCATTTTTTCAAAAAAAGCAAAGGGGGTAGTCCATGGTTTTTTTTGGCGAAAAATATTTGCTTTGCACTATCTGCAAAAAACAAAATTCTAATTAAAGCTAATATGGTTCTCTATCCAACGCAATATAAACCAAGTCGATATCCAGAAATGTAAGGAAGTTATGACCAAAAAGGTAACCAGTTCTACTACTGCCTCTTTCCGGCCACTTTTTAGTAGAACTGGTTACCTTTTAAGTCATAACTTGCTAAGTTTTCCAGATATGGACTTGATTTCTTTTGCGTTGGATAGCTAATCGTATTTTCTTTAATTAGAAATTTTTTTCTTGTGGATAGTGCAATTCCATTTTTTTATCATTTTTTCAAAAAAAGCAAAGGGGGTAGTCCATGGTTTTTTTTGGCGAAAAATATTTGCTTTGCACTATCTGCAAAAAACAAAATTCTAATTAAAGCCAATATGGTTCTCTATCCAACGCAATATAAATCAAGTTGATATCCAGAAAAGTAAGGAAGTTATGACCAAAAAGGTAACCAGTTCTACTACTGCCTCTTTCCGGCCACTTTTTAGTAGAACTGGTTACCTTTTAAGTCATAACTTGCTAAGTTTTCCAGATATGGACTTGATTTCTCTTGCGTTGGATAGCTAATCGTATTGGCTTTAATTAGAAATTTTTTTCTTGTGGATAGTGCAATTCCATTTTTTTATCATTTTTTCAAAAAAAGCAAAGGGGGTAGTCCATGGTTTTTTTTGGCGAAAAATATTTGCTTTACACTATCTGCAAAAAACAAAATTCTAATTAAAGCTAATATGGTTCTCTATCCAACGCAATATAAACCAAGTCGATATCCAGAAAAGTAAGGAAGTTATGACCAAAAAGGTAACCAGTTCTACTACTGCCTCTTTCCGGCCACTTTTTAGTAGAACTGGTTACCTTTTAAGTCATAACTTGCTAAGTTTTCCAGATATGGACTTGATTTCTTTTGCGTTGGATAGCTAATCGTATTGGCTTTAATTAGAAATTTTTTTCTTGTGGATAGTGCAATTCCATTTTTTTTATCATTTTTTCAAAAAAAGCAAAGGGGGTAGTCCATGGTTTTTTTTGGCGAAAAATATTTGCTTTGCACTATCTGCAAAAAACAAAATTCTAATTAAAGCCAATATGGTTCTCTATCCAACGCAATATAAAGCAAGTCGATATCCAGAAAAGTTAGCAAGTTATGACCAAAAAGGTAACCAGTTCTACTACTGCCTCTTTCCGGCCACTTTTTAGTAGAACTGGTTACCTTTTAAGTCATAACTTGCTAAGTTTTCCAGATATGGACTTGATTTCTTTTGCGTTGGATAGCTAATCGTATTGGCTTTAATTAGAAATTTTTTTCTTGTGGATAGTGCAATTCCATTTTTTTATCATTTTTTCAAAAAAAGCAAAGGGGGTAGTCCATGGTTTTTTTTGGCGAAAAATATTTGCTTTGCACTATCTGCAAAAAACAAAATTCTAATTAAAGCTAATATGGTTCTCTATCCAACGCAATATAAAAAAAGTCGATATCCAGAAATGTAAGGAAGTTATGACCAAAAAGGTAACCAGTTCTACTACTGCCTCTTTCCGGCCACTTTTTAGTAGAACTGGTTACCTTTTAAGTCATAACTTGCTAAGTTTTCCAGATATGGACTTGATTTCTTTTGCGTTGGATAGCTAATCGTATTGGCTTTAATTAGAAATTTTTTTCTTGTGGATAGTGCAATTCCATTTTTTTTATCATTTTTTCAAAAAAAGCAAAGGGGGTAGTCCATGGTTTTTTTTGGCGAAAAATATTTGCTTTGCACTATCTGCAAAAAACAAAATTCTAATTAAAGCCAATATGGTTCTCTATCCAACGCAATATAAAGCAAGTCGATATCCAGAAAAGTTAGCAAGTTATGACCAAAAAGGTAACCAGTTCTACTACTGCCTCTTTCCGGCCACTTTTTAGTAGAACTGGTTACCTTTTAAGTCATAACTTGCTAAGTTTTCCAGATATGGACTTGATTTCTTTTGCGTTGGATAGCTAATCGTATTGGCTTTAATTAGAAATTTTTTTCTTGTGGATAGTGCAATTCCATTTTTTTATCATTTTTTCAAAAAAAGCAAAGGGGGTAGTCCATGGTTTTTTTTGGCGAAAAATATTTGCTTTGCACTATCTGCAAAAAACAAAATTCTAATTAAAGCTAATATGGTTCTCTATCCAACGCAATATAAACCAAGTCGATATCCAGAAATGTAAGGAAGTTATGACCAAAAAGGTAACCAGTTCTACTACTGCCTCTTTCCGGCCACTTTTTAGTAGAAATGGTTACCTTTTAAGTCATAACTTGCTAAGTTTTCCAGATATGGACTTGATTTCTTTTGCGTTGGATAGCTAATCGTATTTTCTTTAATTAGAAATTTTTTTCTTGTGGATAGTGCAATTCCATTTTTTTTATCATTTTTTCAAAAAAAGCAAAGGGGGTAGTCCATGGTTTTTTTTGGCGAAAAATATTTGCTTTGCACTATCTGCAAAAAACAAAATTCTAATTAAAGCCAATATGGTTCTCTATCCAACGCAATATAAATCAAGTTGATATCCAGAAAAGTAAGGAAGTTATGACCAAAAAGGTAACAAGTTCTACTACTGCCTCTTTCCGGCCACTTTTTAGTAGAACTGGTTACCTTTTAAGTCATAACTTGCTAAGTTTTCCAGATATGGACTTGATTTCTCTTGCGTTGGATAGCTAATCGTATTGGCTTTAATTAGAAATTTTTTTCTTGTGGATAGTGCAATTCCATTTTTTTATCATTTTTTCAAAAAAAGCAAAGGGGGTAGTCCATGGTTTTTTTTGGCGAAAAATATTTGCTTTGCACTATCTGCAAAAAACAAAATTCTAATTAAAGCCAATATGGTTCTCTATCCAACGCAATATAAATCAAGTTGATATCCAGAAAAGTAAGGAAGTTATGACCAAAAAGGTAACCAGTTCTACTACTGCCTCTTTCCGGCCACTTTTTAGTAGAACTGGTTACCTTTTAAGTCATAACTTGCTAAGTTTTCCAGATATGGACTTGATTTCTTTTGCGTTGGATAGCTAATCGTATTTTCTTTAATTAGAAATTTTTTTCTTGTGGATAGTGCAATTCCATTTTTTTTATCATTTTTTCAAAAAAAGCAAAGGGGGTAGTCCATGGTTTTTTTTGGCGAAAAATATTTGCTTTGCACTATCTGCAAAAAACAAAATTCTAATTAAAGCCAATATGGTTCTCTATCCAACGCAATATAAATCAAGTTGATATCCAGAAAAGTAAGGAAGTTATGACCAAAAAGGTAACCAGTTCTACTACTGCCTCTTTCCGGCCACTTTTTAGTAGAACTGGTTACCTTTTAAGTCATAACTTGCTAAGTTTTCCAGATATGGACTTGATTTCTTTTGCGTTGGATAGCTAATCGTATTGGCTTTAATTAGAAATTTTTTTCTTGTGGATAGTGCAATTCCATTTTTTTTATCATTTTTTCAAAAAAAGCAAAGGGGGTAGTCCATGGTTTTTTTTGGCGAAAAATATTTGCTTTGCACTATCTGCAAAAAACAAAATTCTAATTAAAGCCAATATGGTTCTCTATCCAACGCAATATAAACCAAGTCGATATCCAGAAAAGTTAGAAAGTTATGACCAAAAAGGTAACCAGTTCTACTACTGCCTCTTTCCGGCCACTTTTTAGTAGAACTGGTTACCTTTTAAGTCATAACTTGCTAAGTTTTCCAGATATGGACTTGATTTCTTTTGCGTTGGATAGCTAATCGTATTGGCTTTAATTAGAAATATTTTTCTTGTGGATAGTGCAATTCCATTTTTTTATCATTTTTTCAAAAAAGCAAAGGGGGTAGTCCATGGTTTTTTTTGGCGAAAAATATTTGCTTTGCACTATCTGCAAAAAACAAAATTCTAATTAAAGCCAATATGGTTCTCTATTCAACGCAATATAAACCAAGTCGATATCCAGAAAAGTTAGCAAGTTATGACCAAAAAGGTAACCAGTTCTACTACTGCCTCTTTCCGGCCACTTTTTAGTAGAACTGGTTACCTTTTAAGTCATAACTTGCTAAGTTTTCCAGATATGGACTTGATTTCTTTTGCGTTGGATAGCTAATCGTATTGGCTTTAATTAGAAATTTTTTTCTTGTGGATAGTGCAATTCCTTTTTTTTATCATTTTTTCAAAAAAAGCAAAGGGGGTAGTCCATGGTTTTTTTTGGCGAAAAATATTTGCTTTGCACTATCTGCAAAAAACAAAATTCTAATTAAAGCCAATATGGTTCTCCATCCAACGCAATATAAATCAAGTCGATATCCAGAAAAGTAAGGAAGTTATGAACAAAAAGGTAACCAGTTCTACTACTGCCTCTTTCCGGCCACTTTTTAGTAGAACTGGTTACCTTTTAAGTCATAACTTGCTAAGTTTTCCAGATATGGACTTGATTTCTTTTGCGTTGGATAGCTAATCGTATTGGCTTTAATTAGAAATATTTTTCTTGTGGATAGTGCAATTCCATTTTTTTATCATTTTTTCAAAAAAGCAAAGGGGGTAGTCCATGGTTTTTTTTGGCGAAAAATATTTGCTTTGCACTATCTGCAAAAAACAAAATTCTAATTAAAGCTAATATGGTTCTCTATCCAACGCAATATAAACCAAGTCGATATCCAGAAAAGTAAGGAAGTTATGACCAAAAAGGTAACCAGTTCTACTACTGCCTCTTTCCGGCCACTTTTTAGTAGAACTGGTTACCTTTTAAGTCATAACTTGCTAAGTTTTCCAGATATGGACTTGATTTCTTTTGCGTTGGATAGCTAATCGTATTGGCTTTAATTAGAAATTTTTTTCTTGTGGATAGTGCAATTCCTTTTTTTTATCATTTTTTCAAAAAAAGCAAAGGGGGTAGTCCATGGTTTTTTTTGGCGAAAAATATTTGCTTTGCACTATCTGCAAAAAACAAAATTCTAATTAAAGCCAATATGGTTCTCCATCCAACGCAATATAAATCAAGTTGATATCCAGAAAAGTAAGGAAGTTATGAACAAAAAGGTAACCAGTTCTACTACTGCCTCTTTCCGGCCACTTTTTAGTAGAACTGGTTACCTTTTAAGTCATAACTTGCTAAGTTTTCCAGATATGGACTTGATTTCTCTTGCGTTGGATAGCTAATCGTATTGGCTTTAATTAGAAATTTTTTTCTTGTGGATAGTGCAATTCCATTTTTTTATCATTTTTTCAAAAAAAGCAAAGGGGGTAGTCCATGGTTTTTTTTGGCGAAAAATATTTGCTTTACACTATCTGCAAAAAACAAAATTCTAATTAAAGCTAATATGGTTCTCTATCCAACGCAATATAAACCAAGTCGATATCCAGAAAAGTAAGGAAGTTATGACCAAAAAGGTAACCAGTTCTACTACTGCCTCTTTCCGGCCACTTTTTAGTAGAACTGGTTACCTTTTAAGTCATAACTTGCTAAGTTTTCCAGATATGGACCTGATTTCTTTTGCGTTGGATAGCTAATCGTATTGGCTTTAATTAGAAATTTTTTTCTTGTGGATAGTGCAATTCCATTTTTTTTATCATTTTTTCAAAAAAAGCAAAGGGGGTAGTCCATGGTTTTTTTTGGCGAAAAATATTTGCTTTACACTATCTGCAAAAAACAAAATTCTAATTAAAGCTAATATGGTTCTCTATCCAACGCAATATAAACCAAGTCGATATCCAGAAATGTAAGGAAGTTATGACCAAAAAGGTAACCAGTTCTACTACTGCCTCTTTCCGGCCACTTTTTAGTAGAACTGGTTACCTTTTAAGTCATAACTTGCTAAGTTTTCCAGATATGGACTTGATTTCTTTTGCGTTGGATAGCTAATCGTATTTTCTTTAATTAGAAATTTTTTTCTTGTGGATAGTGCAATTCCATTTTTTTATCATTTTTTCAAAAAAAGCAAAGGGGGTAGTCCATGGTTTTTTTTGGCGAAAAATATTTGCTTTGCACTATCTGCAAAAAACAAAATTCTAATTAAAGCCAATATGGTTCTCTATCCAACGCAATATAAATCAAGTTGATATCCAGAAAAGTAAGGAAGTTATGACCAAAAAGGTAACCAGTTCTACTACTGCCTCTTTCCGGCCACTTTTTAGTAGAACTGGTTACCTTTTAAGTCATAACTTGCTAAGTTTTCCAGATATGGACTTGATTTCTCTTGCGTTGGATAGCTAATCGTATTTTCTTTAATTAGAAATTTTTTTCTTGTGGATAGTGCAATTCCATTTTTTTATCATTTTTTCAAAAAAAGCAAAGGGGGTAGTCCATGGTTTTTTTTGGCGAAAAATATTTGCTTTGCACTATCTGCAAAAAACAAAATTCTAATTAAAGCCAATATGGTTCTCTATCCAACGCAATATAAATCAAGTTGATATCCAGAAAAGTAAGGAAGTTATGACCAAAAAGGTAACCAGTTCTACTACTGCCTCTTTCCGGCCACTTTTTAGTAGAACTGGTTACCTTTTAAGTCATAACTTGCTAAGTTTTCCAGATATGGACTTGATTTCTCTTGCGTTGGATAGCTAATCGTATTGGCTTTAATTAGAAATTTTTTTCTTGTGGATAGTGCAATTCCATTTTTTTATCATTTTTTCAAAACAAGCAAAGGGGGTAGTCCATGGTTTTTTTTGGCGAAAAATATTTGCTTTACACTATCTGCAAAAAACAAAATTCTAATTAAAGCTAATATGGTTCTCTATCCAACGCAATATAAACCAAGTCGATATCCAGAAAAGTAAGGAAGTTATGACCAAAAAGGTAACCAGTTCTACTACTGCCTCTTTCCGGCCACTTTTTAGTAGAACTGGTTACCTTTTAAGTCATAACTTGCTAAGTTTTCCAGATATGGACTTGATTTCTTTTGCGTTGGATAGCTAATCGTATTGGCTTTAATTAGAAATTTTTTTCTTGTGGATAGTGCAATTCCATTTTTTTTATCATTTTTTCAAAAAAAGCAAAGGGGGTAGTCCATGGTTTTTTTTGGCGAAAAATATTTGCTTTGCACTATCTGCAAAAAACAAAATTCTAATTAAAGCCAATATGGTTCTCTATCCAACGCAATATAAATCAAGTTGATATCCAGAAAAGTAAGGAAGTTATGACCAAAAAGGTAACCAGTTCTACTACTGCCTCTTTCCGGCCACTTTTTAGTAGAACTGGTTACCTTTTAAGTCATAACTTGCTAAGTTTTCCAGATATGGACTTGATTTCTCTTGCGTTGGATAGCTAATCGTATTTTCTTTAATTAGAAATTTTTTTCTTGTGGATAGTGCAATTCCATTTTTTTATCATTTTTTCAAAAAAAGCAAAGGGGGTAGTCCATGGTTTTTTTTGGCGAAAAATATTTGCTTTGCACTATCTGCAAAAAACAAAATTCTAATTAAAGCTAATAAGGTTCTCTATCCAACGCAATATAAACCAAGTCGATATCCAGAAAAGTAAGGAAGTTATGACCAAAAAGGTAACCAGTTCTACTACTGCCTCTTTCCGGCCACTTTTTAGTAGAACTGGTTACCTTTTAAGTCATAACTTGCTAAGTTTTCCAGATATGGACTTGATTTCTTTTGCGTTGGATAGCTAATCGTATTGGCTTTAATTAGAAATTTTTTTCTTGTGGATAGTGCAATTCCATTTTTTTTATCATTTTTTCAAAAAAAGCAAAGGGGGTAGTCCATGGTTTTTTTTGGCGAAAAATATTTGCTTTGCACTATCTGCAAAAAACAAAATTCTAATTAAAGCCAATATGGTTCTCTATCCAACGCAATATAAACCAAGTCGATATCCAGAAAAGTTAGCAAGTTATGACCAAAAACGTAACCAGTTCTACTACTGCCTCTTTCCGGCCACTTTTTAGTAGAACTGGTTACCTTTTAAGTCATAACTTGCTAAGTTTTCCAGATATGGACTTGATTTCTTTTGCGTTGGATAGCTAATCGTATTGGCTTTAATTAGAAATTTTTTTCTTGTGGATAGTGCAATTCTATTTTTTTTATCATTTTTTCAAAAAAAGCAAAGGGGGTAGTCCATGGTTTTTTTTGGCGAAAAATATTTGCTTTGCACTATCTGCAAAAAACAAAATTCTAATTAAAGCCAATATGGTTCTCTATCCAACGCAATATAAATCAATTCGATATCCAGAAAAGTAAGGAAGTTATGACCAAAAAGGTAACCAGTTCTACTACTGCCTCTTTCCGGCCACTTTTTAGTAGAACTGGTTACCTTTTAAGTCATAACTTGCTAAGTTTTCCAGATATGGACTTGATTTCTTTTGCGTTGGATAGCTAATCGTATTGGCTTTAATTAGAAATTTTTTTCTTGTGGATAGTGCAATTCCATTTTTTTATCATTTTTTCAAAAAAAGCAAAGGGGGTAGTCCATGGTTTTTTTTGGCGAAAAATGTTTGCTTTGCACTATCTGCAAAAAACAAAATTCTAATTAAAGCCAATATGGTTCTCTATCCAACGCAATATAAACCAAGTCGATATCCAGAAAAGTTAGCAAGTTATGACCAAAAAGGTAACCAGTTCTACTACTGCCTCTTTCCGGCCACTTTTTAGTAGAACTGGTTACCTTTTAAGTCATAACTTGCTAAGTTTTCCAGATATGGACTTGATTTCTTTTGCGTTGGATAGCTAATCGTATTGGCTTTAATTAGAAATTTTTTTCTTGTGGATAGTGCAATTCCATTTTTTTATCATTTTTTCAAAAAAAGCAAAGGGGGTAGTCCATGGTTTTTTTTGGCGAAAAATGTTTGCTTTGCACTATCTGCAAAAAACAAAATTCTAATTAAAGCCAATATGGTTTTCTATCCAACGCAATATAAACCAAGTCGATATCCAGAAAAGTTAGCAAGTTATGACCAAAAAGGTAACCAGTTCTACTACTGCCTCTTTCCGGCCACTTTTTAGTAGAACTGGTTACCTTTTAAGTCATAACTTGCTAAGTTTTCCAGATATGGACTTGATTTCTTTTGCGTTGGATAGCTAATCGTATTGGCTTTAATTAGAAATTTTTTTCTTGTGGATAGTGCAATTCCATTTTTTTATCATTTTTTCAAAAAAAGCAAAGGGGGTAGTCCATGGTTTTTTTTGGCGAAAAATATTTGCTTTGCACTATCTGCAAAAAACAAAATTCTAATTAAAGCCAATATGGTTCTCTATCCAACGCAATATAAACCAAGTCGATATCCAGAAAACTTAGCAAGTTATGACCAAAAAGGTAACCAGTTCTACTACTGCCTCTTTCCGGCCACTTTTTAGTAGAACTGGTTACCTTTTAAGTCATAACTTGCTAAGTTTTCCAGATATGGACTTGATTTCTTTTGCGTTGGATAGCTAATCGTATTGGCTTTAATTAGAAATTTTTTTCTTGTGGATAGTGCAATTCCATTTTTTTATCATTTTTTCAAAAAAAGCAAAGGGGGTAGTCCATGGTTTTTTTTGGCGAAAAATATTTGCTTAGCACTATCTGCAAAAAACAAAATTCTAATTAAAGCCAATATGGTTCTCTATCCAACGCAATATAAACCAAGTCGATATCCAGAAAAGTTAGCAAGTTATGACCAAAAAGGTAACCAGTTCTACTACTGCCTCTTTCCGGCCACTTTTTAGTAGAACTGGTTACCTTTTAACTCATAACTTGCTAAGTTTTCCAGATATGGACTTGATTTCTTTTGCGTTGGATAGCTAATCGTATTGGCTTTAATTAGAAATTTTTTTCTTGTGGATAGTGCAATTCCATTTTTTTATCATTTTTTCAAAAAAAGCAAAGGGGGTAGTCCATGGTTTTTTTTGGCGAAAAATATTTGCTTTGCACTATCTGCAAAAAACAAAATTCTAATTAAAGCCAATATGGTTCTCTATCCAACGCAATATAAATCAAGTCGATATCCAGAAAAGTTAGCAAGTTATGACCAAAAAGGTAACCAGTTCTACTACTGCCTCTTTCCGGCCACTTTTTAGTAGAACTGGTTACCTTTTAAGTCATAACTTGCTAAGTTTTCCAGGTATGGACTTGATTTCTTTTGCGTTGGATAGCTAATCGTATTGGCTTTAAGTAGAAATTTTTTTCTTGTGGATAGTGCAAGTCCATTTTTTTATCATTTTTTCAAAAAAAGCAAAGGGGGTAGTCCATGGTTTTTTTTGGCTAAAAATATTTGCTTTGCACTATCTGCAAAAAACAAAATTCTTATTAAAGCCAATATGGTTCTCTATCCAACGCAATATAAACCAAGTCGATATCCAGAAAAGTTAGCAAGTTATGACCAAAAAGGTAACCAGTTCTACTACTGCCTCTTTCCGGCCACTTTTTAGTAGAACTGGTTACCTTTTAAGTCATAACTTGCTAAGTTTTCCAGATATGGACTTGATTTCTTTTGCGTTGGATAGCTAATCATATTGGCTTTAACTAGAAATTTTTTTCTTGTGGATAGTGCAAGTCCATTTTTCTATCATTTTTTCAAAAAAAGCAAAGGGGGTAGTCCATGGTTTTTTTTGGCGAAAAATATTTGCTTTGCACTATCTGCAAAAAACAAAATTCTAATTAAAGCCAATATGGTTCTCTATCCAACGCAATATAAACCAAGTCGATATCCAGAAAAGTTAGCAAGTTATGACCAAAAAGGTAACCAGTTCTACTACTGCCTCTTTCCGGCCACTTTTTAGTAGAACTGGTTACCTTTTAAGTCATAACTTGCTAAGTTTTCCAGATATGGACTTGATTTCTTTTGCGTTGGATAGCTAATCGTATTGGCTTTAACTAGAAATTTTTTTCTTGTGGATAGTGCAAGTCCATTTTTTTATCATTTTTTCAAAAAAAGCAAAGGGGGTAGTCCATGGTTTTTTTTGGCTAAAAATATTTGCTTAGCACTATCTGCAAAAAACAAAATTCTAATTAAAGCCAATATGGTTCTCTATCCAACGCAATATAAACCAAGTCGATATCCAGAAAAGTTAGCAAGTTATGACCAAAAAGGTAACCAGTTCTACTACTGCCTCTTTCCGGCCACTTTTTAGTAGAACTGGTTACCTTTTAAGTCATAACTTGCTAAGTTTTCCAGATATGGACTTGATTATTTTTGCGTTGGATAGCTAATCATATTGGCTTTAACTAGAAATTTTTTTCTTGTGGATAGTGCAAGTCCATTTTTCTATCATTTTTTCAAAAAAAGCAAAGGGGGTAGTCCATGGTTTTTTTTGGCGAAAAATATTTGCTTTGCACTATCTGCAAAAAACAAAATTCTAATTAAAGCCAATATGGTTCTCTATCCAACGCAATATAAACCAAGTCGATATCCAGAAAAGTTAGCAAGTTATGACCAAAAAGGTAACCAGTTCTACTACTGCCTCTTTCCGGCCACTTTTTAGTAGAACTGGTTACCTTTTAAGTCATAACTTGCTAAGTTTTCCAGATATGGACTTGATTTTTTTTGCGTTGGATAGCTAATCATATTGGCTTTAACTAGAAATTTTTTTCTTGTGGATAGTGCAATTCCATTTTTTTATCATTTTTTCAAAAAAAGCAAAGGGGGTAGTCCATGGTTTTTTTTGGCGAAAAATATTTGCTTTGCACTATCTGCAAAAAACAAAATTCTAATTAAAGCCAATATGGTTCTCTATCCAACGCAATATAAACCAAGTCGATATCCAGAAAAGTTAGCAAGTTATGACCAAAAAGGTAACCAGTTCTACTACTGCCTCTTTCCGGCCACTTTTTAGTAGAACTGGTTACCTTTTAAGTTATAACTTGCTAAGTTTTCCAGGTATGGACTTGATTTCTTTTGCGTTGGATAGCTAATCGTATTGGCTTTAAGTAGAAATTTTTTTCTTGTGGATAGTGCAATTCCATTTTTTTATCATTTTTTCAAAAAAAGCAAAGAGGGTAGTCCATGGTTTTTTTGGCGAAAAATATTTGCTTTGCACTATCTGCAAAAAACAAAATTCTAATTAAAGCCAATATGGTTCTCTATCCAACGCAATATAAATCAAGTCGATATCCAGAAAAGTTAGCAAGTTATGACCAAAAAGGTAACCAGTTCTACTACTGCCTCTTTCCGGCCACTTTTTAGTAGAACTGGTTACCTTTTAAGTCATAACTTGCTAAGTTTTCCAGATATGGACTTGATTTCTTTTGCGTTGGATAGCTAATCGTATTGGCTTTAATTAGAAATTTTTTTCTTGTGGATAGTGCAATTCCATTTTTTTATCATTTTTTCAAAAAAAGCAAAGAGGGTAGTCCATGGTTTTTTTTGGCGAAAAATATTTGCTTTGCACTATCTGCAAAAAACAAAATTCTAATTAAAGCCAATATGGTTCTCTATCCAACGCAATATAAAGCAAGTCGATATCCAGAAAAGTAAGCAAGTTATGACCAAAAAGGTAACCAGTTCTACTACTGCCTCTTTCCGGCCACTTTTTAGTAGAACTGGTTACCTTTTAAGTCATAACTTGCTAAGTTTTCCAGATATGGACTTGATTTCTTTTGCGTTGGATAGCTAATCGTATTGGCTTTAATTAGAAATTTTTTTCTTGTGGATAGTGCAATTCCATTTTTTTATCATTTTTTCAAAAAAAGCAAAGGGGGTAGTCCATGGTTTTTTTTGGCGAAAAATATTTGCTTTGCACTATCTGCAAAAAACAAAATTCTAATTAAAGCCAATATGGTTCTCTATCCAACGCAATATAAACAAAGTCGATATCCAGAAAAGTTAGCAAGTTATGACCAAAAAGGTAACCAGTTCTACTACTGCCTCTTTCCGGCCACTTTTTAGTAGAACTGGTTACCTTTTAAGTTATAACTTGCTAAGTTTTCCAGGTATGGACTTGATTTCTTTTGCGTTGGATAGCTAATCGTATTGGCTTTAAGTAGAAATTTTTTTCTTGTGGATAGTGCAAGTCCATTTTTTTATCATTTTTTCAAAAAAAGCAAAGGGGGTAGTCCATGGTTTTTTTTGGCTAAAAATATTTGCTTTGCACTATCTGCAAAAAACAAAATTCTAATTAAAGCCAATATGGTTCTCTATCCAACGCAATATAAATCAAGTCGATATCCAGAAAAGTAAGCAAGTTATGAACAAAAAGGTAACCAGTTCTACTACTGCCTCTTTCCGGCCACTTTTTAGTAGAACTGGTTACCTTTTAAGTTATAACTTGCTAAGTTTTCCAGATATGGACTTGATTTCTTTTGCGTTGGATAGCTAATCGTATTGGCTTTAAGTAGAAATTTTTTTCTTGTGGATAGTGCAAGTCCATTTTTTTATCATTTTTTCAAAAAAAGCAAAGGGGGTAGTCCATGGTTTTTTTTGGCGAAAAATATTTGCTTTGCACTATCTGCAAAAAACAAAATTCTAATTAAAGCCAATATGGTTCTCTATCCAACGCAATATAAACCAAGTCGATATCCAGAAAAGTTAGCAAGTTATGACCAAAAAGGTAACCAGTTCTACTACTGCCTCTTTCCGGCCACTTTTTAGTAGAACTGGTTACCTTTTAAGTTATAACTTGCTAAGTTTTCCAGGTATGGACTTGATTTCTTTTGCGTTGGATAGCTAATCGTATTGGCTTTAAGTAGAAATTTTTTTCTTGTGGATAGTGCAAGTCCATTTTTTTATCATTTTTTCAAAAAAAGCAAAGGGGGTAGTCCATGGTTTTTTTTGGCTAAAAATATTTGCTTTGGACTATCTGCAAAAAACAAAATTCTAATTAAAGCCAATATGGTTCTCTATCCAACGCAATATAAACCAAGTCGATATCCAGAAAAGTTAGCAAGTTATGACCAAAAAGGTAACCAGTTCTACTACTGCCTCTTTCCGGCCACTTTTTAGTAGAACTGGTTACCTTTTAAGTCATAACTTGCTAAGTTTTCCAGGTATGGACTTGATTTCTTTTGCGTTGGATAGCTAATCGTATTGGCTTTAAGTAGAAATTTTTTTCTTGTGGATAGTGCAAGTCCATATTTCTATAATTTTTTCAAAATAAGCAAAGGGGGTAGTCCATGTTTTTTTTTGGCGAAAAATATTTGCTTTGCACTATCTGCAAAAAACAAAATTTTAATTAAAGCCAATATGGTTCTCTATCCAACGCAATATAAACCAAGTCGATATCCAGAAAAGTTAGCAAGTTATGACCAAAAAGGTAACCAGTTCTACTACTGCCTCTTTCCGGCCACTTTTTAGTAGAACTGGTTACCTTTTAAGTTATAACTTGCTAAGTTTTCCAGGTATGGACTTGATTTCTTTTGCGTTGGATAGCTAATCGTATTGGCTTTAAGTAGAAATTTTTTTCTTGTGGATAGTGCAAGTCCATTTTTTTATCATTTTTTCAAAAAAAGCAAAGGGGGTAGTCCATGGTTTTTTTTGGCGAAAAATATTTGCTTTGCACTATCTGCAAAAAACAAAATTCTAATTAAAGCCAATATGGTTCTCTATCCAACGCAATATAAATCAAGTCGATATCCAGAAAAGTAAGCAAGTTATGACCAAAAAGGTAACCAGTTCTACTACTGCCTCTTTCCGGCCACTTTTTAGTAGAACTGGTTACCTTTTAAGTCATAACTTGCTAAGTTTTCCAGATATGGACTTGATTTCTTTTGCGTTGTATAGCTAATCGTATTGGCTTTAATTAGAAATTTTTTTCTTGTGGATAGTGCAATTCCACTTTTTTATCATTTTTTCAAAAAAAGCAAAGGGGGTAGTCCATGGTTTTTTTTGGCGAAAAATATTTGCTTTGCACTATCTGCAAAAAACAAAATTCTAATTAAAGCCAATATGGTTCTCTATCCAACGCAATATAAACCAAGTCGATATCCAGAAAAGTAAGCAAGTTATGACCAAAAAGGTAACCAGTTCTACTACTGCCTCTTTCCGGCCACTTTTTAGTAGAACTGGTTACCTTTTAAGTCATAACTTGCTAAGTTTTCCAGATATGGACTTGATTTCTTTTGCGTTGGATAGCTAATCGTATTGGCTTTAATTAGAAATTTTTTTCTTGTGGATAGTGCAATTCCATTTTTTTATCATTTTTTCAAAAAAAGCAAAGGGGGTAGTCCATGGTTTTTTTTGGCGAAAAATATTTGCTTTGCACTATCTGCAAAAAACAAAATTCTAATTAAAGCCAATATGGTTCTCTATCCAACGCAATATAAACCAAGTCGATATCCAGAAAAGTTAGCAAGTTATGACCAAAAAGGTAACCAGTTCTACTACTGCCTCTTTCCGGCCACTTTTTAGTAGAACTGGTTACCTTTTAAGTCATAACTTGCTAAGTTTTCCAGATATGGACTTGATTTCTTTTGCGTTGGATAGCTAATTGTATTGGCTTTAATTAGAAATTTTTTTCTTGTGGATAGTGCAATTCCATTTTTTTATCATTTTTTCAAAAAAAGCAAAGGGGGTAGTCCATGGTTTTTTTTGGCGAAATATATTTGCTTTGCACTATCTGGAAAAAACAAAATTCTAATTAAAGCCTATATGGTTCTCTATCCAACGCAATATAAACCAAGTCGATATCCAGAAAAGTTAGCAAGTTATGACCAAAAAGGTAACCAGTTCTACTACTGCCTCTTTCCGGCCACTTTTTAGTAGAACTGGTTACCTTTTAAGTCATAACTTGCTAAGTTTTCCAGATATGGACTTGATTTCTTTTGCGTTGGATAGCTAATCGTATTGGCTTTAAGTAGAAATTTTTTTCTTGTGGATAGTGCAAGTCCATTTTTTTATCATTTTTTCAAAAAAAGCAAAGGGGGTAGTCCATGGTTTTTTTTGGCGAAAAATATTTGCTTTGCACTATCTGCAAAAAACAAAATTCTAATTAAAGCCAATATGGTTCTCTATCCAACGCAATATAAATCAAGTCGATATCCAGAAAAGTTAGCAAGTTATGACCAAAAAGGTAACCAGTTCCACTACTGCCTCTTTCCGGCCACTTTTTAGTAGAACTGGTTACCTTTTAAGTCATAACTTGCTAAGTTTTCCAGATATGGACTTGATTTCTTTTGCGTTGGATAGCTAATCGTATTGGCTTTAATTAGAAATTTTTTTCTTGTGGATAGTGCAATTCCATTTTTTTATCATTTTTTCAAAAAAAGCAAAGGGGGTAGTCCATGGTTTTTTTTGGCGAAAAATATTTGCTTTGCACTATCTGCAAAAAACAAAATTCTAATTAAAGCCAATATGGTTCTCTATCCAACGCAATATAAACCAAGTCGATATCCAGAAAAGTTAGCAAGTTATGACCAAAAAGGTAACCAGTTCTACTACTGCCTCTTTCCGGCCACTTTTTAGTAGAACTGGTTACCTTTTAAGTCATAACTTGCTAAGTTTTCCAGATATTGACTTGATTTCTTTTGCGTTGTAAAGCTAGTCGTATTGGCTTCAATAAGAAATTTTTTTCTTGTGGATAGTGCAAGTAAATTTTTTTATCATTTTTTCAAAAAAAGCAAAGGGGGTAGTCCATGGTTTTTTTTGGCGAAAAATATTTGCTTTGCACTATCTGCAAAAAACAAAATTCTAATTAAAGCCAATATGGTTCTCTATCCAACGCAATATAAATCAAGTCGATATCCAGAAAAGTAAGCAAGTTATTAACAAAAAGGTAACCAGTTCTACTACTGCCTCTTTCCGGCCACTTTTTAGTGGAACTGGTTACCTTTTAAGTCATAACTTGCTAAGTTTTCCAGATATGGACTTGATTTCTTTTGCGTTGGATAGCTAATCGTATTGGCTTTAATTAGAAATTTTTTTCTTGTGGATAGTGCGATTCCATTTTTTTTATCATTTTTTCAAAAAAAGCAAAGGGGGTAGTCCATGGTTTTTTTTGGCGAAAAATATTTGCTTTGCACTATCTGCAAAAAACAAAATTCTAATTAAAGCCAATATGGTTCTCTATCCAACGCAATATAAACCAAGTCGATATCCAGAAAAGTAAGCAAGTTATGACCAAAAAGGTAACCAGTTCTACTACTGCCTCTTTCCGGCCACTTTTTAGTAGAACTGGTTACCTTTTAAGTCATAACTTGCTAAGTTTTCCAGATATGGACTTGATTTCTTTTGCGTTGGATAGCTAATCGTATTGGCTTTAATTAGAAATTTTTTTCTTGTGGATAGTGCAATTCCATTTTTTTATCATTTTTTCAAAAAAAGCAAAGGGGGTAGTCCATGGTTTTTTTTGGCGAAAAATATTTGCTTTGCACTATCTGCAAAAAAAAAATTCTAATTAAAGCCAATATGGCTCTCTATCCAACGCAATATAAACCAAGTCGATATCCAGAAAAGTTAGCAAGTTATGACCAAAAAGGTAACCAGTTCTACTACTGCCTCTTTCCGGCCACTTTTTAGTAGAACTGGTTACCTTTTAAGTCATAACTTGCTAAGTTTTCCAGATATGGACTTGATTTCTTTTGCGTTGGATAGCTAATCGTATTGGCTTTAAGTAGAAATTTTTTTCTTGTGGATAGTGCAAGTCCATTTTTTTATCATTTTTTCAAAAAAAGCAAAGGGGGTAGTCCATGGTTTTTTTTGGCGAAAAATATTTGCTTTGCACTATCTGCAAAAAACAAAATTCTAATTAAAGCCAATATGGTTCTCTATCCAACGCAATATAAATCAAGTCGATATCCAGAAAAGTTAGCAAGTTATGACCAAAAAGGTAACCAGTTCCACTACTGCCTCTTTCCGGCCACTTTTTAGTAGAACTGGTTACCTTTTAAGTCATAACTTGCTAAGTTTTCCAGATATGGACTTGATTTCTTTTGCGTTGGATAGCTAATCGTATTGGCTTTAATTAGAAATTTTTTTCTTGTGGATAGTGCGATTCCATTTTTTTTATCATTTTTTCAAAAAAAGCAAAGGGGGTAGTCCATGGTTTTTTTTGGCGAAAAATATTTGCTTTGCACTATCTGCAAAAAACAAAATTCTAATTAAAGCCAATATGGTTCTCTATCCAACGCAATATAAACCAAGTCGATATCCAGAAAAGTAAGCAAGTTATGACCAAAAAGGTAACCAGTTCTACTACTGCCTCTTTCCGGCCACTTTTTAGTAGAACTGGTTACCTTTTAAGTCATAACTTGCTAAGTTTTCCAGATATGGACTTGATTTCTTTTGCGTTGGATAGCTAATCGTATTGGCTTTAATTAGAAATTTTTTTCTTGTGGATAGTGCAATTCCATTTTTTTATCATTTTTTCAAAAAAAGCAAAGGGGGTAGTCCATGGTTTTTTTTGGCGAAAAATATTTGCTTTGCACTATCTGGAAAAAACAAAATTCTAATTAAAGCCTATATGGTTCTCTATCCAACGCAATATAAATCAAGTCGATATCCAGAAAAGTTAGCAAGTTATGACCAAAAAGGTAACCAGTTCTACTACTGCCTCTTTCCGGCCACTTTTTAGTAGAACTGGTTACCTTTTAAGTCATAACTTGCTAAGTTTTCCAGATATGGACTTGATTTCTTTTGCGTTGGATAGCTAATCGTATTGGCTTTAATTAGAAATTTTTTTCTTGTGGATAGTGCAATTCCATTTTTTTATCATTTTTTCAAAAAAAGCAAAGGGGGTAGTCCATGGTTTTTTTTGGCGAAAAATATTTGCTTTGCACTATCTGCAAAAAAAAAATTCTAATTAAAGCCAATATGGCTCTCTATCCAACGCAATATAAACCAAGTCGATATCCAGAAAAGTTAGCAAGTTATGACCAAAAAGGTAACCAGTTCTACTACTGCCTCTTTCCGGCCACTTTTTAGTAGAACTGGTTACCTTTTAAGTCATAACTTGCTAAGTTTTCCAGATATGGACTTGATTTCTTTTGCGTTGGATAGCTAATCGTATTGGCTTTAAGTAGAAATTTTTTTCTTGTGGATAGTGCAAGTCCATTTTTTTATCATTTTTTCAAAAAAAGCAAAGGGGGTAGTCCATGGTTTTTTTTGGCGAAAAATATTTGCTTTGCACTATCTGCAAAAAACAAAATTCTAATTAAAGCCAATATGGTTCTCTATCCAACGCAATATAAACCAAGTCGATATCCAGAAAAGTTAGCAAGTTATGACCAAAAAGGTAACCAGTTCTACTACTGCCTCTTTCCGGCCACTTTTTAGTAGAACTGGTTACCTTTTAAGTCATAACTTGCTAAGTTTTCCAGATATTGACTTGATTTCTTTTGCGTTGTAAAGCTAGTCGTATTGGCTTCAATAAGAAATTTTTTTCTTGTGGATAGTGCAAGTAAATTTTTTTATCATTTTTTCAAAAAAAGCAAAGGGGGTAGTCCATGGTTTTTTTTGGCGAAAAATATTTGCTTTGCACTATCTGCAAAAAACAAAATTCTAATTAAAGCCAATATGGTTCTCTATCCAACGCAATATAAATCAAGTCGATATCCAGAAAAGTAAGCAAGTTATGAACAAAAAGGTAACCAGTTCTACTACTGCCTCTTTCCGGCCACTTTTTAGTAGAACTGGTTACCTTTTAAGTCATAACTTGCTAAGTTTTCCAGATATGGACTTGATTTCTTTTGCGTTGGATAGCTAATCGTATTGGCTTTAATTAGAAATTTTTTTCTTGTGGATAGTGCAATTCCATTTTTTTATCATTTTTTCAAAAAAAGCAAAGGGGGTAGTCCATGGTTTTTTTTGGCGAAAAATGTTTGCTTTGCACTATCTGCAAAAAACAAAATTCTAATTAAAGCCAATATGGTTCTATATCAAACGCAATATAAATCAAGTCGATATCCAGAAAAGTAAGCAAGTTATGACCAAAAAGGTAACCAGTTCTACTACTGCCTCTTTCCGGCCACTTTTTAGTAGAACTGGTTACCTTTTAAGTCATAACTTGCTAAGTTTTCCAGATATGGACTTGATTTCTTTTGCGTTGGATAGCTAATCGTATTGGCTTTAATTAGAAATTTTTTTCTTGTGGATAGTGCAATTCCATTTTTTTATCATTTTTTCAAAAAAAGCAAAGGGGGTAGTCCATGGTTTTTTTTGGCGAAAAATGTTTGCTTTGCACTATCTGCAAAAAACAAAATTCTAATTAAAGCCAATATGGTTCTATATCAAACGCAATATAAATCAAGTCGATATCCAGAAAAGTAAGCAAGTTATGACCAAAAAGGTAACCAGTTCTACTACTGCCTCTTTCCGGCCACTTTTTAGTAGAACTGGTTACCTTTTAAGTCATAACTTGCTAAGTTTTCCAGATATGGACTTGATTTCTTTTGCGTTGTAAGGCTAGTCGTATTGGCTTCAATAAGAATTTTTTTTCTTGTGGATAGTGCAATTCCATTTTTTTATCATTTTTTCAAAAAAAGCAAAGGGGGTAGTCCATGGTTTTTTTTGGCGAAAAATATTTGCTTTGCACTATCTGCAAAAAACAAAATTCTAATTAAAGCCAATATGGTTCTATATCAAACGCAATATAAATCAAGTCGATATCCAGAAAAGTAAGCAAGTTATGACCAAAAAGGTAACCAGTTCTACTACTGCCTCTTTCCGGCCACTTTTTAGTAGAACTGGTTACCTTTTAAGTCATAACTTGCTAAGTTTTCCAGATATGGACTTGATTTCTTTTGCGTTGTAAAGCTAGTCGTATTGGCTTCAATAAGAAATTTTTTTCTTGTGGATAGTGCAAGTAAATTTTTTTATCATTTTTTCAAAAAAAGCAAAGGGGGTAGTCCATGGTTTTTTTTGGCGAAAAATATTTGCTTTGCACTATCTGCAAAAAACAAAATTCTAATTAAAGCCAATATGGTTCTATATCAAACGCAAAATTAATCAAGTCGATATCCAGAAAAGTAAGCAAGTTATGACCAAAAAGGTAACCAGTTCTACTACTGCCTCTTTCCGGCCACTTTTTAGTAGAACTGGTTACCTTTTAAGTCATAACTTGCTAAGTTTTCCAGATATGGACTTGATTTCTTTTGCGTTGTAAGGCTAGTCGTATTGGCTTCAATAAGAATTTTTTTTCTTGTGGATAGTGCAAGTAAATTTTTTTATCATTTTTTCAAAAAAAGCAAAGGGGGTAGTCCATGGTTTTTTTTTGGCGAAAAATATTTTCTTTGCACTATCTGCAAAAAACAAAATTCTAATTAAAGCCAATATGGTTCTATATCAAACGCAATATAAATCAAGTCGATATCCAGAAAAGTAAGCAAGTTATGACCAAAAAGGTAACCAGTTCTACTACTGCCTCTTTCCGGCCACTTTTTAGTAGAACTGGTTACCTTTTAAGTCATAACTTGCTAAGTTTTCCAGATATTGACTTGATTTCTTTTGCGTTGTAAAGCTAGTCGTATTGGCTTCAATAAGAAATTTTTTTCTTGTGGATAGTGCAAGTAAATTTTTTTATCATTTTTTCAAAAAAAGCAAAGGGGGTAGTCCATGGTTTTTTTTTGGCGAAAAATATTTTCTTTGCACCATCTGCAAAAAACAAAATTCTAATTAAAGCCAATATGGTTCTATATCAAACGCAATATAAATCAAGTCGATATCCAGAAAAGTAAGCAAGTTATGACCAAAAAGGTAACCAGTTCTACTACTGCCTCTTTCCGGCCACTTTTTAGTAGAACTGGTTACCTTTTAAGTCATAACTTGCTAAGTTTTCCAGATATTGACTTGATTTCTTTTGCGTTGTAAAGCTAGTCGTATTGGCTTCAATAAGAAATTTTTTTCTTGTGGATAGTGCAAGTAAATTTTTTTATCATTTTTTCAAAAAAAGCAAAGGGGGTAGTCCATGGTTTTTTTTTGGCGAAAAATATTTTCTTTGCACCATCTGCAAAAAACAAAATTCTAATTAAAGCCAATATGGTTCTATATCAAACGCAAAATTAATCAAGTCGATATCCAGAAAAGTAAGCAAGTTATGACCAAAAAGGTAACCAGTTCTACTACTGCCTCTTTCCGGCCACTTTTTAGTAGAACTGGTTACCTTTTAAGTCATAACTTGCTAAATTTTCCAGATATTGACTTGATTTCTTTTGCGTTGTAAAGCTAGTCGTATTGGCTTCAATAAGAAATTTTTTTCTTGTGGATAGTGCAAGTAAATTTTTTTATCATTTTTTCAAAAAAAGCATAGGGGGTAGTCCATGGTTTTTTTTTGGCGAAAAATATTTTCTTTGCACCATCTGCAAAAAACAAAATTCTAATTAAAGCCAATATGGTTCTATATCAAACGCAATATAAACCAAGTCGATATCCAGAAAAGTTAGCAAGTTATGACCAAAAAGGTAACCAGTTCTACTACTGCCTCTTTCCGGCCACTTTTTAGTAGAACTGGTTACCTTTTAAGTCATAACTTGCTAAGTTTTCCAGATATTGACTTGATTTCTTTTGCGTTGTAAAGCTAGTCGTATTGGCTTCAATAAGAAATTTTTTTCTTGTGGATAGTGCAAGTAAATTTTTTTATAATTTTTTCAAAAAAAGCAAAGGGGGTAGTCCACGGTTTTTTTTTTTTTGGCGAAAAATATTTTCTTTGCACCATCTGTAAAAAACAAAATTCTAATTAAAGCCAATATGGTTCTATATCAAACGCAAAATTAATCAAGTCGATATCCAGAAAAGTAAGCAAGTTATGACCAAAAAGGTAACCAGTTCTACTACTGCCTCTTTCCGGCCACTTTTTAGTAGAACTGGTTACCTTTTAAGTCATAACTTGCTAAGTTTTCCAGATATTGACTTGATTTCTTTTGCGTTGTAAAGCTAGTCGTATTGGCTTCAATAAGAAATTTTTTTCTTGTGGATAGTGCAAGTAAATTTTTTTATCATTTTTTCAAAAAAAGCAAAGGGGGTAGTCCATGGTTTTTTTTTGGCGAAAAATATTTTCTTTGCACCATCTGCAAAAAACAAAATTCTAATTAAAGCCAATATGGTTCTATATCAAACGCAATATAAACCAAGTCGATATCCAGAAAAGTTAGCAAGTTATGACCAAAAAGGTAACCAGTTCTACTACTGCCTCTTTCCGGCCACTTTTTAGTAGAACTGGTTACCTTTTAAGTCATAACTTGCTAAGTTTTCCAGATATGGACTTGATTTCTTTTGCGTTGGATAGCTAATCGTATTGGCTTTAATTAGAAATTTTTTTCTTGTGAATAGTGCAATTCCATTTTTTTTATCATTTTTTCAAAAAAAGCAAAGGGGGTAGTCCATGGTTTTTTTTTTGGCGAAAAATATTTTCTTTGCACTATCTGCAAAAAACAAAATTCTAATTAAAGCCAATATGGTTCTATATCAAACGCAATATAAATCAAGTCGATATCCAGAAAAGTAAGCAAGTTATGACCAAAAAGGTAACCAGTTCTACTACTGCCTCTTTCCGGCCACTTTTTAGTAGAACTGGTTACCTTTTAAGTCATAACTTGCTAAGTTTTCCAGATATTGACTTGATTTCTTTTGCGTTGTAAAGCTAGTCGTATTGGCTTCAATAAGAAATTTTTTTCTTGTGGATAGTGCAAGTAAATTTTTTTATAATTTTTTCAAAAAAAGCAAAGGGGGTAGTCCACGGTTTTTTTTTTTTGGCGAAAAATATTTTCTTTGCACCATCTGTAAAAAACAAAATTCTAATTAAAGCCAATATGGTTCTATATCAAACGCAAAATTAATCAAGTCGATATCCAGAAAAGTAAGCAAGTTATGACCAAAAAGGTAACCAGTTCTACTACTGCCTCTTTCCGGCCACTTTTTAGTAGAACTGGTTACCTTTTAAGTCATAACTTGCTAAGTTTTCCAGATATTGACTTGATTTCTTTTGCGTTGTAAAGCTAGTCGTATTGGCTTCAATAAGAAATTTTTTTCTTGTGGATAGTGCAAGTAAATTTTTTTATCATTTTTTCAAAAAAAGCAAAGGGGGTAGTCCATGGTTTTTTTTTGGCGAAAAATATTTTCTTTGCACCATCTGCAAAAAACAAAATTCTAATTAAAGCCAATATGGTTCTATATCAAACGCAATATAAATCAAGTCGATATCCAGAAAAGTAAGCAAGTTATGACCAAAAAGGTAACCAGTTCTACTACTGCCTCTTTCCGGCCACTTTTTAGTAGAACTGGTTACCTTTTAAGTCATAACTTGCTAAGTTTTCCAGATATTGACTTGATTTCTTTTGCGTTGTAAAGCTAGTCGTATTGGCTTCAATAAGAAATTTTTTTCTTGTGGATAGTGCAAGTAAATTTTTTTATCATTTTTTCAAAAAAAGCAAAGGGGGTAGTCCATGGTTTTTTTTTGGCGAAAAATATTTTCTTTGCACCATCTGCAAAAAACAAAATTCTAATTAAAGCCAATATGGTTCTATATCAAACGCAATATAAATCAAGTCGATATCCAGAAAAGTAAGCAAGTTATGACCAAAAAGGTAACCAGTTCTACTACTGCCTCTTTCCGGCCACTTTTTAGTAGAACTGGTTACCTTTTAAGTCATAACTTGCTAAGTTTTCCAGATATTGACTTGATTTCTTTTGCGTTGTAAAGCTAGTCGTATTGGCTTCAATAAGAAATTTTTTTCTTGTGGATAGTGCAAGTAAATTTTTTTATCATTTTTTCAAAAAAAGCAAAGGGGATAGTCCATGGTTTTTTTTTGGCGAAAAATATTTGCTTTGCACTATCTGCAAAAAACAAAATTCTAATTAAAGCCAATATGGTTCTATATCAAACGCAATATAAATCAAGTCGATATCCAGAAAAGTAAGCAAGTTATGACCAAAAAGGTAACCAGTTCTACTACTGCCTCTTTCCGGCCACTTTTTAGTAGAACTGGTTACCTTTTAAGTCATAACTTGCTAAGTTTTCCAGATATTGACTTGATTTCTTTTGCGTTGTAAAGCTAGTCGTATTGGCTTCAATAAGAAATTTTTTTCTTGTGGATAGTGCAAGTAAATTTTTTTTATCATTTTTTCAAAAAAAAGAAAAGGGGGTAGTCCATGGTTTTTTTTTGGCGAAAAATATTTTCTTTGCACCATCTGCAAAAAACAAAATTCTAATTAAAGCCAATATGGTTCTATATCAAACGCAATATAAATCAAGTCGATATCCAGAAAAGTAAGCAAGTTATGACCAAAAAGGTAACCAGTTCTACTACTGCCTCTTTCCGGCCACTTTTTAGTAGAACTGGTTACCTTTTAAGTCATAACTTGCTAAGTTTTCCAGATATTGACTTGATTTCTTTTGCGTTGTAAAGCTAGTCGTATTGGCTTCAATAAGAAATTTTTTTCTTGTGGATAGTGCAAGTAAATTTTTTTATCATTTTTTCAAAAAAAGCAAAGGGGGTAGTCCATGGTTTTTTTTTTGGCGAAAAATATTTTCTTTGCACCATCTGCAAAAAACAAAATTCTAATTAAAGCCAATATGGTTCTATATCAAACGCAATATAAATCAAGTCGATATCCAGAAAAGTAAGCAAGTTATGACCAAAAAGGTAACCAGTTCTACTACTGCCTCTTTCCGGCCACTTTTTAGTAGAACTGGTTACCTTTTAAGTCATAACTTGCTAAGTTTTCCAGATATTGACTTGATTTCTTTTGCGTTGTAAAGCTAGTCGTATTGGCTTCAATAAGAAATTTTTTTCTTGTGGATAGTGCAAGTAAATTTTTTTATCATTTTTTCAAAAAAAGCAAAGGGGGTAGTCCATGGTTTTTTTTTTGGCGAAAAATATTTTCTTTGCACCATCTGCAAAAAACAAAATTCTAATTAAAGCCAATATGGTTCTATATCAAACGCAATATAAATCAAGTCGATATCCAGAAAAGTAAGCAAGTTATGACCAAAAAGGTAACCAGTTCTACTACTGCCTCTTTCCGGCCACTTTTTAGTAGAACTGGTTACCTTTTAAGTCATAACTTGCTAAGTTTTCCAGATATTGACTTGATTTCTTTTGCGTTGTAAAGCTAGTCGTATTGGCTTCAATAAGAAATTTTTTTCTTGTGGATAGTGCAAGTAAATTTTTTTATCATTTTTTCAAAAAAAGCAAAGGGGGTAGTCCATGGTTTTTTTTTGGCGAAAAATATTTTCTTTGCACCATCTGCAAAAAACAAAATTCTAATTAAAGCCAATATGGTTCTATATCAAACGCAATATAAATCAAGTCGATATCCAGAAAAGTAAGCAAGTTATGACCAAAAAGGTAACCAGTTCTACTACTGCCTCTTTCCGGCCACTTTTTAGTAGAACTGGTTACCTTTTAAGTCATAACTTGCTAAGTTTTCCAGATATTGACTCGATTTCTTTTGCGTTGTAAAGCTAGTCGTATTGGCTTCAATAAGAAATTTTTTTCTTGTGGATAGTGCAAGTAAATTTTTTTTATCATTTTTTCAAAAAAAGCAAAGGGGATAGTCCATGGTTTTTTTTTGGCGAAAAATATTTGCTTTGCACTATCTGCAAAAAACAAAATTCTAATTAAAGCCAAAATGGTTCTATATCAAACGCAATATAAATCAAGTCGATATCCAGAAAAGTAAGCAAGTTATGACCAAAAAGGTAACCAATTCTACTACTGCCTCTTTCCGGCCACTTTTTAGTAGAACTGGTTACCTTTTAAGTCATAACTTGCTAAGTTTTCCAGATATTGACTTGATTTCTTTTGCGTTGTAAAGCTAGTCGTATTGGCTTCAATAAGAAATTTTTTTCTTGTGGATAGTGCAAGTAAATTTTTTTATAATATTTTCAAAAAAAGCAAAGGGGGTAGTCCACGGTTTTTTTTTTGGCGAAAAATATTTTCTTTGCACCATCTGTAAAAAACAAAATTCTAATTAAAGCCAATATGGTTCTATATCAAACGCAAAATCAATCAAGTCGATATCCAGAAAAGTAAGCAAGTTATGACCAAAAAGGTAACCAGTTCTACTACTGCCTCTTTCCGGCCACTTTTTAGTAGAACTGGTTACCTTTTAAGTCATAACTTGCTAAGTTTTCCAGATATTGACTTGATTTCTTTTGCGTTGGATAGCTAATCGTATTGGCTTCAATAAGAAAGTTTTTTTTTGTGGATAGTGCAAGTAAATTTTTTTATCATTTTTTCAAAAAAAGCAAAGGGGGTAGTCCATGGTTTTTTTTTGGCGAAAAATATTTGCTTTGCACTATCTGCAAAAAACAAAATTCTGATTAAAGCCAATATGGTTCTATATCAAACGCAATATAAATCAAGTCGATATCCAGAAAAGTAAGCAAGTTATGACCAAAAAGGTAACCAGTTCTACTACTGCCTCTTTCCGGCCACTTTTTAGTAGAACTGGTTACCTTTTAAGTCATAACTTGCTAAGTTTTCCAGATATTGACTTGATTTCTTTTGCGTTGGATAGCTAATCGTATTGGCTTCAATAAGAAAGTTTTTTTTTGTGGATAGTGCAAGTAAATTTTTTTATCATTTTTTCAAAAAAAGCAAAGGGGGTAGTCCATGGTTTTTTTTTGGCGAAAAATATTTGCTTTGCACTATCTGCAAAAAACAAAATTCTAATTAAAGCCAATATGGTTTTCTATCCAACGCAATATAAACCAAGTCGATATCCAGAAAAGTTAGCAAGTTATGACCAAAAAGGTAACCAGTTCTACTACTGCCTCTTTCCGGCCACTTTTTAGTAGAACTGGTTACCTTTTAAGTCATAACTTGCTAAGTTTTCCAGATATGGACTTGATTTCTTTTGCGTTGGATAGCTAATCGTATTGGCTTTAATTAGAAATTTTTTTCTTGTGGATAGTGCAATTCCATTTTTTTATCATTTTTTCAAAAAAAGCAAAGGGGGTAGTCCATGGTTTTTTTTGGCGAAAAATATTTGCTTTGCACTATCTGGAAAAAACAAAATTCTAATTAAAGCCAATATGGTTCTCTATCCAACGCAATATAAATCAAGTCGATATCCAGAAAAGTAAGCAAGTTATGACCAAAAAGGTAACCAGTTCTACTACTGCCTCTTTCCGGCCACTTTTTAGTAGAACTGGTTACCTTTTAAGTCATAACTTGCTAAGTTTTCCAGATATTGACTTGATTTCTTTTGCGTTGGATAGCTAATCGTATTGGCTTCAATAAGAAAGTTTTTTCTTGTGGATAGTGCAAGTAAATTTTTTTATCATTTTTTCAAAAAAAGCAAAGGGGGTAGTCCATGGTTTTTTTTTGGCGAAAAATATTTGCTTTGCACTATCTGCAAAAAACAAAATTCTAATTAAAGCCAATATGGTTCTCTATCCAACGCAATATAAATCAAGTCGATATCCAGAAAAGTAAGCAAGTTATGACCAAAAAGGCAACCAGTTCTACTACTGCCTCTTTCCGGCCACTTTTTAGTAGAACTGGTTACCTTTTAAGTCATAACTTGCTAAGTTTTCCAGATATGGACTTGATTTCTTTTGCGTTGGATAGCTAATCGTATTGGCTTTAATTAGAAATTTTTTTCTTGTGAATAGTGCAATTCCATTTTTTTTATCATTTTTTCAAAAAAAACAAAGGGGGTAGTCCATGGTTTTTTTTGGCGAAAAATATTTGTTTTGCACTATCTGCAAAAAACAAAATTCTAATTAAAGCTAATATGGTTCTCTATCCAACGCAATATAAACCAAGTCGATATCCAGAAAAGTTAGCAAGTTATGACCAAAAAGGTAACCAGTTCTACTACTGCCTCTTTCCGGCCACTTTTTAGTAGAACTGGTTACCTTTTAAGTCATAACTTGCTAAGTTTTCCAGATATGGACTTGATTTCTTTTGCGTTGGATAGCTAATCGTATTGGCTTTAATTAGAAATATTTTTCTTGTGGATAGTGCAATTCCATTTTTTTTATCATTTTTTCAAAAAAGCAAAGGGGGGTTTTTTTTGGCGAAAAATATTTGCTTTGCACTATCTGCAAAAAACAAAATTCTAATTAAAGCCAATATGGTTCTCTATCCAACGCAATATAAACCAAGTCGATATCCAGAAAAGTTAGCAAGTTATGACCAAAAAGGTAACCAGTTCTACTACTGCCTCTTTCCGGCCACTTTTTAGTAGAACTGGTTACCTTTTAAGTCATAACTTGCTAAGTTTTCCAGATATGGACTTGATTTCTTTTGCGTTGGATAGCTAATCGTATTGGCTTTAATTAGAAATTTTTTTCTTGTGGATAGTGCAATTCCATTTTTTTTATCATTTTTTCAAAAAAGCAAAGGGGGGTTTTTTTTGGCGAAAAATATTTGCTTTGCACTATCTGCAAAAAATAAAATTCTAATTAAAGCCAATATGGTTCTCTATCCAACGCAAAATTAATCAAGTCGATATCCAGAAAAGTAAGCAAGTTATGACCAAAAAGGTAACCAGTTCTACTACTGCCTCTTTCCGGCCACTTTTTAGTAGAACTGGTTACCTTTTAAGTCATAACTTGCTAAGTTTTCCAGATATGGACTTGATTTCTTTTGCGTTGGATAGCTAATCGTATTGGCTTTAATTAGAAATATTTTTCTTGTGGAGAGTGCAATTCCATTTTTTTTATCATTTTTTCAAAAAAAGCAAAGGGGGTAGTCCATGGTTTTTTTTTGGCGAAAAATATTTGCTTTGCACTATCTGCAAAAAACAAAATTCTAATTAAAGCCAATATGGTTCTCTATCCAACGCAATATAAACCAAGTCGATATCCAGAAAAGTTAGCAAGTTATGACCAAAAAGGTAACTAGTTCTACTACTGCCTCTTTCCGGCCACTTTTTAGTAGAACTGGTTACCTTTTAAGTCATAACTTGCTAAGTTTTCCAGATATGGACTTGATTTCTTTTGCGTTGGATAGCTAATCGTATTGGCTTTAATTAGAAATTTTTTTCTTGTGGATAGTGCAATTCCATTTTTTTATCATTTTTTCAAAAAAAGCAAAGGGGGTAGTCCATGGTTTTTTTTGGCGAAAAATATTTGCTTTGCACTATCTGCAAAAAACAAAATTCTAATTAAAGCCAATATGGTTCTCTATCCAACGCAATATAAACCAAGTCGATATCCAGAAAAGTTAGCAAGTTATGATCAAAAAGGTAACCAGTTCTACTTCTGCCTCTTTCCGGCCACTTTTTAGTAGAACTGGTTACCTTTTAAGTCATAACTTGCTAAGTTTTCCAGATATGGACTTGATTTCTTTTGCGTTGGATAGCTAATCGTATAGGCTTTAATTAGAAATATTTTTCTTGTGGATAGTGCAATTCCATTTTTTTATCATTTTTTCAAAAAAAGCAAAGGGGGTAGTCCATGGTTTTTTTTGGCGAAAAATATTTGCTTTGCACTATCTGCAAAAAACAAAATTCTAATTAAAGCCAATATGGTTCTCTATCCAACGCAATATAAACCAAGTCGATATCCAGAAAAGTTAGCAAGTTATGACCAAAAAGGTAACCAGTTCTACTACTGCCTCTTTCCGGCCACTTTTTAGTAGAACTGGTTACCTTTTAAGTCATAACTTGCTAAGTTTTCCAGATATGGACTTGATTTCTTTTGCGTTGGATAGCTAATCGTATAGGCTTTAATTAGAAATTTTTTTCTTGTGGATAGTGCAATTCCATTTTTTTATCATTTTTTCAAAAAAAGCAAAGGGGGTAGTCCATGGTTTTTTTTGGCGAAAAATATTTGCTTTGCACTATCTGCAAAAAACAAAATTCTAATTAAAGCCAATATGGTTCTCTATCCAACGTGCAATTCCATTTTTTTATCATTTTTTCAAAAAAAGCAAAGGGGGTAGTCCATGGTTTTTTTTGGCGAAAAATATTTGCTTTGCACTATCTGCAAAAAACAAAATTCTAATTAAAGCCAATATGGTTCTCTATCCAACGCAATATAAACCAAGTCGATATCCAGAAAAGTTAGCAAGTTATGACCAAAAAGGTAACCAGTTCTACTACTGCCTCTTTCCGGCCACTTTTTAGTAGAACTGGTTACCTTTTAAGTCATAACTTGCTAAGTTTTCCAGATATGGACTTGATTTCTTTTGCGTTGGATAGCTAATCGTATTGGCTTTAATTAGAAATATTTTTCTTGTGGAGAGTGCAATTCCATTTTTTTTATCATTTTTTCAAAAAAAGCAAAGGGGGTAGTCCATGGTTTTTTTTTGGCGGAAAATATTTGCTTTGCACTATCTGCAAAAAACAAAATTCTAATTAAAGCCAATATGGTTCTCTATCCAACGCAATATAAACCAAGTCGATATCCAGAAAAGTTAGCAAGTTATGACCAAAAAGGTAACCAGTTCTACTACTGCCTCTTTCCGGCCACTTTTTAGTAGAACTGGTTACCTTTTAAGTCATAACTTGCTAAGTTTTCCAGATATGGACTTGATTTCTTTTGCGTTGGATAGCTAATCGTATTGGCTTTAATTAGAAATTTTTTTCTTGTGGATAGTGCAATTCCATTTTTTTATCATTTTTTCAAAAAAAGCAAAGGGGGTAGTCCATGGTTTTTTTTGGCGAAAAATATTTGCTTTGCACTATCTGCAAAAAACAAAATTCTAATTAAAGCCAATATGGTTCTCTATCCAACGCAATATAAACCAAGTCGATATCCAGAAAAGTTAGCAAGTTATGACCAAAAAGGTAACTAGTTCTACTACTGCCTCTTTCCGGCCACTTTTTAGTAGAACTGGTTACCTTTTAAGTCATAACTTGCTAAGTTTTCCAGATATGGACTTGATTTCTTTTGCGTTGGATAGCTAATCGTATTGGCTTTAATTAGAAATTTTTTTCTTGTGGATAGTGCAATTCCATTTTTTTATCATTTTTTCAAAAAAAGCAAAGGGGGTAGTCCATGGTTTTTTTTGGCGAAAAATATTTGCTTTGCACTATCTGCAAAAAACAAAATTCTAATTAAAGCCAATATGGTTCTCTATCCAACGCAATATAAACCAAGTCGATATCCAGAAAAGTTAGCAAGTTATGATCAAAAAGGTAACCAGTTCTACTTCTGCCTCTTTCCGGCCACTTTTTAGTAGAACTGGTTACCTTTTAAGTCATAACTTGCTAAGTTTTCCAGATATGGACTTGATTTCTTTTGCGTTGGATAGCTAATCGTATAGGCTTTAATTAGAAATATTTTTCTTGTGGATAGTGCAATTCCATTTTTTTATCATTTTTTCAAAAAAAGCAAAGGGGGTAGTCCATGGTTTTTTTTGGCGAAAAATATTTGCTTTGCACTATCTGCAAAAAACAAAATTCTAATTAAAGCCAATATGGTTCTCTATCCAACGCAATATAAACCAAGTCGATATCCAGAAAAGTTAGCAAGTTATGACCAAAAAGGTAACCAGTTCTACTACTGCCTCTTTCCGGCCACTTTTTAGTAGAACTGGTTACCTTTTAAGTCATAACTTGCTAAGTTTTCCAGATATGGACTTGATTTCTTTTGCGTTGGATAGCTAATCGTATAGGCTTTAATTAGAAATTTTTTTCTTGTGGATAGTGCAATTCCATTTTTTTATCATTTTTTCAAAAAAAGCAAAGGGGGTAGTCCATGGTTTTTTTTGGCGAAAAATATTTGCTTTGCACTATCTGCAAAAAACAAAATTCTAATTAAAGCCAATATGGTTCTCTATCCAACGTGCAATTCCATTTTTTTATCATTTTTTCAAAAAAAGCAAAGGGGGTAGTCCATGGTTTTTTTTGGCGAAAAATATTTGCTTTGCACTATCTGCAAAAAACAAAATTCTAATTAAAGCCAATATGGTTCTCTATCCAACGCAATATAAACCAAGTCGATATCCAGAAAAGTTAGCAAGTTATGACCAAAAAGGTAACCAGTTCTACTACTGCCTCTTTCCGGCCACTTTTTAGTAGAACTGGTTACCTTTTAAGTCATAACTTGCTAAGTTTTCCAGATATGGACTTGATTTCTTTTGCGTTGGATAGCTAATCGTATTGGCTTTAATTAGAAATATTTTTCTTGTGGAGAGTGCAATTCCATTTTTTTTATCATTTTTTCAAAAAAAGCAAAGGGGGTAGTCCATGGTTTTTTTTTGGCGAAAAATATTTGCTTTGCACTATCTGCAAAAAACAAAATTCTAATTAAAGCCAATATGGTTCTCTATCCAACGCAATATAAACCAAGTCGATATCCAGAAAAGTTAGCAAGTTATGACCAAAAAGGTAACCAGTTCTACTACTGCCTCTTTCCGGCCACTTTTTAGTAGAACTGGTTACCTTTTAAGTCATAACTTGCTAAGTTTTCCAGATATGGACTTGATTTCTTTTGCGTTGGATAGCTAATCGTATTGGCTTTAATTAGAAATTTTTTTCTTGTGGATAGTGCAATTCCATTTTTTTATCATTTTTTCAAAAAAAGCAAAGGGGGTAGTCCATGGTTTTTTTTGGCGAAAAATATTTGCTTTGCACTATCTGCAAAAAACAAAATTCTAATTAAAGCCAATATGGTTCTCTATCCAACGCAATATAAACCAAGTCGATATCCAGAAAAGTTAGCAAGTTATGATCAAAAAGGTAACCAGTTCTACTTCTGCCTCTTTCCGGCCACTTTTTAGTAGAACTGGTTACCTTTTAAGTCATAACTTGCTAAGTTTTCCAGATATGGACTTGATTTCTTTTGCGTTGGATAGCTAATCGTATAGGCTTTAATTAGAAATATTTTTCTTGTGGATAGTGCAATTCCATTTTTTTATCATTTTTTCAAAAAAAGCAAAGGGGGTAGTCCATGGTTTTTTTTGGCGAAAAATATTTGCTTTGCACTATCTGCAAAAAACAAAATTCTAATTAAAGCCAATATGGTTCTCTATCCAACGCAATATAAACCAAGTCGATATCCAGAAAAGTTAGCAAGTTATGACCAAAAAGGTAACCAGTTCTACTACTGCCTCTTTCCGGCCACTTTTTAGTAGAACTGGTTACCTTTTAAGTCATAACTTGCTAAGTTTTCCAGATATGGACTTGATTTCTTTTGCGTTGGATAGCTAATCGTATAGGCTTTAATTAGAAATTTTTTTCTTGTGGATAGTGCAATTCCATTTTTTTATCATTTTTTCAAAAAAAGCAAAGGGGGTAGTCCATGGTTTTTTTTGGCGAAAAATATTTGCTTTGCACTATCTGCAAAAAACAAAATTCTAATTAAAGCCAATATGGTTCTCTATCCAACGTGCAATTCCATTTTTTTATCATTTTTTCAAAAAAAGCAAAGGGGGTAGTCCATGGTTTTTTTTGGCGAAAAATATTTGCTTTGCACTATCTGCAAAAAACAAAATTCTAATTAAAGCCAATATGGTTCTCTATCCAACGCAATATAAACCAAGTCGATATCCAGAAAAGTTAGCAAGTTATGACCAAAAAGGTAACCAGTTCTACTACTGCCTTTTTCGGCCACTTTTTAGTAGAACTGGTTACCTTTTAAGTCATAACTTGCTAAGTTTTCCATATATGGACTTGATTTCTTTTGCGTTGGATAGCTAATCGTATTGGCTTTAATTAGAAATTTTTTTCTTGTGGATAGTGCAATTCCATTTTTTTATCATTTTTTCAAAAAAAGCAAAGGGGGTAGTCCATGGTTTTTTTTGGCGAAAAATATTTGCTTTGCACTATCTGCAAAAAACAAAATTCTAATTAAAGCCAATATGGTTCTCTATCCAACGTGCAATTCCATTTTTTTATCATTTTTTCAAAAAAAGCAAAGGGGGTAGTCCATGGTTTTTTTTGGCGAAAAATATTTGCTTTGCACTATCTGCAAAAAACAAAATTCTAATTGAAGCCAATATGGTTCTCTATCCAACGCAATATAAATCAAGTGGATATCCAGAAAAGTAAGCAAGTTATGACCAAAAAGGTAACCAGTTCTACTACTGCCTCTTTCCGGCCACTTTTTAGTAGAACTGGTTACCTTTTAAGTCATAACTTGCTACCTTTTCCAGATATTGACTTGATTTCTTTTGCATTGGATAGATAATCGTATTGGCTTTAACTAGAATTTTTTTTCTTGTGGATAGTGCAAGTAAATTTTTTTATAATTTTTTCAAAAAAAGCAAAGGGGGTAGTCCATGGTTTTTTTTGGCGAAAAATATTTGCTTTGCACTATCTGCAAAAAACAAAATTCTAATTAAAGCCAATATGGTTCTCTATCCAACGTGCAATTCCATTTTTTTATCATTTTTTCAAAAAAAGCAAAGGGGGTAGTCCATGGTTTTTTTTGGCGAAAAATATTTGCTTTGCACTATCTGCAAAAAACAAAATTCTAATTAAAGCCAATATGGTTCTCTATCCAACGCAATATAAACCAAGTCGATATCCAGAAAAGTTAGCAAGTTATGACCAAAAAGGTAACCAGTTCTACTACTGCCTTTTTCGGCCACTTTTTAGTAGAACTGGTTACCTTTTAAGTCATAACTTGCTAAGTTTTCCAGATATGGACTTGGTTTCTTTTGCGTTGGATAGCTAATCGTATTGGCTTTAATTAGAAATTTTTTTCTTGTGGATAGTGCAATTCCATTTTTTTATCATTTTTTCAAAAAAAAGCAAAGGGGGTAGTCCATGGTTTTTTTTGGCGAAAAATATTTGCTTTGCACTATCTGCAAAAAACAAAATTCTAATTAAAGCCAATATGGTTCTCTATCCAACGCAATATAAACCAAGTCGATATCCAGAAAAGTTAGCAAGTTATGACCAAAAAGGTAACCAGTTCTACTACTGCCTTTTTCGGCCACTTTTTAGTAGAACTGGTTACCTTTTAAGTCATAACTTGCTAAGTTTTCCAGATATGGACTTGATTTCTTTTGCGTTGGATAGCTAATCGTATTGGCTTTAATTAAAAATTTTTTTCTTGTGGATAGTGCAATTCCATTTTTTTATCATTTTTTCAAAAAAAGCAAAGGGGGTAGTCCATGGTTTTTTTTGGCGAAAAATATTTGCTTTGCACTATCTGCAAAAAACAAAATTCTTAATTAAAGCCAATATGGTTCTCTATCCAACGCAATATAAACCAAGTCGATATCCAGAAAAGTTAGCAAGTTATGACCAAAAAGGTAACCAGTTCTACTACTGCCTTTTTCGGCCACTTTTTAGTAGAACTGGTTACCTTTTAAGTCATAACTTGCTAAGTTTTCCAGATATGGACTTGATTTCTCTTGCGTTGGATAGCTAATCGTATTGGCTTTAATTAGAAATTTTTTTCTTGTGGATAGTGCAATTCCATTTTTTTATCATTTTTTCAAAAAAAGCAAAGGGGGTAGTCCATGGTTTTTTTTGGCGAAAAATATTTGCTTTGCACTATCTGCAAAAAACAAAATTCTAATTAAAGCCAATATGGTTCTCTATCCAACGCAATATAAATCAAGTTGATATCCAGAAAAGTAAGGAAGTTATGACCAAAAAGGTAACCAGTTCTACTACTGCCTCTTTCCGGCCACTTTTTAGTAGAACTGGTTACCTTTTAAGTCATAACTTGCTAAGTTTTCCAGATATGGACTTGATTTCTCTTGCGTTGGATAGCTAATCGTATTGGCTTTAATTAGAAATTTTTTTCTTGTGGATAGTGCAATTCCATTTTTTTATCATTTTTTCAAAAAAAGCAAAGGGGGTAGTCCATGGTTTTTTTTGGCGAAAAATATTTGCTTTACACTATCTGCAAAAAACAAAATTCTAATTAAAGCTAATATGGTTCTCTATCCAACGCAATATAAACCAAGTCGATATCCAAAAAAAGTAAGGAAGTTATGACCAAAAAGGTAACCAGTTCTACTTCTGCCTCTTTCCGGCCACTTTTTAGTAGAACTGGTTACCTTTTAAGTCATAACTTGCTAAGTTTTCCAGATATGGACTTGATTTCTCTTGCGTTGGATAGCTAATCGTATTGGCTTTAATTAGAAATTTTTTTCTTGTGGATAGTGCAATTCCATTTTTTTTATCATTTTTTCAAAAAAAGCAAAGGGGGTAGTCCATGGTTTTTTTTGGCGAAAAATATTTGCTTTGCACTATCTGCAAAAAACAAAATTCTAATTAAAGCCAATATGGTTCTCTATCCAACGCAATATAAACCAAGTCGATATCCAGAAAAGTTAGAAAGTTATGACCAAAAAGGTAACCAGTTCTACTACTGCCTCTTTCCGGCCACTTTTTAGTAGAACTGGTTACCTTTTAAGTCATAACTTGCTAAGTTTTCCAGATATGGACTTGATTTCTTTTGCGTTGGATAGCTAATCGTATTGGCTTTAATTAGAAATATTTTTCTTGTGGATAGTGCAATTCCATTTTTTTATCATTTTTTCAAAAAAGCAAAGGGGGTAGTCCATGGTTTTTTTTGGCGAAAAATATTTGCTTTGCACTATCTGCAAAAAACAAAATTCTAATTAAAGCCAATATGGTTCTCTATCCAACGCAATATAAACCAAGTCGATATCCAGAAAAGTTAGCAAGTTATGACCAAAAACGTAACCAGTTCTACTACTGCCTCTTTCCGGCCACTTTTTAGTAGAACTGGTTACCTTTTAAGTCATAACTTGCTAAGTTTTCCAGATATGGACTTGATTTCTTTTGCGTTGGATAGCTAATCGTATTGGCTTTAATTAGAAATTTTTTTCTTGTGGATAGTGCAATTCCATTTTTTTATCATTTTTTCAAAAAAAGCAAAGGGGGTAGTCCATGGTTTTTTTTGGCGAAAAATATTTGCTTTGCACTATCTGCAAAAAACAAAATTCTAATTAAAGCCAATATGGTTCTCCATCCAACGCAATATAAATCAAGTCGATATCCAGAAAAGTAAGGAAGTTATGAACAAAAAGGTAACCAGTTCTACTACTGCCTCTTTCCGGCCACTTTTTAGTAGAACTGGTTACCTTTTAAGTCATAACTTGCTAAGTTTTCCAGATATGGACTTGATTTCTTTTGCGTTGGATAGCTAATCGTATTGGCTTTAATTAGAAATTTTTTTCTTGTGGATAGTGCAAGTAAATTTTTTTATAATGTTTTCAAAAAAAGCAAAGGGGGTAGTCCATGGTTTTTTTTGGCGAAAAATATTTGCTTTGCACTATCTGCAAAAAACAAAATTCTAATTAAAGCCAATATGGTTCTCTATCCAACGCAATATAAACCAAGTCGATATCCAGAAAAGTAAGCAAGTTATGACCAAAAAGGTAACCAGTTCTACTACTGCCTCTTTCCGGCCACTTTTTAGTAGAACGGGTTACCTTTTAAGTCATAACTTGCTACGTTTTCCAGATATTGACTTAATTTCTTTTGCATTGGATAGATAATCGTATTGGCTTTAACTAGGATTTTTTTTCTTGTGGATAGTGCAAATAAATTTTTTTATCATTTTTTCAAAAAAAGCAAAGGGGGTAGTCCATGGTTTTTTTTGGCGAAAAATATTTGCTTTGCACTATCTGCAAAAAACAAAATTCTAATTAAAGCCAATATGGTTCTCTATCCAACGCAATATAAACCAAGTCGATATCCAGAAAAGTAAGCAAGTTATGACCAAAAAGGTAACCAGTTCTACTACTGCCTCTTTCCGGCCACTTTTTAGTAGAACGGGTTACCTTTTAAGTCATAACTTGCTACCTTTTCCAGATATTGACTTGATTTCTTTTGCATTGGATAGATAATCGTATTGGCTTTAACTAGAATTTTTTTTCTTGTGGATAGTGCAAGTAAATTTTTTTATCATTTTTTCAAAAAAAGCAAAGGGGGTAGTCCATGGTTTTTTTTGGCGAAAAATATTTGCTTTGCACTATCTGCAAAAAACAAAATTCTAATTAAAGCCAATAGGTTCTCTATCCAACGCAATATAAACCAAGTCGATATCCAGAAAAGTAAGCAAGTTATGACCAAAAAGGTAACCAGTTCTACTACTGCCTCTTTCCGGCCACTTTTTAGTAGAACGGGTTACCTTTTAAGTCATAACTTGCTACGTTTTCCAGATATTGACTTAATTTCTTTTGCATTGGATAGATAATCGTATTGGCTTTAACTAGGATTTTTTTTCTTGTGGATAGTGCAAGTAAATTTTTTTATCATTTTTTCAAAAAAAGCAAAGGGGGTAGTCCATGGTTTTTTTTGGCGAAAAATATTTGCTTTGCACTATCTGCAAAAAACAAAATTCTAATTAAAGCCAATATGGTTCTCTATCCAACGCAATATAAACCAAGTCGATATCCAGAAAAGTAAGCAAGTTATGACCAAAAAGGTAACCAGTTCTACTACTGCCTCTTTCCGGCCACTTTTTAGTAGAACTGGTTACCTTTTAAGTCATAACTTGCTAAGTTTTCCAGATATTGACTTGATTTCTTTTGCATTGGATAGATAATCGTATTGGCTTTAATTAGGAATTTTTTTCCTGTGGATAGTGCAAGTAAATTTTTTTATAATGTTTTCAAAAAAAGCAAAGGGGGTAGTCCATGATTTTTTTTGGCAAAAAATATTTGCTTTCCACTATCTGCAAAAAACAAAATTCTAATTGAAGCCAATATGGTTCTCTATCCAACGCAATATAAATCAAGTGGATATCCAGAAAAGTAAGCAAGTTATGACCAAAAAGGTAACCAGTTCTACTACTGCCTCTTTCCGGCCACTTTTTAGTAGAACTGGTTACCTTTTAAGTCATAACTTGCTACGTTTTCCAGATATTGACTTGATTTCTTTTGCATTGGATAGATAATCGTATTGGCTTTAACTAGGATTTTTTTTCTTGTGGATAGTGCAAGTAAATTTTTTTATCATTTTTTCAAAAAAAGCAAAGGGGGTAGTCCATGGTTTTTTTTGGCGAAAAATATTTGCTTTGCACTATCTGCAAAAAACAAAATTCTAATTAAAGCCAATATGGTTCTCTATCCAACGCAATATAAACCAAGTCGATATCCAGAAAAGTAAGCAAGTTATGACCAAAAAGGTAACCAGTTCTACTACTGCCTCTTTCCGGCCACTTTTTAGTAGAACGGGTTACCTTTTAAGTCATAACTTGCTACGTTTTCCAGATATTGACTTGATTTCTTTTGCATTGGATAGATAATCGTATTGGCTTTAACTAGGATTTTTTTTCTTGTGGATAGTGCAAGTAAATTTTTTTATCATTTTTTCAAAAAAAGCAAAGGGGGTAGTCCATGGTTTTTTTTGGCGAAAAATATTTGCTTTGCACTATCTGCAAAAAACAAAATTCTAATTGAAGCCAATATGGTTCTCTATCCAACGCAATATAAACCAAGTCGATATCCAGAAAAGTAAGCAAGTTATGACCAAAAAGGTAACCAGTTCTACTACTGCCTCTTTCCGGCCACTTTTTAGTAGTACTGGTTACCTTTTAAGTCATAACTTGCTACGTTTTCCAGATATTGACTTGATTTCTTTTGCATTGGATAGATAATCGTATTGGCTTTAACTAGGATTTTTTTTCTTGTGGATAGTGCAAGTAAATTTTTTTATCATTTTTTCAAAAAAAGCAAAGGGGGTAGTCCATGGTTTTTTTTGGCGAAAAATATTTGCTTTGCACTATCTGCAAAAAACACAATTCTAATTAAAGCCAATATGGTTCTCTATCCAACGCAATATAAATCAAGTCGATATCCAGAAAAGTAAGCAAGTTATGACCAAAAAGGTAACCAGTTCTACTACTGCTTCTTTCCGGCCACTTTTTAGTAGAACTGGTTACCTTTTAAGTCATAACTTGCTAAGTTTTCCAGATATGGACTTGATTTCTTTTGCGTTGGATAGCTAATCGTATTGGCTTCAATTAGAATTTTTTTTCTTGTGGATAGTGCAAGTAAATTTTTTTATCATTTTTTTCAAAAAAAGCAAAGGGGGTAGTCTATGGTTTTTTTTTGGGGGAAAATATTTGCTTTGCACTATCTGCAAAAAAACAAAATTCTAATTAAAGCCAATATGGTTCTCTATCTAACGCAATATAAATCAAGTCGATATCCAGAAAAGTAGGCAAGTTATGACCAAAAAGGTAACCAGTTCTACTACTGCCTCTTTCCGGCCACTTTTTAGTAGTACTGGTTACCTTTTAAGTCATAACTTGCTACGTTTTCCAGATATTGACTTGATTTCTTTTGCATTGGATAGATAATCGTATTGGCTTTAACTAGGATTTTTTTTCTTGTGGATAGTGCAAGTAAATTTTTTTATCATTTTTTCAAAAAAAGCAAAGGGGGTAGTCCATGGTTTTTTTTGGCGAAAAATATTTGCTTTGCACTATCTGCAAAAAACAAAATTCTAATTAAAGCCAATATGGTTCTCTATCCAACGCAATATAAACCAAGTCGATATCCAAAAAAGTAAGCAAGTTATGACCAAAAAGGTAACCAGTTCTACTACTGCCTCTTTCCGGCCACTTTTTAGTAGAACTGGTTACCTTTTAAGTCATAACTTGCTACGTTTTCCAGATATTGACTTGATTTCTTTTGCATTGGATAGATAATCGTATTGGCTTTAACTAGAATTTTTTTTCTTGTGGATAGTGCAAGTAAATTTTTTTATCATTTTTTCAAAAAAAGCAAAGGGGGTAGTCCATGGTTTTTTTTGGCGAAAAATATTTGCTTTGCACTATCTGCAAAAAACAAAATTCTAATTGAAGCCAATATGGTTCTCTATCCAACGCAATATAAACCAAGTCGATATCCAGAAAAGTAAGCAAGTTATGACCAAAAAGGTAACCAGTTCTACTACTGCCTCTTTCCGGCCACTTTTTAGTAGAACGGGTTACCTTTTAAGTCATAACTTGCTACGTTTTCCAGATATTGACTTGATTTCTTTTGCATTGGATAGATAATCGTATTGGCTTTAATTAGGAATTTTTTTCCTGTGGATAGTGCAAGTAAATTTTTTTATAATGTTTTCAAAAAAAGCAAAGGGGGTAGTCCATGGTTTTTTTTGGCGAAAAATATTTGCTTTGCACTATCTGCAAAAAACAAAATTCTAATTGAAGCCAATATGGTTCTCTATCCAACGCAATATAAATCAAGTGGATATCCAGAAAAGTAAGCAAGTTATGACCAAAAAGGTAACCAGTTCTACTACTGCCTCTTTCCGGCCACTTTTTAGTAGAACGGGTTACCTTTTAAGTCATAACTTGCTACCTTTTCCAGATATTGACTTGATTTCTTTTGCATTGGATAGATAATCGTATTGGCTTTAACTAGAATTTTTTTTCTTGTGGATAGTGCAAGTAAATTTTTTTATCATTTTTTCAAAAAAAGCAAAGGGGGTAGTCCATGGTTTTTTTTGGCGAAAAATATTTGCTTTGCACTATCTGCAAAAAACAAAATTCTAATTAAAGCCAATATGGTTCTCTATCCAACGCAATATAAACCAAGTCGATATCCAGAAAAGTAAGCAAGTTATGACCAAAAAGGTAACCAGTTCTACTACTGCCTCTTTCCGGCCACTTTTTAGTAGAACTGGTTACCTTTTAAGTCATAACTTGCTAAGTTTTCCAGATATTGACTTGATTTCTTTTGCATTGGATAGATAATCGTATTGGCTTTAATTAGGAATTTTTTTCCTGTGGATAGTGCAAGTAAATTTTTTTATAATGTTTTCAAAAAAAGCAAAGGGGGTAGTCCATGGTTTTTTTTGGCGAAAAATATTTGCTTTGCACTATCTGCAAAAAACAAAATTCTAATTGAAGCCAATATGGTTCTCTATCCAACGCAATATAAATCAAGTGGATATCCAGAAAAGTAAGCAAGTTATGACCAAAAAGGTAACCAGTTCTACTACTGCCTCTTTCCGGCCACTTTTTAGTAGAACGGGTTACCTTTTAAGTCATAACTTGCTACCTTTTCCAGATATTGACTTGATTTCTTTTGCATTGGATAGATAATCGTATTGGCTTTAACTAGAATTTTTTTTCTTGTGGATAGTGCAAGTAAATTTTTTTATCATTTTTTCAAAAAAAGCAAAGGGGGTAGTCCATGGTTTTTTTTGGCGAAAAATATTTGCTTTGCACTATCTGCAAAAAACAAAATTCTAAGTAAAGCCAATAGGTTCTCTATCCAACGCAATATAAACCAAGTCGATATCCAGAAAAGTAAGCAAGTTATGACCAAAAAGGTAACCAGTTCTACTACTGCCTCTTTCCGGCCACTTTTTAGTAGAACGGGTTACCTTTTAAGTCATAACTTGCTACGTTTTCCAGATATTGACTTAATTTCTTTTGCATTGGATAGATAATCGTATTGGCTTTAACTAGGATTTTTTTTCTTGTGGATAGTGCAAGTAAATTTTTTTATCATTTTTTCAAAAAAAGCAAAGGGGGTAGTCCATGGTTTTTTTTGGCGAAAAATATTTGCTTTGCACTATCTGCAAAAAACAAAATTCTAATTAAAGCCAATATGGTTCTCTATCCAACGCAATATAAACCAAGTCGATATCCAGAAAAGTAAGCAAGTTATGACCAAAAAGGTAACCAGTTCTACTACTGCCTCTTTCCGGCCACTTTTTAGTAGAACTGGTTACCTTTTAAGTCATAACTTGCTAAGTTTTCCAGATATTGACTTGATTTCTTTTGCATTGGATAGATAATCGTATTGGCTTTAATTAGGAATTTTTTTTCCTGTGGATAGTGCAAGTAAATTTTTTTATAATGTTTTCAAAAAAAGCAAAGGGGGTAGTCCATGGTTTTTTTTGGCGAAAAATATTTGCTTTGCACTATCTGCAAAAAACAAAATTCTAATTAAAGCCAATATGGTTCTCTATCCAACGCAATATAAACCAAGTCGATATCCAGAAAAGTAAGCAAGTTATGACCAAAAAGGTAACCAGTTCTACTACTGCCTCTTTCCGGCCACTTTTTAGTAGAACTGGTTACCTTTTAAGTCATAACTTGCTACGTTTTCCAGATATTGACTTGATTTCTTTTGCATTGGATAGATAATCGTATTGGCCTTAACTAGAATTTTTTTTCTTGTGGATAGTGCAAGTAAATTTTTTTATCATTTTTTCAAAAAAAGCAAAGGGGGTAGTCCATGGTTTTTTTTGGCAAAAAATATTTGCTTTCCACTATCTGCAAAAAACAAAATTCTAATTGAAGCCAATATGGTTCTCTATCCAACGCAATATAAATCAAGTGGATATCCAGAAAAGTAAGCAAGTTATGACCAAAAAGGTAACCAGTTCTACTACTGCCTCTTTCCGGCCACTTTTTAGTAGAACTGGTTACCTTTTAAGTCATAACTTGCTAAGTTTTCCAGGTATGGACTTGATTTCTTTTGCCTTGGATAGCTAATCGTATTGGCTTTAAGTAGAATTTTTTTTCTTGTGGATAGTGCAAGTTCATTTTTTTATAATTTTTTCAAAAAAAGCAAAGGGGGTAGTCCATGGTTTTTTTTGGCGAAAAATATTTGCTTTGCACTATCTGCAAAAAACACAATTCTAATTAAAGCCAATATGGTTCTCTATCCAACGCAATATAAATCAAGTCGATATCCAGAAAAGTAAGCAAGTTATGACCAAAAAGGTAACCAGTTCTACTACTGCTTCTTTCCGGCCACTTTTTAGTAGAACTGGTTACCTTTTAAGTCATAACTTGCTAAGTTTTCCAGATATGGACTTGATTTCTTTTGCGTTGGATAGCTAATCGTATTGGCTTCAATTAGAATTTTTTTTCTTGTGGATAGTGCAAGTAAATTTTTTTATCATTTTTTTCAAAAAAAGCAAAGGGGGTAGTCTATGGTTTTTTTTTGGGGAAAAATATTTGCTTTGCACTATCTGCAAAAAAACAAAATTCTAATTAAAGCCAATATGGTTCTCTATCTAACGCAATATAAATCAAGTCGATATCCAGAAAAGTAGGCAAGTTATGACCAAAAAGGTAACCAGTTCTACTACTGCCTCTTTCCGGCCACTTTTTAGTAGTACTGGTTACCTTTTAAGTCATAACTTGCTACGTTTTCCAGATATTGACTTGATTTCTTTTGCATTGGATAGATAATCGTATTGGCTTTAACTAGGATTTTTTTTCTTGTGGATAGTGCAAGTAAATTTTTTTATCATTTTTTCAAAAAAAGCAAAGGGGGTAGTCCATGGTTTTTTTTGGCGAAAAATATTTGCTTTGCACTATCTGCAAAAAACAAAATTCTAATTAAAGCCAATATGGTTCTCTATCCAACGCAATATAAACCAAGTCGATATCCAGAAAAGTAAGCAAGTTATGACCAAAAAGGTAACCAGTTCTACTACTGCCTCTTTCCGGCCACTTTTTAGTAGAACGGGTTACCTTTTAAGTCATAACTTGCTACGTTTTCCAGATATTGACTTGATTTCTTTTGCATTGGATAGATAATCGTATTGGCTTTAATTAGGAATTTTTTTCCTGTGGATAGTGCAAGTAAATTTTTTTATAATGTTTTCAAAAAAAGCAAAGGGGGTAGTCCATGGTTTTTTTTGGCGAAAAATATTTGCTTTGCACTATCTGCAAAAAACAAAATTCTAATTGAAGCCAATATGGTTCTCTATCCAACGCAATATAAATCAAGTGGATATCCAGAAAAGTAAGCAAGTTATGACCAAAAAGGTAACCAGTTCTACTACTGCCTCTTTCCGGCCACTTTTTAGTAGAACGGGTTACCTTTTAAGTCATAACTTGCTACCTTTTCCAGATATTGACTTGATTTCTTTTGCATTGGATAGATAATCGTATTGGCTTTAACTAGAATTTTTTTTCTTGTGGATAGTGCAAGTAAATTTTTTTATCATTTTTTCAAAAAAAGCAAAGGGGGTAGTCCATGGTTTTTTTTGGCGAAAAATATTTGCTTTGCACTATCTGCAAAAAACAAAATTCTAATTAAAGCCAATATGGTTCTCTATCCAACGCAATATAAACCAAGTCGATATCCAGAAAAGTAAGCAAGTTATGACCAAAAAGGTAACCAGTTCTACTACTGCCTCTTTCCGGCCACTTTTTAGTAGAACTGGTTACCTTTTAAGTCATAACTTGCTACGTTTTCCAGATATTGACTTGATTTCTTTTGCATTGGATAGATAATCGTATTGGCTTTAATTATGAATTTTTTTCCTGTGGATAGTGCAAGTAAATTTTTTTATAATGTTTTCAAAAAAAGCAAGTTCATTTTTTTATAATTTTTTCAAAAAAAGCAAAGGGGGTAGTCCATGGTTTTTTTTGGCGAAAAATATTTGCTTTGCACTATCTGCAAAAAACACAATTCTAATTAAAGCCAATATGGTTCTCTATCCAACGCAATATAAATCAAGTCGATATCCAGAAAAGTAAGCAAGTTATGACCAAAAAGGTAACCAGTTCTACTACTGCTTCTTTCCGGCCACTTTTTAGTAGAACTGGTTACCTTTTAAGTCATAACTTGCTAAGTTTTCCAGATATGGACTTGATTTCTTTTGCGTTGGATAGCTAATCGTATTGGCTTTAAGTAGAATTTTTTTTCTTGTGGATAGTGCAAGTAAATTTTTTTATCATTTTTTTCAAAAAAAGCAAAGGGGGTAGTCTATGGTTTTTTTTTGGGGAAAAATATTTGCTTTGCACTATCTGCAAAAAACAAAATTCTAATTGAAGCCAATATGGTTCTCTATCCAACGCAATATAAACCAAGTCGATATCCAGAAAAGTAAGCAAGTTATGACCAAAAAGGTAACCAGTTCTACTACTGCCTCTTTCCGGCCACTTTTTAGTAGAACTGGTTACCTTTTAAGTCATAACTTGCTAAGTTTTCCAGATATTGACTTGATTTCTTTTGCATTGGATAGATAATCGTATTGGCTTTAATTAGGAATTTTTTTTCCTGTGGATAGTGCAAGTAAATTTTTTTATAATGTTTTCAAAAAAAGCAAAGGGGGTAGTCCATGATTTTTTTTGGCAAAAAATATTTGCTTTCCACTATCTGCAAAAAACAAAATTCTAATTGAAGCCAATATGGTTCTCTATCCAACGCAATATAAATCAAGTGGATATCCAGAAAAGTAAGCAAGTTATGACCAAAAAGGTAACCAGTTCTACTACTGCCTCTTTCCGGCCACTTTTTAGTAGAACTGGTTACCTTTTAAGTCATAACTTGCTAAGTTTTCCAGATATTGACTTGATTTCTTTTGCGTTGGATAGCTAATCGTATTAGCTTTAATTAGAAATTTTTTTCCTGTGGATAGTGCAAGTAAATTTTTTTATCATTTTTTCAAAAAAAGCAAAGGGGGTAGTCCATGGTTTTTTTTGGCGAAAAATATTTGCTTTGCACTATCTGCAAAAAACAAAATTCTAATTGAAGCCAATATGGTTCTCTATCCAACGCAATATAAATCAAGTGGATATCCAGAAAAGTAAGCAAGTTATGACCAAAAAGGTAACCAGTTCTACTACTGCCTCTTTCCGGCCACTTTTTAGTAGAACTGGTTACCTTTTAAGTCATAACTTGCTAAGTTTTCCAGATATTGACTTGATTTCTTTTGCGTTGGATAGCTAATCGTATTAGCTTTAATTAGAAATTTTTTTCCTGTGGATAGTGCAAGTAAATTTTTTTATCATTTTTTCAAAAAAAGCAAAGGGGGTAGTCCATGGTTTTTTTTGGCGAAAAATATTTGCTTTGCACTATCTGCAAAAAACAAAATTCTAATTGAAGCCAATATGGTTCTCTATCCAACGCAATATAAATCAAGTGGATATCCAGAAAAGTAAGCAAGTTATGACCAAAAAGGTAACCAGTTCTACTACTGCCTCTTTCCGGCCACTTTTTAGTAGAACTGGTTACCTTTTAAGTCATAACTTGCTACCTTTTCCAGATATTGACTTGATTTCTTTTGCATTGGATAGATAATCGTATTGGCTTTAACTAGAATTTTTTTTCTTGTGGATAGTGCAAGTAAATTTTTTTATAATTTTTTCAAAAAAAGCAAAGGGGGTAGTCCATGGTTTTTTTTGGCGAAAAATATTTGCTTTGCACTATCTGCAAAAAACAAAATTCTAATTAAAGCCAATATGGTTCTCTATCCAACGCAATATAAACCAAGTCGATATCCAGAAAAGTAAGCAAGTTATGACCAAAAAGGTAACCAGTTCTACTACTGCCTCTTTCCGGCCACTTTTTAGTAGAACTGGTTACCTTTTAAGTCATAACTTGCTACGTTTTCCAGATATTGACTTGATTTCTTTTGCATTGGATAGATAATCGTATTGGCTTTAACTAGGATTTTTTTTCTTGTGGATAGTGCAAGTAAATTTTTTTATCATTTTTTCAAAAAAAGCAAAGGGGGTAGTCCATGGTTTTTTTTGGCGAAAAATATTTGCTTTGCACTATCTGCAAAAAACAAAATTCTAATTAAAGCCAATATGGTTCTCTATCCAACGCAATATAAACCAAGTCGATATCCAGAAAAGTAAGCAAGTTATGACCAAAAAGGTAACCAGTTCTACTACTGCCTCTTTCCGGCCACTTTTTAGTAGAACTGGTTACCTTTTAAGTCATAACTTGCTAAGTTTTCCAGATATTGACTTGATTTCTTTTGCATTGGATATATAATCGTATTGGCTTTAATTAGGAATTTTTTTCCTGTGGATAGTGCAAGTAAATTTTTTTATAATGTTTTCAAAAAAAGCAAAGGGGGTAGTCCATGGTTTTTTTTGGCGAAAAATATTTGCTTTGCACTATCTGCAAAAAACAAAATTCTAATTAAAGCCAATATGGTTCTCTATCCAACGCAATATAAACCAAGTCGATATCCAGAAAAGTAAGCAAGTTATGACCAAAAAGGTAACCAGTTCTACTACTGCCTCTTTCCGGCCACTTTTTAGTAGAACTGGTTACCTTTTAAGTCATAACTTGCTACGTTTTCCAGATATTGACTTGATTTCTTTTGCATTGGATAGATAATCGTATTGGCTTTAACTAGAATTTTTTTTCTTGTGGATAGTGCAAGTAAATTTTTTTATCATTTTTTCAAAAAAAGCAAAGGGGGTAGTCCATGGTTTTTTTTGGCGAAAAATATTTGCTTTGCACTATCTGCAAAAAACAAAATTCTAATTAAAGCCAATATGGTTCTCTATCCAACGCAATATAAACCAAGTCGATATCCAGAAAAGTAAGCAAGTTATGACCAAAAAGGTAACCAGTTCTACTACTGCCTCTTTCCGGCCACTTTTTAGTAGAACTGGTTACCTTTTAAGTCATAACTTGCTAAGTTTTCCAGATATTGACTTGATTTCTTTTGCATTGGATAGATAATCGTATTGGCTTTAATTAGGAATTTTTTTCCTGTGGATAGTGCAAGTAAATTTTTTTATAATTTTTTCAAAAAAAGCAAAGGGGGTAGTCCATGGTTTTTTTTGGCGAAAAATATTTGCTTTGCACTATCTGCAAAAAACAAAATTCTAATTAAAGCCAATATGGTTCTATATCAAACGCAATATAAATCAAGTCGATATCCAGAAAAGTAAGCAAGTTATGACCAAAAAGGTAACCAGTTCTACTACTGCCTCTTTCCGGCCACTTTTTAGTAGAACTGGTTACCTTTTAAGTCATAACTTGCTAAGTTTTCCAGATATTGACTTGATTTCTTTTGCATTGGATAGATAATCGTATTGGCTTTAATTAGGAATTTTTTTCCTGTGGGTAGTGCAAGTAAATTTTTTTATAATTTTTTCAAAAAAAGCAAAGGGGGTAGTCCATGGTTTTTTTTGGCGAAAAATATTTGCTTTGCACTATCTGCAAAAAACAAAATTCTAATTGAAGCCAATATGGTTGTCTATCCAACGCAATATAAATCAAGTGGATATCCAGAAAAGTAAGCAAGTTATGACCAAAAAGGTAACCAGTTCTACTACTGCCTCTTTCCGGCCACTTTTTAGTAGAACTGGTTACCTTTTAAGTCATAACTTGCTAAGTTTTCCAGATATTGACTTGATTTCTTTTGCGTTGGATAGCTAATCGTATTAGCTTTAACTAGGATTTTTTTTCTTGTGGATAGTGCAAGTAAATTTTTTTATAATTTTTTCAAAAAAAGCAAAGGGGGTAGTCCATGGTTTTTTTTGGCGAAAAATATTTGCTTTGCACTATCTGCAAAAAACAAAATTCTAATTGAAGCCAATATGGTTGTCTATCCAACGCAATATAAATCAAGTGGATATCCAGAAAAGTAAGCAAGTTATGACCAAAAAGGTAACCAGTTCTACTACTGCCTCTTTCCGGCCACTTTTTAGTAGAACTGGTTACCTTTTAAGTCATAACTTGCTAAGTTTTCCAGATATTGACTTGATTTCTTTTGCATTGGATAGATAATCGTATTGGCTTTAACAAGAATTTTTTTTCTTGTGGATAGTGCAAGTAAAATTTTTTATAATTTTTTCAAAAAAAGCAAAGGGGGTAGTCCATGGTTTTTTTTGGCGAAAAATATTTGCTTTGCACTATCTGCAAAAAACAAAATTCTAATTGAAGCCAATATGGTTGTCTATCCAACGCAATATAAATCAAGTGGATATCCAGAAAAGTAAGCAAGTTATGACCAAAAAGGTAACCAGTTCTACTACTGCCTCTTTCCGGCCACTTTTTAGTAGAACTGGTTACCTTTTAAGTCATAACTTGCTAAGTTTTCCAGATATTGACTTGATTTCTTTTGCGTTGGATAGCTAATCGTATTAGCTTTAACTAGGATTTTTTTTCTTGTGGATAGTGCAAGTAAATTTTTTTATAATTTTTTCAAAAAAAGCAAAGGGGGTAGTCCATGGTTTTTTTTGGCGAAAAATATTTGCTTTGCACTATCTGCAAAAAACAAAATTCTAATTAAAGCCAATATGGTTCTATATCAAACGCAATATAAATCAAGTCGATATCCAGAAAAGTAAGCAAGTTATGACCAAAAAGGTAACCAGTTCTACTACTGCCTCTTTCCGGCCACTTTTTAGTAGAACTGGTTACCTTTTAAGTCATAACTTGCTAAGTTTTCCAGATATTGACTTGATTTCTTTTGCATTGGATAGATAATCGTATTGGCTTTAATTAGGAATTTTTTTCCTGTGGATAGTGCAAGTAAATTTTTTTATAATTTTTTCAAAAAAAGCAAAGGGGGTAGTCCATGGTTTTTTTTGGCGAAAAATATTTGCTTTGCACTATCTGCAAAAAACAAAATTCTAATTGAAGCCAATATGGTTGTCTATCCAACGCAATATAAATCAAGTGGATATCCAGAAAAGTAAGCAAGTTATGACCAAAAAGGTAACCAGTTCTACTACTGCCTCTTTCCGGCCACTTTTTAGTAGAACTGGTTACCTTTTAAGTCATAACTTGCTAAGTTTTCCAGATATGGACTTGATTTCTTTTGCGTTTGATAGCTAATCGTATTGGCTTTAAGTAGAAATTTTTTTCTTGTGGATAGTGCAAGTCCATTTTTTTTATCATTTTTTCAAAAAAAGCAAAGGGGGTAGTCCATGGTTTTTTTTTGCGAAAAATATTTGCTTTGCACTATCTGCAAAAAACAAAATTCCAATTAAAGCCAATATGGTTCTCTATCCAACGCAATATAAATCAAGTCGATATCCAGAAAAGTAAGCAAGTTATGACCAAAAAGGTAACCAGTTCTACTACTGCCTCTTTCCGGCCACTTTTTAGTAGAACTGGTTACCTTTTAAGTCATAACTTGCTAAGTTTTCCAGATATTGACTTGATTTCTTTTGCGTTGGATAGCTAATCGTATTAGCTTTAACTAGGATTTTTTTTCTTGTGGATAGTGCAAGTAAATTTTTTTATAATTTTTTCAAAAAAGCAAAGGGGGTAGTCCATGGTTTTTTTTTTGCGAAAAATATTTGCTTTGCACTATCTGCAAAAAACAAAATTCTAATTAAAGCCAATATGGTTCTCTATCCAACGCAATATAAATCAAGTCGATATCCAGAAAAGTAAGCAAGTTATGACCAAAAAGGTAACCAGTTCTACTACTGCCTCTTTCCGGCCACTTTTTAGTAGAACTGGTTACCTTTTAAGTCATAACTTGCTAAGTTTTCCAGATATTGACTTGATTTCTTTTGCGTTGGATAGCTAATCGTATTGGCTTTAATTAGAAATTTTTTTCTTGGGGATAGTGCAAGTAAATTTTTTTATCATTTTTTCAAAAAAGCAAAGGGGGTAGTCCATGGTTTTTTTTTGCGAAAAATATTTGCTTTGCACTATCTGCAAAAAACAAAATTCTAATTAAAGCCAATATGGTTCTCTATCCAACGCAATATAAATCAAGTCGATATCCAGAAAAGTAAGCAAGTTATGACCAAAAAGGTAACCAGTTCTACTACTGCCTCTTTCCGGCCACTTTTTAGTGGAGCTGGTTACCTTTTAAGTCATAACTTGCTAAGTTTTCCAGATATTGACTTGATTTCTTTTGCGTTGTAAAGCTAGTCGTTTTGGCTTCAATAAGAAATTTTTTTCTTGTGGATAGTGCAAGTAACAAAATTCTAATTAAAGCCAATATGGTTCTATATCAAACGCAATATAAATCAAGTCGATATCCAGAAAAGTAAGCAAGTTATGACCAAAAAGGTAACCAGTTCTACTACTGCCTCTTTCCGGCCACTTTTTAGTAGAACTGGTTACCTTTTAAGTCATAACTTGCTAAGTTTTCCAGATATGGACTTGATTTCTTTTGCGTTGGATAGCTAATCGTATTTGCTTTAATTAGAAATTTTTTTCTTGGGGATAGTGCAAGTAAATTTTTTTATCATTTTTTCAAAAAAAGCAAAGGGGGTAGTCCATGGTTTTTTTTGGCGAAAAATATTTGCTTTGCACTATCTGCAAAAAACAAAATTCCAATTAAAGCCAATATGGTTCTCTATCCAACGCAATATAAATCAAGTCGATATCCAGAAAAGTAAGCAAGTTATGACCAAAAAGGTAACCAGTTCTACTACTGAATCTTTCCGGCCACTTTTTAGTAGAACTGGTTACCTTTTAAGTCATAACTTGCTAAGTTTTTTAAATATTGACTTGATTTCTTTTGCGTTGTAAAGCTAGTCGTATTGGCTTCAATAAGAAATTTTTTTCTTGTGGATAGTGCAAGTAAATTTTTTTATCATTTTTTCAAAAAAAGCAAAGGGGGTAGTCCATGGTTTTTTTTGGCGAAAAATATTTGCTTTGCACTATCTGCAAAAAACAAAATTCTAATTAAAGCCAATATGGTTCTATATCAAACGCAATATAAATCAAGTCGATATCCAGAAAAGTAAGCAAGTTATGACCAAAAAGGTAACCAGTTCTACTACTGCCTCTTTCCGGCCACTTTTTAGTAGAGCTGGTTACCTTTTAAGTCATAACTTGCTAAGTTTTCCAGATATTGACTTGATTTTTTTTTGCGTTGGATAGCTAATCGTATTAGCTTTAATTAGAAATTTTTTTCTTGGGGATAGTGCAAGTAAATTTTTTTATCATTTTTTCAAAAAAAGCAAAGGGGGTAGTCCATGGTTTTTTTTGGCGAAAAATATTTGCTTTGCACTATCTGCAAAAAACAAAATTCTAATTAAAGCCAATATGGTTCTATATCAAACGCAATATAAATCAAGTCGATATCCAGAAAAGTAAGCAAGTTATGACCAAAAAGGTAACCAGTTCTACTACTGCCTCTTTCCGGCCACTTTTTAGTAGAGCTGGTTACCTTTTAAGTCATAACTTGCTAAGTTTTCCAGATATTGACTTGATTTTTTTTTGCGTTGGATAGCTAATCGTATTAGCTTTAATTAGAAATTTTTTTCTTGTGGATAGTGCAAGTCAATTTTTTTTATCATTTTTTCAAAAAAAACAAAGGGGGTAGTCCATGGTTTTTTTTTTTGCGAAAAATATTTGCTTTGCACTATCTGCAAAAAACAAAATTCTAATTAAAGCCAATATGGTTCTATATCAAACGCAATATAAATCAAGTCGATATCCAGAAAAGTAAGCAAGTTATGACCAAAAAGGTAACCAGTTCTACTACTGCCTCTTTCCGGCCACTTTTTAGTGGAGCTGGTTACCTTTTAAGTCATAACTTGCTAAGTTTTCCAGATATTGACTTGATTTCTTTTGCGTTGTAAAGCTAATCGTTTTGGCTTCAATAAGAAATTTTTTTCTTGTGGATAGTGCAAGTAAATTTTTTTATCATTTTTTCAAAAAAAGCAAAGGGGGTAGTCCATGGTTTTTTTTTGGCGAAAAATATTTGCTTTACAGTATCTGCAAAAAACAAAATCCTAATTAAAGCCCATATGGTTCTCTATCCAACGCAATATAAATCAAGTCGATATCCAGAAAAGTAAGCAAGTTATGACCAAAAAGGTAACCAGTTCTACTACTGCCTCTTTCCGGCCACTTTTTAGTAGAACTGGTTACCTTTTAAGTCATAACTTGCTAAGTTTTCCAGATATTGACTTGATTTCTTTTGCGTTGGATAGCTAATCGTATTAGCTTTAATTAGAAATTTTTTTCTTGGGGATAGTGCAAGTAAATTTTTTTATCATTTTTTCAAAAAAAGCAAAGGGGGTAGTCCATGGTTTTTTTTTTTGCGAAAAATATTTGCTTTGCACTATCTGCAAAAAACAAAATTCTAATTAAAGCCAATATGGTTCTATATCAAACGCAATATAAATCAAGTCGATATCCAGAAAAGTAAGCAAGTTATGACCAAAAAGGTAACCAGTTCTACTACTGCCTCTTTCCGGCCACTTTTTAGTAGAACTGGTTACCTTTTAAGTCATAACTTGCTAAGTTTTTTAAATATTGACTTGATTTCTTTTGCGTTGGATAGCTAATCGTATTAGCTTTAATTAGAAATTTTTTTCTTGGGGATAGTGCAAGTAAATTTTTTTATCATTTTTTCAAAAAAAGCAAAGGGGGTAGTCCATGGTTTTTTTTTTTGCGAAAAATATTTGCTTTGCACTATCTGCAAAAAACAAAATTCTAATTAAAGCCAATATGGTTCTATATCAAACGCAATATAAATCAAGTCGATATCCAGAAAAGTAAGCAAGTTATGACCAAAAAGGTAACCAGTTCTACTACTGCTTCTTTCCGGCCACTTTTTAGTGGAGCTGGTTACCTTTTAAGTCATAACTTGCTAAGTTTTCCAGATATTGACTTGATTTCTTTTGCGTTGTAAAGCTAGTCGTTTTGGCTTCAATAAGAAATTTTTTTCTTGTGGATAGTGCAAGTAAATTTTTTTATCATTTTTTCAAAAAAAGCAAAGGGGGTAGTCCATGGTTTTTTTTTTGGCGAAAAATATTTGCTTTGCACTATCTGCAAAAAACAGAATTCTAATTAAAGCCAATATGGTTCTATATCAAACGCAATATAAATCAAGTCGATATCCAGAAAAGTAAGCAAGTTATGACCAAAAAGGTAACCAGTTCTACTACTGCCTCTTTCCGGCCACTTTTTAGTAGAACTGGTTACCTTTTAAGTCATAACTTGCTAAGTTTTCCAGATAATGACTTGATTTCTTTTGCGTTGGATAGCTAATCGTATTAGCTTTAATTAGAAGTTTTTTTCTTGGGGATAGTGCAAGTAAATTTTTTTATCATTTTTTCAAAAAAAGCAAAGGGGGTAGTCCATGGTTTTTTTTTGCGAAAAATATTTGCTTTGCACTATCTGCAAAAAACAAAATTCTAATTAAAGCCAATATGGTTCTATATCAAACGCAATATAAATCAAGTCGATATCCAGAAAAGTAAGCAAGTTATGACCAAAAAGGTAACCAGTTCTACTACTGCCTCTTTCCGGCCACTTTTTAGTAGAACTGGTTACCTTTTAAGTCATAACTTGCTAAGTTTTCCAGATATTGACTTGATTTCTTTTGCGTTGGATAGCTAATCGTATTAGCTTTAATTAGAAATTTTTTTCTTGGGGATAGTGCAAGTAAATTTTTTTATCATTTTTTCAAAAAAAGCAAAGGGGGTAGTCCATGGTTTTTTTTTTTGCGAAAAATATTTGCTTTGCACTATCTGCAAAAAACAAAATTCTAATTAAAGCCAATATGGTTCTATATCAAACGCAATATAAATCAAGTCGATATCCAGAAAAGTAAGCAAGTTATGACCAAAAAGGTAACCAGTTCTACTACTGCCTCTTTCCGGCCACTTTTTAGTAGAACTGGTTACCTTTTAAGTCATAACTTGCTAAGTTTTCCAGATATTGACTTGATTTCTTTTGCGTTGGATAGCTAATCGTATTAGCTTTAATTAGAAATTTTTTTCTTGGGGATAGTGCAAGTAAATTTTTTTATCATTTTTTCAAAAAAAGCAAAGGGGGTAGTCCATGGTTTTTTTTTTTGCGAAAAATATTTGCTTTGCACTATCTGCAAAAAACAAAATTCTAATTAAAGCCAATATGGTTCTATATCAAACGCAATATAAATCAAGTCGATATCCAGAAAAGTAAGCAAGTTATGACCAAAAAGGTAACCAGTTCTACTACTGCCTCTTTCCGGCCACTTTTTAGTAGAACTGGTTACCTTTTAAGTCATAACTTGCTAAGTTTTCCAGATATTGACTTGATTTCTTTTGCGTTGGATAGCTAATCGTATTAGCTTTAATTAGAAATTTTTTTCTTGGGGATAGTGCAAGTAAATTTTTTTATCATTTTTTCAAAAAAAGCAAAGGGGGTAGTCCATGGTTTTTTTTTGCGAAAAATATTTGCTTTGCACTATCTGCAAAAAACAAAATTCTAATTAAAGCCAATATGGTTCTATATCAAACGCAATATAAATCAAGTCGATATCCAGAAAAGTAAGCAAGTTATGACCAAAAAGGTAACCAGTTCTACTACTGCCTCTTTCCGGCCACTTTTTAGTAGAACTGGTTACCTTTTAAGTCATAACTTGCTAAGTTTTTCAGATATTGACTTGATTTCTTTTGCGTTGGATAGCTAATCGTATTAGCTTTAATTAGAAATTTTTTTCTTGGGGATAGTGCAAGTAAATTTTTTTATCATTTTTTCAAAAAAAGCAAAGGGGGTAGTCCATGGTTTTTTTTTTTTGCGAAAAATATTTGCTTTGCACTATCTGCAAAAAACAAAATTCTAATTAAAGCCAATATGGTTCTATATCAAACGCAATATAAATCAAGTCGATATCCAGAAAAGTAAGCAAGTTATGACCAAAAAGGTAACCAGTTCTACTACTGCCTCTTTCCGGCCACTTTTTAGTAGAACTGGTTACCTTTTAAGTCATAACTTGCTAAGTTTTCCAGATATTGACTTGATTTCTTTTGCGTTGGATAGCTAATCGTATTAGCTTTAATTAGAAATTTTTTTCTTGGGGATAGTGCAAGTAAATTTTTTTATCATTTTTTCAAAAAAAGCAAAGGGGGTAGTCCATGGTTTTTTTTTGCGAAAAATATTTGCTTTGCACTATCTGCAAAAAACAAAATTCTAATTAAAGCCAATATGGTTCTATATCAAACGCAATATAAATCAAGTCGATATCCAGAAAAGTAAGCAAGTTATGACCAAAAAGGTAACCAGTTCTACTACTGCCTCTTTCCGGCCACTTTTTAGTAGAACTGGTTACCTTTTAAGTCATAACTTGCTAAGTTTTTCAGATATTGACTTGATTTCTTTTGCGTTGGATAGCTAATCGTATTAGCTTTAATTAGAAATTTTTTTCTTGGGGATAGTGCAAGTAAATTTTTTTATCATTTTTTCAAAAAAAGCAAAGGGGGTAGTCCATGGTTTTTTTTTTTTGCGAAAAATATTTGCTTTGCACTATCTGCAAAAAACAAAATTCTAATTAAAGCCAATATGGTTCTATATCAAACGCAATATAAATCAAGTCGATATCCAGAAAAGTAAGCAAGTTATGACCAAAAAGGTAACCAGTTCTACTACTGCCTCTTTCCGGCCACTTTTTAGTAGAACTGGTTACCTTTTAAGTCATAACTTGCTAAGTTTTCCAGATATTGACTTGATTTCTTTTGCGTTGGATAGCTAATCGTATTAGCTTTAATTAGAAATTTTTTCTTGGGGATAGTGCAAGTAAATTTTTTTATCATTTTTTCAAAAAAAGCAAAGGGGGTAGTCCATGGTTTTTTTTTTTTGCGAAAAATATTTGCTTTGCACTATCTGCAAAAAACAAAATTCTAATTAAAGCCAATATGGTTCTATATCAAACGCAATATAAATCAAGTCGATATCCAGAAAAGTAAGCAAGTTATGACCAAAAAGGTAACCAGTTCTACTACTGCCTCTTTCCGGCCACTTTTTAGTAGAACTGGTTACCTTTTAAGTCATAACTTGCTAAGTTTTCCAGATATTGACTTGATTTCTTTTGCGTTGGATAGCTAATCGTATTAGCTTTAATTAGAAATTTTTTTCTTGGGGATAGTGCAAGTAAATTTTTTTATCATTTTTTCAAAAAAAGCAAAGGGGGTAGTCCATGGTTTTTTTTTGCGAAAAATATTTGCTTTGCACTATCTGCAAAAAACAAAATTCTAATTAAAGCCAATATGGTTCTATATCAAACGCAATATAAATCAAGTCGATATCCAGAAAAGTAAGCAAGTTATGACCAAAAAGGTAACCAGTTCTACTACTGCCTCTTTCCGGCCACTTTTTAGTAGAACTGGTTACCTTTTAAGTCATAACTTGCTAAGTTTTTCAGATATTGACTTGATTTCTTTTGCGTTGGATAGCTAATCGTATTAGCTTTAATTAGAAATTTTTTTCTTGGGGATAGTGCAAGTAAATTTTTTTATCATTTTTTCAAAAAAAGCAAAGGGGGTAGTCCATGGTTTTTTTTTTTTGCGAAAAATATTTGCTTTGCACTATCTGCAAAAAACAAAATTCTAATTAAAGCCAATATGGTTCTATATCAAACGCAATATAAATCAAGTCGATATCCAGAAAAGTAAGCAAGTTATGACCAAAAAGGTAACCAGTTCTACTACTGCCTCTTTCCGGCCACTTTTTAGTAGAACTGGTTACCTTTTAAGTCATAACTTGCTAAGTTTTCCAGATATTGACTTGATTTCTTTTGCGTTGGATAGCTAATCGTATTAGCTTTAATTAGAAATTTTTTCTTGGGGATAGTGCAAGTAAATTTTTTTATCATTTTTTCAAAAAAAGCAAAGGGGGTAGTCCATGGTTTTTTTTTGCGAAAAATATTTGCTTTGCACTATCTGCAAAAAACAAAATTCTAATTAAAGCCAATATGGTTCTATATCAAACGCAATATAAATCAAGTCGATATCCAGAAAAGTAAGCAAGTTATGACCAAAAAGGTAACCAGTTCTACTACTGCCTCTTTCCGGCCACTTTTTAGTAGAACTGGTTACCTTTTAAGTCATAACTTGCTAAGTTTTTCAGATATTGACTTGATTTCTTTTGCGTTGGATAGCTAATCGTATTAGCTTTAATTAGAAATTTTTTTCTTGGGGATAGTGCAAGTAAATTTTTTTATCATTTTTTCAAAAAAAGCAAAGGGGGTAGTCCATGGTTTTTTTTTTTGCGAAAAATATTTGCTTTGCACTATCTGCAAAAAACAAAATTCTAATTAAAGCCAATATGGTTCTATATCAAACGCAATATAAATCAAGTCGATATCCAGAAAAGTAAGCAAGTTATGACCAAAAAGGTAACCAGTTCTACTACTGCCTCTTTCCGGCCACTTTTTAGTAGAACTGGTTACCTTTTAAGTCATAACTTGCTAAGTTTTCCAGATATTGACTTGATTTCTTTTGCGTTGGATAGCTAATCGTATTAGCTTTAATTAGAAATTTTTTTCTTGGGGATAGTGCAAGTAAATTTTTTTATCATTTTTTAAAAAAAAGCAAAGGGGGTAGTCCATGGTTTTTTTTTGCGAAAAATATTTGCTTTGCACTATCTGCAAAAAACAAAATTCTAATTAAAGCCAATATGGTTCTATATCAAACGCAATATAAATCAAGTCGATATCCAGAAAAGTAAGCAAGTTATGACCAAAAAGGTAACCAGTTCTACTACTGCCTCTTTCCGGCCACTTTTTAGTAGAACTGGTTACCTTTTAAGTCATAACTTGCTAAGTTTTCCAGATATTGACTTGATTTCTTTTGCGTTGGATAGCTAATCGTATTAGCTTTAATTAGAAATTTTTTTCTTGGGGATAGTGCAAGTAAATTTTTTTATCATTTTTTAAAAAAAAGCAAAGGGGGTAGTCCATGGTTTTTTTTTGCGAAAAATATTTGCTTTGCACTATCTGCAAAAAACAAAATTCTAATTAAAGCCAATATGGTTCTATATCAAACGCAATATAAATCAAGTCGATATCCAGAAAAGTAAGCAAGTTATGACCAAAAAGGTAACCAGTTCTACTACTGCCTCTTTCCGGCCACTTTTTAGTAGAACTGGTTACCTTTTAAGTCGTAACTTGCTAAGTTTTTCAGATATTGACTTGATTTCTTTTGCGTTGGATAGCTAATCGTATTAGCTTTAATTAGAAATTTTTTTCTTGGGGATACTGCAAGTAAATTTTTTTATCATTTTTTCAAAAAAAGCAAAGGGGGTAGTCCATGGTTTTTTTTGCGAAAAATATTTGCTTTGCACTATCTGCAAAAAACAAAATTCTAATTAAAGCCAATATGGTTCTATATCAAACGCAATATAAATCAAGTCGATATCCAGAAAAGTAAGCAAGTTATGACCAAAAAGGTAACCAGTTCTACTACTGCCTCTTTCCGGCCACTTTTTAGTAGAACTGGTTACCTTTTAAGTCATAACTTGCTAAGTTTTTCAGATATTGACTTGATTTCTTTTGCGTTGGATAGCTAATCGTATTAGCTTTAATTAGAAATTTTTTTCTTGGGGATACTGCAAGTAAATTTTTTTATCATTTTTTCAAAAAAAGCAAAGGGGGTAGTCCATGGTTTTTTTTTGCGAAAAATATTTGCTTTGCACTATCTGCAAAAAACAAAATTCTAATTAAAGCCAATATGGTTCTATATCAAACGCAATATAAATCAAGTCGATATCCAGAAAAGTAAGCAAGTTATGACCAAAAAGGTAACCAGTTCTACTACTGCCTCTTTCCGGCCACTTTTTAGTAGAACTGGTTACCTTTTAAGTCATAACTTGCTAAGTTTTCCAGATATTGACTTGATTTCTTTTGCGTTGGATAGCTAATCGTATTAGCTTTAATTAGAAATTTTTTTCTTGGGGATAGTGCAAGTAAATTTTTTTATCATTTTTTCAAAAAAAGCAAAGGGGGTAGTCCATGGTTTTTTTTTGCGAAAAATATTTGCTTTGCACTATCTGCAAAAAACAAAATTCTAATTAAAGCCAATATGGTTCTATATCAAACGCAATATAAATCAAGTCGATATCCAGAAAAGTAAGCAAGTTATGACCAAAAAGGTAACCAGTTCTACTACTGCCTCTTTCCGGCCACTTTTTAGTAGAACTGGTTACCTTTTAAGTCATAACTTGCTAAGTTTTCCAGATATTGACTTGATTTCTTTTGCGTTGGATAGCTAATCGTATTAGCTTTAATTAGAAATTTTTTTCTTGGGGATAGTGCAAGTAAATTTTTTTATCATTTTTTCAAAAAAAGCAAAGGGGGTAGTCCATGGTTTTTTTTTGCGAAAAATATTTGCTTTGCACTATCTGCAAAAAACAAAATTTTAATTAAAGCCAATATGGTTCTATATCAAACGCAATATAAATCAAGTCGATATCCAGAAAAGTAAGCAAGTTATGACCAAAAAGGTAACCAGTTCTACTACTGCCTCTTTCCGGCCACTTTTTAGTAGAACTGGTTACCTTTTAAGTCATAACTTGCTAAGTTTTTCAGATATTGACTTGATTTCTTTTGCGTTGGATAGCTAATCGTATTAGCTTTAATTAGAAATTTTTTTCTTGGGGATAGTGCAAGTAAATTTTTTTATCATTTTTTAAAAAAAAGCAAAGGGGGTAGTCCATGGTTTTTTTTTGCGAAAAATATTTGCTTTGCACTATCTGCAAAAAACAAAATTCTAATTAAAGCCAATATGGTTCTATATCAAACGCAATATAAATCAAGTCGATATCCAGAAAAGTAAGCAAGTTATGACCAAAAAGGTAACCAGTTCTACTACTGCCTCTTTCCGGCCACTTTTTAGTAGAACTGGTTACCTTTTAAGTCATAACTTGCTAAGTTTTCCAGATATTGACTTGATTTCTTTTGCGTTGGATAGCTAATCGTATTAGCTTTAATTAGAAATTTTTTTCTTGGGGATAGTGCAAGTAAATTTTTTTATCATTTTTTAAAAAAAAGCAAAGGGGGTAGTCCATGGTTTTTTTTTGCGAAAAATATTTGCTTTGCACTATCTGCAAAAAACAAAATTCTAATTAAAGCCAATATGGTTCTATATCAAACGCAATATAAATCAAGTCGATATCCAGAAAAGTAAGCAAGTTATGACCAAAAAGGTAACCAGTTCTACTACTGCCTCTTTCCGGCCACTTTTTAGTAGAACTGGTTACCTTTTAAGTCGTAACTTGCTAAGTTTTTCAGATATTGACTTGATTTCTTTTGCGTTGGATAGCTAATCGTATTAGCTTTAATTAGAAATTTTTTTCTTGGGGATACTGCAAGTAAATTTTTTTATCATTTTTTCAAAAAAAGCAAAGGGGGTAGTCCATTGTTTTTTTTTTGCGAAAAATATTTGCTTTGCACTATCTGCAAAAAACAAAATTCTAATTAAAGCCAATATGGTTCTATATCAAACGCAATATAAAACAAGTCGATATCCAGAAAAGTAAGCAAGTTATGACCAAAAAGGTAACCAGTTCTACTACTGCCTCTTTCCGGCCACTTTTTAGTAGAACTGGTTACCTTTTAAGTCATAACTTGCTAAGTTTTCCAGATATTGACTTGATTTCTTTTGCGTTGGATAGCTAATCGTATTAGCTTTAATTAGAAATTTTTTTCTTGGGGATAGTGCAAGTAAATTTTTTTATCATTTTTTCAAAAAAAGCAAAGGGGGTAGTCCATGGTTTTTTTTTGCGAAAAATATTTGCTTTGCACTATCTGCAAAAAACAAAATTCTAATTAAAGCCAATATGGTTCTATATCAAACGCAATATAAATCAAGTCGATATCCAGAAAAGTAAGCAAGTTATGACCAAAAAGGTAACCAGTTCTACTACTGCCTCTTTCCGGCCACTTTTTAGTAGAACTGGTTACCTTTTAAGTCATAACTTGCTAAGTTTTTCAGATATTGACTTGATTTCTTTTGCGTTGGATAGCTAATCGTATTAGCTTTAATTAGAAATTTTTTTCTTGGGGATAGTGCAAGTAAATTTTTTTATCATTTTTTCAAAAAAAGCAAAGGGGGTAGTCCATGGTTTTTTTTTTTGCGAAAAATATTTGCTTTGCACTATCTGCAAAAAACAAAATTCTAATTAAAGCCAATATGGTTCTATATCAAACGCAATATAAATCAAGTCGATATCCAGAAAAGTAAGCAAGTTATGACCAAAAAGGTAACCAGTTCTACTACTGCCTCTTTCCGGCCACTTTTTAGTAGAACTGGTTACCTTTTAAGTCATAACTTGCTAAGTTTTCCAGATATTGACTTGATTTCTTTTGCGTTGGATAGCTAATCGTATTAGCTTTAATTAGAAATTTTTTTCTTGGGGATAGTGCAAGTAAATTTTTTTATCATTTTTTAAAAAAAAGCAAAGGGGGTAGTCCATGGTTTTTTTTTGCGAAAAATATTTGCTTTGCACTATCTGCAAAAAACAAAATTCTAATTAAAGCCAATATGGTTCTATATCAAACGCAATATAAATCAAGTCGATATCCAGAAAAGTAAGCAAGTTATGACCAAAAAGGTAACCAGTTCTACTACTGCCTCTTTCCGGCCACTTTTTAGTAGAACTGGTTACCTTTTAAGTTATAACTTGCTAAGTTTTTTAAATATTGACTTGATTTCTTTTGCGTTGGATAGCTAATCGTATTAGCTTTAATTAGAAATTTTTTTCTTGGGGATAGTGCAAGTAAATTTTTTTATCATTTTTTCAAAAAAAGCAAAGGGGGTAGTCCATGGTTTTTTTTTGGCGAAAAATATTTGCTTTGCACTATCTGCAAAAAACAAAATTCTAATTAAAGCCAATATGGTTCTATATCAAACGCAATATAAATCAAGTCGATATCCAGAAAAGTAAGCAAGTTATGACCAAAAAGGTAACCAGTTCTACTACTGCCTCTTTCCGGCCACTTTTTAGTAGAACTGGTTACCTTTTAAGTCATAACTTGCTAAGTTTTCCAGATATTGACTTGATTTCTTTTGCGTTGGATAGCTAATCGTATTAGCTTTAATTAGAAATTTTTTTCTTGGGGATAGTGCAAGTAAATTTTTTTATCATTTTTTCAAAAAAAGCAAAGGGGGTAGTCCATGGTTTTTTTTTGCGAAAAATATTTGCTTTGCACTATCTGCAAAAAACAAAATTCTAATTAAAGCCAATATGGTTCTATATCAAACGCAATATAAATCAAGTCGATATCCAGAAAAGTAAGCAAGTTATGACCAAAAAGGTAACCAGTTCTACTACTGCCTCTTTCCGGCCACTTTTTAGTAGAACTGGTTACCTTTTAAGTCATAACTTGCTAAGTTTTCCAGATATTGACTTGATTTCTTTTGCGTTGGATAGCTAATCGTATTAGCTTTAATTAGAAATTTTTTTCTTGGGGATAGTGCAAGTAAATTTTTTTATCATTTTTTCAAAAAAAGCAAAGGGGGTAGTCCATGGTTTTTTTTTGCGAAAAATATTTGCTTTGCACTATCTGCAAAAAACAAAATTCTAATTAAAGCCAATATGGTTCTATATCAAACGCAATATAAAACAAGTCGATATCCAGAAAAGTAAGCAAGTTATGACCAAAAAGGTAACCAGTTCTACTACTGCCTCTTTCCGGCCACTTTTTAGTAGAACTGGTTACCTTTTAAGTCATAACTTGCTAAGTTTTCCAGATATTGACTTGATTTCTTTTGCGTTGGATAGCTAATCGTATTAGCTTTAATTAGAAATTTTTTTCTTGGGGATAGTGCAAGTAAATTTTTTTATCATTTTTTCAAAAAAAGCAAACGGGGTAGTCCATGGTTTTTTTTTGCGAAAAATATTTGCTTTGCACTATCTGCAAAAAACAAAATTCTAATTAAAGCCAATATGGTTCTATATCAAACGCAATATAAATCAAGTCGATATCCAGAAAAGTAAGCAAGTTATGACCAAAAAGGTAACCAGTTCTACTACTGCCTCTTTCCGGCCACTTTTTAGTAGAACTGGTTACCTTTTAAGTCATAACTTGCTAAGTTTTCCAGATATTGACTTGATTTCTTTTGCGTTGGATAGCTAATCGTATTAGCTTTAATTAGAAATTTTTTTCTTGGGGATAGTGCAAGTAAATTTTTTTATCATTTTTTAAAAAAAAGCAAAGGGGGTAGTCCATGGTTTTTTTTTGCGAAAAATATTTGCTTTGCACTATCTGCAAAAAACAAAATTCTAATTAAAGCCAATATGGTTCTATATCAAACGCAATATAAATCAAGTCGATATCCAGAAAAGTAAGCAAGTTATGACCAAAAAGGTAACCAGTTCTACTACTGCCTCTTTCCGGCCACTTTTTAGTAGAACTGGTTACCTTTTAAGTTATAACTTGCTAAGTTTTTTAAATATTGACTTGATTTCTTTTGCGTTGGATAGCTAATCGTATTAGCTTTAATTAGAAATTTTTTTCTTGGGGATAGTGCAAGTAAATTTTTTTATCATTTTTTCAAAAAAAGCAAAGGGGGTAGTCCATGGTTTTTTTTTGGCGAAAAATATTTGCTTTGCACTATCTGCAAAAAACAAAATTCTAATTAAAGCCAATATGGTTCTATATCAAACGCAATATAAATCAAGTCGATATCCAGAAAAGTAAGCAAGTTATGACCAAAAAGGTAACCAGTTCTACTACTGCCTCTTTCCGGCCACTTTTTAGTAGAACTGGTTACCTTTTAAGTCATAACTTGCTAAGTTTTCCAGATATTGACTTGATTTCTTTTGCGTTGGATAGCTAATCGTATTAGCTTTAATTAGAAATTTTTTTCTTGGGGATAGTGCAAGTAAATTTTTTTATCATTTTTTCAAAAAAAGCAAAGGGGGTAGTCCATGGTTTTTTTTTGCGAAAAATATTTGCTTTGCACTATCTGCAAAAAACAAAATTCTAATTAAAGCCAATATGGTTCTATATCAAACGCAATATAAATCAAGTCGATATCCAGAAAAGTAAGCAAGTTATGACCAAAAAGGTAACCAGTTCTACTACTGCCTCTTTCCGGCCACTTTTTAGTAGAACTGGTTACCTTTTAAGTCATAACTTGCTAAGTTTTCCAGATATTGACTTGATTTCTTTTGCGTTGGATAGCTAATCGTATTAGCTTTAATTAGAAATTTTTTTCTTGGGGATAGTGCAAGTAAATTTTTTTATCATTTTTTCAAAAAAAGCAAAGGGGGTAGTCCATGGTTTTTTTTTGCGAAAAATATTTGCTTTGCACTATCTGCAAAAAACAAAATTCTAATTAAAGCCAATATGGTTCTATATCAAACGCAATATAAATCAAGTCGATATCCAGAAAAGTAAGCAAGTTATGACCAAAAAGGTAACCAGTTCTACTACTGCCTCTTTCCGGCCACTTTTTAGTAGAACTGGTTACCTTTTAAGTTATAACTTGCTAAGTTTTTTAAATATTGACTTGATTTCTTTTGCGTTGGATAGCTAATCGTATTAGCTTTAATTAGAAATTTTTTTCTTGGGGATAGTGCAAGTAAATTTTTTTATCATTTTTTCAAAAAAAGCAAAGGGGGTAGTCCATGGTTTTTTTTTGCGAAAAATATTTGCTTTGCACTATCTGCAAAAAACAAAATTCTAATTAAAGCCAATATGGTTCTATATCAAACGCAATATAAATCAAGTCGATATCCAGAAAAGTAAGCAAGTTATGACCAAAAAGGTAACCAGTTCTACTACTGCCTCTTTCCGGCCACTTTTTAGTAGAACTGGTTACCTTTTAAGTCATAACTTGCTAAGTTTTCCAGATATTGACTTGATTTCTTTTGCGTTGGATAGCTAATCGTATTAGCTTTAATTAGAAATTTTTTTCTTGGGGATAGTGCAAGTAAATTTTTTTATCATTTTTTCAAAAAAAGCAAAGGGGGTAGTCCATGGTTTTTTTTTTGCGAAAAATATTTGCTTTGCACTATCTGCAAAAAACAAAATTCTAATTAAAGCCAATATGGTTCTATATCAAACGCAATATAAATCAAGTCGATATCCAGAAAAGTAAGCAAGTTATGACCAAAAAGGTAACCAGTTCTACTACTGCCTCTTTCCGGCCACTTTTTAGTAGAACTGGTTACCTTTTAAGTCATAACTTGCTAAGTTTTCCAGATATTGACTTGATTTCTTTTGCGTTGGATAGCTAATCGTATTAGCTTTAATTAGAAATTTTTTTCTTGGGGATAGTGCAAGTAAATTTTTTTATCATTTTTTAAAAAAAAGCAAAGGGGGTAGTCCATGGTTTTTTTTTGCGAAAAATATTTGCTTTGCACTATCTGCAAAAAACAAAATTCTAATTAAAGCCAATATGGTTCTATATCAAACGCAATATAAATCAAGTCGATATCCAGAAAAGTAAGCAAGTTATGACCAAAAAGGTAACCAGTTCTACTACTGCCTCTTTCCGGCCACTTTTTAGTAGAACTGGTTACCTTTTAAGTTATAACTTGCTAAGTTTTTTAAATATTGACTTGATTTCTTTTGCGTTGGATAGCTAATCGTATTAGCTTTAATTAGAAATTTTTTTCTTGGGGATAGTGCAAGTAAATTTTTTTATCATTTTTTCAAAAAAAGCAAAGGGGGTAGTCCATGGTTTTTTTTTGCGAAAAATATTTGCTTTGCACTATCTGCAAAAAACAAAATTCTAATTAAAGCCAATATGGTTCTATATCAAACGCAATATAAATCAAGTCGATATCCAGAAAAGTAAGCAAGTTATGACCAAAAAGGTAACCAGTTCTACTACTGCCTCTTTCCGGCCACTTTTTAGTAGAACTGGTTACCTTTTAAGTCATAACTTGCTAAGTTTTCCAGATATTGACTTGATTTCTTTTGCGTTGGATAGCTAATCGTATTAGCTTTAATTAGAAATTTTTTTCTTGGGGATAGTGCAAGTAAATTTTTTTATCATTTTTTCAAAAAAAGCAAAGGGGGTAGTCCATGGTTTTTTTTTGCGAAAAATATTTGCTTTGCACTATCTGCAAAAAACAAAATTCTAATTAAAGCCAATATGGTTCTATATCAAACGCAATATAAATCAAGTCGATATCCAGAAAAGTAAGCAAGTTATGACCAAAAAGGTAACCAGTTCTACTACTGCCTCTTTCCGGCCACTTTTTAGTAGAACTGGTTACCTTTTAAGTCATAACTTGCTAAGTTTTTCAGATATTGACTTGATTTCTTTTGCGTTGGATAGCTAATCGTATTAGCTTTAATTAGAAATTTTTTTCTTGGGGATACTGCAAGTAAATTTTTTTATCATTTTTTCAAAAAAAGCAAAGGGGGTAGTCCATGGTTTTTTTTTGCGAAAAATATTTGCTTTGCACTATCTGCAAAAAACAAAATTCTAATTAAAGCCAATATGGTTCTATATCAAACGCAATATAAAACAAGTCGATATCCAGAAAAGTAAGCAAGTTATGACCAAAAAGGTAACCAGTTCTACTACTGCCTCTTTCCGGCCACTTTTTAGTAGAACTGGTTACCTTTTAAGTCATAACTTGCTAAGTTTTCCAGATATTGACTTGATTTCTTTTGCGTTGGATAGCTAATCGTATTAGCTTTAATTAGAAATTTTTTTCTTGGGGATAGTGCAAGTAAATTTTTTTATCATTTTTTCAAAAAAAGCAAACGGGGTAGTCCATGGTTTTTTTTTGCGAAAAATATTTGCTTTGCACTATCTGCAAAAAACAAAATTCTAATTAAAGCCAATATGGTTCTATATCAAACGCAATATAAATCAAGTCGATATCCAGAAAAGTAAGCAAGTTATGACCAAAAAGGTAACCAGTTCTACTACTGCCTCTTTCCGGCCACTTTTTAGTAGAACTGGTTACCTTTTAAGTCATAACTTGCTAAGTTTTCCAGATATTGACTTGATTTCTTTTGCGTTGGATAGCTAATCGTATTAGCTTTAATTAGAAATTTTTTTCTTGGGGATAGTGCAAGTAAATTTTTTAAAAAAAAGCAAAGGGGGTAGTCCATGGTTTTTTTTTGCGAAAAATATTTGCTTTGCACTATCTGCAAAAAACAAAATTCTAATTAAAGCCAATATGGTTCTATATCAAACGCAATATAAATCAAGTCGATATCCAGAAAAGTAAGCAAGTTATGACCAAAAAGGTAACCAGTTCTACTACTGCCTCTTTCCGGCCACTTTTTAGTAGAACTGGTTACCTTTTAAGTTATAACTTGCTAAGTTTTTTAAATATTGACTTGATTTCTTTTGCGTTGGATAGCTAATCGTATTAGCTTTAATTAGAAATTTTTTTCTTGGGGATAGTGCAAGTAAATTTTTTTATCATTTTTTCAAAAAAAGCAAAGGGGGTAGTCCATGGTTTTTTTTTGGCGAAAAATATTTGCTTTGCACTATCTGCAAAAAACAAAATTCTAATTAAAGCCAATATGGTTCTATATCAAACGCAATATAAATCAAGTCGATATCCAGAAAAGTAAGCAAGTTATGACCAAAAAGGTAACCAGTTCTACTACTGCCTCTTTCCGGCCACTTTTTAGTAGAACTGGTTACCTTTTAAGTCATAACTTGCTAAGTTTTCCAGATATTGACTTGATTTCTTTTGCGTTGGATAGCTAATCGTATTAGCTTTAATTAGAAATTTTTTTCTTGGGGATAGTGCAAGTAAATTTTTTTATCATTTTTTCAAAAAAAGCAAAGGGGGTAGTCCATGGTTTTTTTTTGCGAAAAATATTTGCTTTGCACTATCTGCAAAAAACAAAATTCTAATTAAAGCCAATATGGTTCTATATCAAACGCAATATAAATCAAGTCGATATCCAGAAAAGTAAGCAAGTTATGACCAAAAAGGTAACCAGTTCTACTACTGCCTCTTTCCGGCCACTTTTTAGTAGAACTGGTTACCTTTTAAGTCATAACTTGCTAAGTTTTCCAGATATTGACTTGATTTCTTTTGCGTTGGATAGCTAATCGTATTAGCTTTAATTAGAAATTTTTTTCTTGGGGATAGTGCAAGTAAATTTTTTTATCATTTTTTCAAAAAAAGCAAAGGGGGTAGTCCATGGTTTTTTTTTGCGAAAAATATTTGCTTTGCACTATCTGCAAAAAACAAAATTCTAATTAAAGCCAATATGGTTCTATATCAAACGCAATATAAATCAAGTCGATATCCAGAAAAGTAAGCAAGTTATGACCAAAAAGGTAACCAGTTCTACTACTGCCTCTTTCCGGCCACTTTTTAGTAGAACTGGTTACCTTTTAAGTTATAACTTGCTAAGTTTTTTAAATATTGACTTGATTTCTTTTGCGTTGGATAGCTAATCGTATTAGCTTTAATTAGAAATTTTTTTCTTGGGGATAGTGCAAGTAAATTTTTTTATCATTTTTTAAAAAAAAGCAAAGGGGGTAGTCCATGGTTTTTTTTTGCGAAAAATATTTGCTTTGCACTATCTGCAAAAAACAAAATTCTAATTAAAGCCAATATGGTTCTATATCAAACGCAATATAAATCAAGTCGATATCCAGAAAAGTAAGCAAGTTATGACCAAAAAGGTAACCAGTTCTACTACTGCCTCTTTCCGGCCACTTTTTAGTAGAACTGGTTACCTTTTAAGTTATAACTTGCTAAGTTTTTTAAATATTGACTTGATTTCTTTTGCGTTGGATAGCTAATCGTATTAGCTTTAATTAGAAATTTTTTTCTTGGGGATAGTGCAAGTAAATTTTTTTATCATTTTTTCAAAAAAAGCAAAGGGGGTAGTCCATGGTTTTTTTTTGGCGAAAAATATTTGCTTTGCACTATCTGCAAAAAACAAAATTCTAATTAAAGCCAATATGGTTCTATATCAAACGCAATATAAATCAAGTCGATATCCAGAAAAGTAAGCAAGTTATGACCAAAAAGGTAACCAGTTCTACTACTGCCTCTTTCCGGCCACTTTTTAGTAGAACTGGTTACCTTTTAAGTCATAACTTGCTAAGTTTTCCAGATATTGACTTGATTTCTTTTGCGTTGGATAGCTAATCGTATTAGCTTTAATTAGAAATTTTTTTCTTGGGGATAGTGCAAGTAAATTTTTTTATCATTTTTTCAAAAAAAGCAAAGGGGGTAGTCCATGGTTTTTTTTTGCGAAAAATATTTGCTTTGCACTATCTGCAAAAAACAAAATTCTAATTAAAGCCAATATGGTTCTATATCAAACGCAATATAAATCAAGTCGATATCCAGAAAAGTAAGCAAGTTATGACCAAAAAGGTAACCAGTTCTACTACTGCCTCTTTCCGGCCACTTTTTAGTAGAACTGGTTACCTTTTAAGTCATAACTTGCTAAGTTTTCCAGATATTGACTTGATTTCTTTTGCGTTGGATAGCTAATCGTATTAGCTTTAATTAGAAATTTTTTTCTTGGGGATAGTGCAAGTAAATTTTTTTATCATTTTTTCAAAAAAAGCAAAGGGGGTAGTCCATGGTTTTTTTTTGCGAAAAATATTTGCTTTGCACTATCTGCAAAAAACAAAATTCTAATTAAAGCCAATATGGTTCTATATCAAACGCAATATAAATCAAGTCGATATCCAGAAAAGTAAGCAAGTTATGACCAAAAAGGTAACCAGTTCTACTACTGCCTCTTTCCGGCCACTTTTTAGTAGAACTGGTTACCTTTTAAGTTATAACTTGCTAAGTTTTTTAAATATTGACTTGATTTCTTTTGCGTTGGATAGCTAATCGTATTAGCTTTAATTAGAAATTTTTTTCTTGGGGATAGTGCAAGTAAATTTTTTTATCATTTTTTCAAAAAAAGCAAAGGGGGTAGTCCATGGTTTTTTTTTGGCGAAAAATATTTGCTTTGCACTATCTGCAAAAAACAAAATTCTAATTAAAGCCAATATGGTTCTATATCAAACGCAATATAAATCAAGTCGATATCCAGAAAAGTAAGCAAGTTATGACCAAAAAGGTAACCAGTTCTACTACTGCCTCTTTCCGGCCACTTTTTAGTAGAACTGGTTACCTTTTAAGTCATAACTTGCTAAGTTTTCCAGATATTGACTTGATTTCTTTTGCGTTGGATAGCTAATCGTATTAGCTTTAATTAGAAATTTTTTTCTTGGGGATAGTGCAAGTAAATTTTTTTATCATTTTTTCAAAAAAAGCAAAGGGGGTAGTCCATGGTTTTTTTTTGCGAAAAATATTTGCTTTGCACTATCTGCAAAAAACAAAATTCTAATTAAAGCCAATATGGTTCTATATCAAACGCAATATAAATCAAGTCGATATCCAGAAAAGTAAGCAAGTTATGACCAAAAAGGTAACCAGTTCTACTACTGCCTCTTTCCGGCCACTTTTTAGTAGAACTGGTTACCTTTTAAGTCATAACTTGCTAAGTTTTCCAGATATTGACTTGATTTCTTTTGCGTTGGATAGCTAATCGTATTAGCTTTAATTAGAAATTTTTTTCTTGGGGATAGTGCAAGTAAATTTTTTTATCATTTTTTCAAAAAAAGCAAAGGGGGTAGTCCATGGTTTTTTTTTGGCGAAAAATATTTGCTTTGCACTATCTGCAAAAAACAAAATTCTAATTAAAGCCAATATGGTTCTATATCAAACGCAATATAAATCAAGTCGATATCCAGAAAAGTAAGCAAGTTATGACCAAAAAGGTAACCAGTTCTACTACTGCCTCTTTCCGGCCACTTTTTAGTAGAACTGGTTACCTTTTAAGTCATAACTTGCTAAGTTTTCCAGATATTGACTTGATTTCTTTTGCGTTGGATAGCTAATCGTATTAGCTTTAATTAGAAATTTTTTTCTTGGGGATAGTGCAAGTAAATTTTTTTATCATTTTTTCAAAAAAAGCAAAGGGGGTAGTCCATGGTTTTTTTTTGCGAAAAATATTTGCTTTGCACTATCTGCAAAAAACAAAATTCTAATTAAAGCCAATATGGTTCTATATCAAACGCAATATAAATCAAGTCGATATCCAGAAAAGTAAGCAAGTTATGACCAAAAAGGTAACCAGTTCTACTACTGCCTCTTTCCGGCCACTTTTTAGTAGAACTGGTTACCTTTTAAGTTATAACTTGCTAAGTTTTTTAAATATTGACTTGATTTCTTTTGCGTTGGATAGCTAATCGTATTAGCTTTAATTAGAAATTTTTTTCTTGGGGATAGTGCAAGTAAATTTTTTTATCATTTTTTCAAAAAAAGCAAAGGGGGTAGTCCATGGTTTTTTTTTGGCGAAAAATATTTGCTTTGCACTATCTGCAAAAAACAAAATTCTAATTAAAGCCAATATGGTTCTATATCAAACGCAATATAAATCAAGTCGATATCCAGAAAAGTAAGCAAGTTATGACCAAAAAGGTAACCAGTTCTACTACTGCCTCTTTCCGGCCACTTTTTAGTAGAACTGGTTACCTTTTAAGTCATAACTTGCTAAGTTTTCCAGATATTGACTTGATTTCTTTTGCGTTGGATAGCTAATCGTATTAGCTTTAATTAGAAATTTTTTTCTTGGGGATAGTGCAAGTAAATTTTTTTATCATTTTTTCAAAAAAAGCAAAGGGGGTAGTCCATGGTTTTTTTTTGGCGAAAAATATTTGCTTTGCACTATCTGCAAAAAACAAAATTCTAATTAAAGCCAATATGGTTCTATATCAAACGCAATATAAATCAAGTCGATATCCAGAAAAGTAAGCAAGTTATGACCAAAAAGGTAACCAGTTCTACTACTGCCTCTTTCGGGCCACTTTTTAGTAGAACTGGTTACCTTTTAAGTCATAACTTGCTAAGTTTTTTAAATATTGACTTGATTTCTTTTGCGTTGTTAAGCTAGTCGTATTGGCTTCAATAAGAAATTTTTTTCTTGTGGATAGTGCAAGTCAATTTTTTTATCATTTTTTCAAAAAAAGCAAAGGGGGTAGTCCATGGTTTTTTTTTTTGCGAAAAATATTTGCTTTGCACTATCTGCAAAAAACAAAATTCTAATTAAAGCCAATATGGTTCTATATCAAACGCAATATAAATCAAGTCGATATCCAGAAAAGTAAGCAAGTTATGACCAAAAAGGTAACCAGTTCTACTACTGCCTCTTTCCGGCCACTTTTTAGTAGAACTGGTTACCTTTTAAGTTATAACTTGCTAAGTTTTTTAAATATTGACTTGATTTCTTTTGCGTTGGATAGCTAATCGTATTAGCTTTAATTAGAAATTTTTTTCTTGGGGATAGTGCAAGTAAATTTTTTTATCATTTTTTCAAAAAAAGCAAAGGGGGTAGTCCATGGTTTTTTTTTGCGAAAAATATTTGCTTTGCACTATCTGCAAAAAACAAAATTCTAATTAAAGCCAATATGGTTCTATATCAAACGCAATATAAATCAAGTCGATATCCAGAAAAGTAAGCAAGTTATGACCAAAAAGGTAACCAGTTCTACTACTGCCTCTTTCCGGCCACTTTTTAGTAGAACTGGTTACCTTTTAAGTCATAACTTGCTAAGTTTTCCAGATATTGACTTGATTTCTTTTGCGTTGGATAGCTAATCGTATTAGCTTTAATTAGAAATTTTTTTCTTGGGGATAGTGCAAGTAAATTTTTTTATCATTTTTTAAAAAAAAGCAAAGGGGGTAGTCCATGGTTTTTTTTTGGCGAAAAATATTTGCTTTGCACTATCTGCAAAAAACAAAATTCTAATTAAAGCCAATATGGTTCTATATCAAACGCAATATAAATCAAGTCGATATCCAGAAAAGTAAGCAAGTTATGACCAAAAAGGTAACCAGTTCTACTACTGCCTCTTTCCGGCCACTTTTTAGTAGAACTGGTTACCTTTTAAGTTATAACTTGCTAAGTTTTTTAAATATTGACTTGATTTCTTTTGCGTTGGATAGCTAATCGTATTAGCTTTAATTAGAAATTTTTTTCTTGGGGATAGTGCAAGTAAATTTTTTTATCATTTTTTCAAAAAAAGCAAAGGGGGTAGTCCATGGTTTTTTTTTGGCGAAAAATATTTGCTTTGCACTATCTGCAAAAAACAAAATTCTAATTAAAGCCAATATGGTTCTATATCAAACGCAATATAAATCAAGTCGATATCCAGAAAAGTAAGCAAGTTATGACCAAAAAGGTAACCAGTTCTACTACTGCCTCTTTCCGGCCACTTTTTAGTAGAACTGGTTACCTTTTAAGTCATAACTTGCTAAGTTTTCCAGATATTGACTTGATTTCTTTTGCGTTGGATAGCTAATCGTATTAGCTTTAATTAGAAATTTTTTTCTTGGGGATAGTGCAAGTAAATTTTTTTATCATTTTTTCAAAAAAAGCAAAGGGGGTAGTCCATGGTTTTTTTTTTGGCGAAAAATATTTGCTTTGCACTATCTGCAAAAAACAAAATTCTAATTAAAGCCAATATGGTTCTATATCAAACGCAATATAAATCAAGTCGATATCCAGAAAAGTAAGCAAGTTATGACCAAAAAGGTAACCAGTTCTACTACTGCCTCTTTCCGGCCACTTTTTAGTAGAACTGGTTACCTTTTAAGTCATAACTTGCTAAGTTTTCCAGATATTGACTTGATTTCTTTTGCGTTGGATAGCTAATCGTATTAGCTTTAATTAGAAATTTTTTTCTTGGGGATAGTGCAAGTAAATTTTTTTATCATTTTTTCAAAAAAAGCAAAAGGGGGTAGTCCATGGTTTTTTTTTGGCGAAAAATATTTGCTTTGCACTATCTGCAAAAAACAAAATTCTAATTAAAGCCAATATGGTTCTATATCAAACGCAATATAAATCAAGTCGATATCCAGAAAAGTAAGCAAGTTATGACCAAAAAGGTAACCAGTTCTACTACTGCCTCTTTCCGGCCACTTTTTAGTAGAACTGGTTACCTTTTAAGTCATAACTTGCTAAGTTTTCCAGATATTGACTTGATTTCTTTTGCGTTGGATAGCTAATCGTATTAGCTTTAATTAGAAATTTTTTTCTTGGGGATAGTGCAAGTAAATTTTTTTATCATTTTTTCAAAAAAAGCAAAGGGGGTAGTCCATGGTTTTTTTTTGCGAAAAATATTTGCTTTGCACTATCTGCAAGAAACAAAATTCTAATTAAAGCCAATATGGTTCTATATCAAACGCAATATAAATCAAGTCGATATCCAGAAAAGTAAGCAAGTTATGACCAAAAAGGTAACCAGTTCTACTACTGCCTCTTTCCGGCCACTTTTTAGTAGAACTGGTTACCTTTTAAGTCATAACTTGCTAAGTTTTCCAGATATTGACTTGATTTCTTTTGCGTTGGATAGCTAATCGTATTAGCTTTAATTAGAAATTTTTTTCTTGGGGATAGTGCAAGTAAATTTTTTTATCATTTTTTCAAAAAAAGCAAAGGGGGTAGTCCATGGTTTTTTTTTGCGAAAAATATTTGCTTTGCACTATCTGCAAAAAACAAAATTCTAATTAAAGCCAATATGGTTCTATATCAAACGCAATATAAATCAAGTCGATATCCAGAAAAGTAAGCAAGTTATGACCAAAAAGGTAACCAGTTCTACTACTGCCTCTTTCCGGCCACTTTTTAGTAGAACTGGTTACCTTTTAAGTCATAACTTGCTAAGTTTTCCAGATATTGACTTGATTTCTTTTGCGTTGTAAAGCTAGTCGTATTGGCTTCAATAAGAAATTTTTTTCTTGTGGATAGTGCAAGTCAATTTTTTTATCATTTTTTCAAAAAAAGCAAAGGGGGTAGTCCATGGTTTTTTTTTTTGCGAAAAATATTTGCTTTGCACTATCTGCAAAAAACAAAATTCTAATTAAAGCCAATATGGTTCTATATCAAACGCAATATAAATCAAGTCGATATCCAGAAAAGTAAGCAAGTTATGACCAAAAAGGTAACCAGTTCTACTACTGCCTCTTTCCGGCCACTTTTTAGTAGAGCTGGTTACCTTTTAAGTCATAACTTGCTAAGTTTTCCAGATATTGACTTGATTTCTTTTGCGTTGGATAGCTAATCGTATTAGCTTTAATTAGAAATTTTTTTCTTGGGGATAGTGCAAGTAAATTTTTTTATCATTTTTTCAAAAAAAGCAAAGGGGGTAGTCCATGGTTTTTTTTTGCGAAAAATATTTGCTTTGCACTATCTGCAAAAAACAAAATTCTAATTAAAGCCAATATGGTTCTATATCAAACGCAATATAAATCAAGTCGATATCCAGAAAAGTAAGCAAGTTATGACCAAAAAGGTAACCAGTTCTACTACTGCCTCTTTCCGGCCACTTTTTAGTAGAACTGGTTACCTTTTAAGTCATAACTTGCTAAGTTTTCCAGATATTGACTTGATTTCTTTTGCGTTGGATAGCTAATCGTATTAGCTTTAATTAGAAATTTTTTTCTTGGGGATAGTGCAAGTAAATTTTTTTATCATTTTTTCAAAAAAAGCAAAGGGGGTAGTCCATGGTTTTTTTTTGCGAAAAATAGTTGCTTTGCACTATCTGCAAAAAACAAAATTCTAATTAAAGCCAATATGGTTCTATATCAAACGCAATATAAATCAAGTCGATATCCAGAAAAGTAAGCAAGTTATGACCAAAAAGGTAACCAGTTCTACTACTGCCTCTTTCCGGCCACTTTTTAGTAGAACTGGTTACCTTTTAAGTAATAACTTGCTAACTTTTCCAGATATTGACTTGATTTCTTTTGCGTTGGATAGCTAATCGTATTAGCTTTAATTAGAAATTTTTTTCTTGGGGATAGTGCAAGTAAATTTTTTTTATCATTTTTTCAAAAAAAGCAAAGGGGGTAGTCCATGGTTTTTTTTTGCGAAAAATATTTGCTTTGCACTATCTGCAAAAAACAAAATTCTAATTAAAGCCAATATGGTTCTATATCAAACGCAATATAAATCAAGTCGATATCCAGAAAAGTAAGCAAGTTATGACCAAAAAGGTAACCAGTTCTACTACTGCCTCTTTCCGGCCACTTTTTAGTAGAACTGGTTACCTTTTAAGTCATAACTTGCTAAGTTTTCCAGATATTGACTTGATTTCTTTTGCGTTGGATAGCTAATCGTATTAGCTTTAATTAGAAATTTTTTTCTTGGGGATAGTGCAAGTAAATTTTTTTATCATTTTTTCAAAAAAAGCAAAGGGGGTAGTACATGGTTTTTTTTTGCGAAAAATATTTGCTTTGCACTATCTGCAAAAAACAAAATTCTAATTAAAGCCAATATGGTTCTATATCAAACGCAATATAAATCAAGTCGATATCCAGAAAAGTAAGCAAGTTATGACCAAAAAGGTAACCAGTTCTACTACTGCCTCTTTCCGGCCACTTTTTAGTAGAACTGGTTACCTTTTAAGTCATAACTTGCTAAGTTTTCCAGATATTGACTTGATTTCTTTTGCGTTGGATAGCTAATCGTATTAGCTTTAATTAGAAATTTTTTTCTTGGGGATAGTGCAAGTAAATTTTTTTATCATTTTTTCAAAAAAAGCAAAGGGGGTAGTCCATGGTTTTTTTTTGCGAAAAATATTTGCTTTGCACTATCTGCAAAAAACAAAATTCTAATTAAAGCCAATATGGTTCTATATCAAACGCAATATAAATCAAGTCGATATCCAGAAAAGTAAGCAAGTTATGACCAAAAAGGTAACCAGTTCTACTACTGCCTCTTTCCGGCCACTTTTTAGTAGAACTGGTTACCTTTTAAGTCATAACTTGCTAAGTTTTCCAGATATTGACTTGATTTCTTTTGCGTTGGATAGCTAATCGTATTAGCTTTAATTAGAAATTTTTTTCTTGGGGATAGTGCAAGTAAATTTTTTTATCATTTTTTCAAAAAAAGCAAAGGGGGTAGTCCATGGTTTTTTTTTGCGAAAAATATTTGCTTTGCACTATCTGCAAAAAACAAAATTCTAATTAAAGCCAATATGGTTCTATATCAAACGCAATATAAATCAAGTCGATATCCAGAAAAGTAAGCAAGTTATGACCAAAAAGGTAACCAGTTCTACTACTGCCTCTTTCCGGCCACTTTTTAGTAGAACTGGTTACCTTTTAAGTCATAACTTGCTAAGTTTTCCAGATATTGACTTGATTTCTTTTGCGTTGTAAAGCTAGTCGTATTGGCTTCAATAAGAAATTTTTTTCTTGTGGATAGTGCAAGTCAATTTTTTTATCATTTTTTCAAAAAAAGCAAAGGGGGTAGTCCATGGTTTTTTTTTTGCGAAAAATATTTGCTTTGCACTATCTGCAAAAAACAAAATTCTAATTAAAGCCAATATGGTTCTATATCAAACGCAATATAAATCAAGTCGATATCCAGAAAAGTAAGCAAGTTATGACCAAAAAGGTAACCAGTTCTACTACTGCCTCTTTCCGGCCACTTTTTAGTAGAGCTGGTTACCTTTTAAGTCATAACTTGCTAAGTTTTCCAGATATTGACTTGATTTCTTTTGCGTTGGATAGCTAATCGTATTAGCTTTAATTAGAAATTTTTTTCTTGGGGATAGTGCAAGTAAATTTTTTTATCATTTTTTCAAAAAAAGCAAAGGGGGTAGTCCATGGTTTTTTTTTGCGAAAAATATTTGCTTTGCACTATCTGCAAAAAACAAAATTCTAATTAAAGCCAATATGGTTCTATATCAAACGCAATATAAATCAAGTCGATATCCAGAAAAGTAAGCAAGTTATGACCAAAAAGGTAACCAGTTCTACTACTGCCTCTTTCCGGCCACTTTTTAGTAGAACTGGTTACCTTTTAAGTCATAACTTGCTAAGTTTTCCAGATATTGACTTGATTTCTTTTGCGTTGGATAGCTAATCGTATTAGCTTTAATTAGAAATTTTTTTCTTGGGGATAGTGCAAGTAAATTTTTTTATCATTTTTTCAAAAAAAGCAAAGGGGGTAGTCCATGGTTTTTTTTTGCGAAAAATAGTTGCTTTGCACTATCTGCAAAAAACAAAATTCTAATTAAAGCCAATATGGTTCTATATCAAACGCAATATAAATCAAGTCGATATCCAGAAAAGTAAGCAAGTTATGACCAAAAAGGTAACCAGTTCTACTACTGCCTCTTTCCGGCCACTTTTTAGTAGAACTGGTTACCTTTTAAGTAATAACTTGCTAACTTTTCCAGATATTGACTTGATTTCTTTTGCGTTGGATAGCTAATCGTATTAGCTTTAATTAGAAATTTTTTTCTTGGGGATAGTGCAAGTAAATTTTTTTATCATTTTTTCAAAAAAAGCAAAGGGGGTAGTCCATGGTTTTTTTTTGCGAAAAATATTTGCTTTGCACTATCTGCAAAAAACAAAATTCTAATTAAAGCCAATATGGTTCTATATCAAACGCAATATAAATCAAGTCGATATCCAGAAAAGTAAGCAAGTTATGACCAAAAAGGTAACCAGTTCTACTACTGCCTCTTTCCGGCCACTTTTTAGTAGAACTGGTTACCTTTTAAGTAATAACTTGCTAACTTTTCCAGATATTGACTTGATTTCTTTTGCGTTGGATAGCTAATCGTATTAGCTTTAATTAGAAATTTTTTTCTTGGGGATAGTGCAAGTAAATTTTTTTTATCATTTTTTCAAAAAAAGCAAAGGGGGTAGTCCATGGTTTTTTTTTGCGAAAAATATTTGCTTTGCACTATCTGCAAAAAACAAAATTCTAATTAAAGCCAATATGGTTCTATATCAAACGCAATATAAATCAAGTCGATATCCAGAAAAGTAAGCAAGTTATGACCAAAAAGGTAACCAGTTCTACTACTGCCTCTTTCCGGCCACTTTTTAGTAGAACTGGTTACCTTTTAAGTCATAACTTGCTAAGTTTTCCAGATATTGACTTGATTTCTTTTGCGTTGGATAGCTAATCGTATTAGCTTTAATTAGAAATTTTTTTCTTGGGGATAGTGCAAGTAAATTTTTTTATCATTTTTTCAAAAAAAGCAAAGGGGGTAGTCCATGGTTTTTTTTTGCGAAAAATATTTGCTTTGCACTATCTGCAAAAAACAAAATTCTAATTAAAGCCAATATGGTTCTATATCAAACGCAATATAAATCAAGTCGATATCCAGAAAAGTAAGCAAGTTATGACCAAAAAGGTAACCAGTTCTACTACTGCCTCTTTCCGGCCACTTTTTAGTAGAACTGGTTACCTTTTAAGTCATAACTTGCTAAGTTTTCCAGATATTGACTTGATTTCTTTTGCGTTGGATAGCTAATCGTATTAGCTTTAATTAGAAATTTTTTTCTTGGGGATAGTGCAAGTAAATTTTTTTATCATTTTTTCAAAAAAAGCAAAGGGGGTAGTCCATGGTTTTTTTTTGCGAAAAATATTTGCTTTGCACTATCTGCAAAAAACAAAATTCTAATTAAAGCCAATATGGTTCTATATCAAACGCAATATAAATCAAGTCGATATCCAGAAAAGTAAGCAAGTTATGACCAAAAAGGTAACCAGTTCTACTACTGCCTCTTTCCGGCCACTTTTTAGTAGAACTGGTTACCTTTTAAGTCATAACTTGCTAAGTTTTCCAGATATTGACTTGATTTCTTTTGCGTTGGATAGCTAATCGTATTAGCTTTAATTAGAAATTTTTTTCTTGGGGATAGTGCAAGTAAATTTTTTTATCATTTTTTCAAAAAAAGCAAAGGGGGTAGTCCATGGTTTTTTTTTGGCGAAAAATATTTGCTTTGCACTATCTGCAAAAAACAAAATTCTAATTAAAGCCAATATGGTTCTATATCAAACGCAATATAAATCAAGTCGATATCCAGAAAAGTAAGCAAGTTATGACCAAAAAGGTAACCAGTTCTACTACTGCCTCTTTCCGGCCACTTTTTAGTAGAACTGGTTACCTTTTAAGTCATAACTTGCTAAGTTTTCCAGATATTGACTTGATTTCTTTTGCGTTGGATAGCTAATCGTATTAGCTTTAATTAGAAATTTTTTTCTTGGGGATAGTGCAAGTAAATTTTTTTATCATTTTTTAAAAAAAAGCAAAGGGGGTAGTCCATGGTTTTTTTTTGGCGAAAAATATTTGCTTTGCACTATCTGCAAAAAACAAAATTCTAATTAAAGCCAATATGGTTCTATATCAAACGCAATATAAATCAAGTCGATATCCAGAAAAGTAAGCAAGTTATGACCAAAAAGGTAACCAGTTCTACTACTGCCTCTTTCCGGCCACTTTTTAGTAGAACTGGTTACCTTTTAAGTCATAACTTGCTAAGTTTTCCAGATATTGACTTGATTTCTTTTGCGTTGGATAGCTAATCGTGTTAGCTTTAATTAGAAATTTTTTTCTTGAGGATAGTGCAAGTAAATTTTTTTATCATTTTTTCAAAAAAAGCAAAGGGGGTAGTCCATGGTTTTTTTTTGCGAAAAATAGTTGCTTTGCACTATCTGCAAAAAACAAAATTTCAATTAAAGCCAATATGGTTCTATATCAAACGCAATATAAATCAAGTCGATATCCAGAAAAGTAAGCAAGTTATGACCAAAAAGGTAACCAGTTCTACTACTGCCTCTTTCCGGCCACTTTTTAGTAGAACTGGTTACCTTTTAAGTCATAACTTGCTAAGTTTTCCAGATATTGACTTGATTTCTTTTGCGTTGGATAGCTAATCGTATTAGCTTTAATTAGAAATTTTTTTCTTGAGGATAGTGCAAGTAAATTTTTTTATCATTTTTTCAAAAAAAGCAAAGGGGGTAGTCCATGGTTTTTTTTTGCGAAAAATATTTGCTTTGCACTATCTGCAAAAAACAAAATTCTAATTAAAGCCAATATGGTTCTATATCAAACGCAATATAAATCAAGTCGATATCCAGAAAAGTAAGCAAGTTATGACCAAAAAGGTAACCAGTTCTACTACTGCCTCTTTCCGGCCACTTTTTAGTAGAACTGGTTACCTTTTAAGTCATAACTTGCTAAGTTTTCCAGATATTGACTTGATTTCTTTTGCGTTGGATAGCTAATCGTATTAGCTTTAATTAGAAATTTTTTTCTTGAGGATAGTGCAAGTAAATTTTTTTATCATTTTTTCAAAAAAAGCAAAGGGGGTAGTCCATGGTTTTTTTTTGCGAAAAATATTTGCTTTGCACTATCTGCAAAAAACAAAATTGTAATTAAAGCCAATATGGTTCTATATCAAACGCAATATAAATCAAGTCGATATCCAGAAAAGTAAGCAAGTTATGACCAAAATGTAACCAGTTCTACTACTGCCTCTTTCCGGCCACTTTTTAGTAGAACTGGTTACCTTTTAAGTCATAACTTGCTAAGTTTTCCAGATATTGACTTGATTTCTTTTGCGTTGGATAGCTAATCGTATTAGCTTTATTTAGAAATTTTTTTCTTGGGGATAGTGCAAGTAAATTTTTTTATCATTTTTTCAAAAAAAACCAAAGGGGGTAGTCCATGGTTTTTTTTTGCGAAAAATATTTGCTTTGCACTATCTGCAAAAAACAAAATTCTAATTAAAGCCAATATGGTTCTATATCAAACGCAATATAAATCAAGTCGATATCCAGAAAAGTAAGCAAGTTATGACCAAAAAGGTAACCAGTTCTACTACTGCCTCTTTCCGGCCACTTTTTAGTAGAACTGGTTACCTTTTAAGTCATAACTTGCTAAGTTTTCCAGATATTGACTTGATTTCTTTTGCGTTGGATAGCTAATCGTATTAGCTTTAATTAGAAATTTTTTTCTTGAGGATAGTGCAAGTAAATTTTTTTATCATTTTTTCAAAAAAAGCAAAGGGGGTAGTCCATGGTTTTTTTTTGCGAAAAATATTTGCTTTGCACTATCTGCAAAAAACAAAATTCTAATTAAAGCCAATATGGTTCTATATCAAACGCAATATAAATCAAGTCGATATCCAGAAAAGTAAGCAAGTTATGACCAAAAAGGTAACCAGTTCTACTACTGCCTCTTTCCGGCCACTTTTTAGTAGAGCTGGTTACCTTTTAAGTCATAACTTGCTAAGTTTTCAAGATATTGACTTGATTTCTTTTGCGTTGGATAGCTAATCGTATTAGCTTTAATTAGAAATTTTTTTCTTGGGGATAGTGCAAGTAAATTTTTTTATCATTTTTTCAAAAAAAGCAAAGGGGGTAGTCCATGGTTTTTTTTTGCGAAAAATATTTGCTTGCACTATCTGCAAAAAACAAAATTCTAATTAAAGCCAATATGGTTCTATATCAAACGCAATATAAATCAAGTCGATATCCAGAAAAGTAAGCAAGTTATGACCAAAAAGGTAACCAGTTCTACTACTGCCTCTTTCCGGCCACTTTTTAGTAGAACTGGTTACCTTTTAAGTCATAACTTGCTAAGTTTTCCAGATATTGACTTGATTTCTTTTGCGTTGGATAGCTAATCGTATTAGCTTTAATTAGAAATTTTTTTCTTGTGGATAGTGCAAATAAATTTTTTTATCATTTTTTCAAAAAAAAGCAAAGGGGGTAGTCCATGGTTTTTTTTTGCGAAAAATATTTGCTTTGCACTATCTGCAAAAAACAAAATTCTAATTAAAGCCAATATGGTTCTATATCAAACGCAATATAAATCAAGTCGATATCCAGAAAAGTAAGCAAGTTATGACCAAAAAGGTAACCAGTTCTACTACTGCCTCTTTCCGGCCACTTTTTAGTAGAACTGGTTACCTTTTAAGTCATAACTTGCTAAGTTTTCCAGATATTGACTTGATTTCTTTTGCGTTGGATAGCTAATCGTATTAGCTTTAATTAGAAATTTTTTTCTTGGGGATAGTGCAAGTAAATTTTTTTTATCATTTTTTCAAAAAAAGCAAAGGGGGTAGTCCATGGTTTTTTTTTGCGAAAAATATTTGCTTTGCACTATCTGCAAAAAACAAAATTCTAATTAAAGCCAATATGGTTCTCTATCCAACGCAATATAAATCAAGTCGATATCCAGAAAAGTAAGCAAGTTATGACCAAAAAGGTAACCAGTTCTACTACTGCCTCTTTCCGGCCACTTTTTAGTAGAGCTGGTTACCTTTTAAGTCATAACTTGCTAAGTTTTCAAGATATTGACTTGATTTCTTTTGCGTTGGATAGCTAATCGTATTAGCTTTAATTAGAAATTTTTTTCTTGGGGATAGTGCAAGTAAATTTTTTTATCATTTTTTCAAAAAAAGCAAAGGGGGTAGTCCATGGTTTTTTTTTGCGAAAAATATTTGCTTGCACTATCTGCAAAAAACAAAATTCTAATTAAAGCCAATATGGTTCTATATCAAACGCAATATAAATCAAGTCGATATCCAGAAAAGTAAGCAAGTTATGACCAAAAAGGTAACCAGTTCTACTACTGCCTCTTTCCGGCCACTTTTTAGTAGAACTGGTTACCTTTTAAGTCATAACTTGCTAAGTTTTCCAGATATTGACTTGATTTCTTTTGCGTTGGATAGCTAATCGTATTAGCTTTAATTAGAAATTTTTTTCTTGTGGATAGTGCAAATAAATTTTTTTATCATTTTTTCAAAAAAAAGCAAAGGGGGTAGTCCATGGTTTTTTTTTGCGAAAAATATTTGCTTTGCACTATCTGCAAAAAACAAAATTCTAATTAAAGCCAATATGGTTCTATATCAAACGCAATATAAATCAAGTCGATATCCAGAAAAGTAAGCAAGTTATGACCAAAAAGGTAACCAGTTCTACTACTGCCTCTTTCCGGCCACTTTTTAGTAGAACTGGTTACCTTTTAAGTCATAACTTGCTAAGTTTTCCAGATATTGACTTGATTTCTTTTGCGTTGGATAGCTAATCGTATTAGCTTTAATTAGAAATTTTTTTCTTGGGGATAGTGCAAGTAAATTTTTTTTATCATTTTTTCAAAAAAAGCAAAGGGGGTAGTCCATGGTTTTTTTTTGCGAAAAATATTTGCTTTGCACTATCTGCAAAAAACAAAATTCTAATTAAAGCCAATATGGTTCTCTATCCAACGCAATATAAATCAAGTCGATATCCAGAAAAGTAAGCAAGTTATGACCAGAAAGGTAACCAGTTCTACTACTGCCTCTTTCCGGCCACTTTTTAGTAGAACTGGTTACCTTTTAAGTCATAACTTGCTAAGTTTTCCAGATATTGACTTGATTTCTTTTGCGTTGGATAGCTAATCGTATTAGCTTTAATTAGAAATTTTTTTCTTGGGGATAGTGCAAGTAAATTTTTTTATCATTTTTTCAAAAAAAGCAAAGGGGGTAGTCCATGGTTTTTTTTTGGCGAAAAATATTTGCTTTGCACTATCTGCAAAAAACAAAATTCTAATTAAAGCCAATATGGTTCTATATCAAACGCAATATAAATCAAGTCGATATCCAGAAAAGTAAGCAAGTTATGACCAAAAAGGTAACCAGTTCTACTACTGCCTCTTTCCGGCCACTTTTTAGTAGAACTGGTTACCTTTTAAGTCATAACTTGCTAAGTTTTCCAGATATTGACTTGATTTCTTTTGCGTTGGATAGCTAATCGTGTTAGCTTTAATTAGAAATTTTTTTCTTGAGGATAGTGCAAGTAAATTTTTTTATCATTTTTTCAAAAAAAGCAAAGGGGGTAGTCCATGGTTTTTTTTTGCGAAAAATAGTTGCTTTGCACTATCTGCAAAAAACAAAATTCTAATTAAAGCCAATATGGTTCTATATCAAACGCAATATAAATCAAGTCGATATCCAGAAAAGTAAGCAAGTTATGACCAAAAAGGTAACCAGTTCTACTACTGCCTCTTTCCGGCCACTTTTTAGTAGAACTGGTTACCTTTTAAGTCATAACTTGCTAAGTTTTCCAGATATTGACTTGATTTCTTTTGCGTTGGATAGCTAATCGTATTAGCTTTAATTAGAAATTTTTTTCTTGAGGATAGTGCAAGTAAATTTTTTTATCATTTTTTCAAAAAAAGCAAAGGGGGTAGTCCATGGTTTTTTTTTGCGAAAAATATTTGCTTTGCACTATCTGCAAAAAACAAAATTCTAATTAAAGCCAATATGGTTCTATATCAAACGCAATATAAATCAAGTCGATATCCAGAAAAGTAAGCAAGTTATGACCAAAAAGGTAACCAGTTCTACTACTGCCTCTTTCCGGCCACTTTTTAGTAGAACTGGTTACCTTTTAAGTCATAACTTGCTAAGTTTTCCAGATATTGACTTGATTTCTTTTGCGTTGGATAGCTAATCGTATTAGCTTTAATTAGAAATTTTTTTCTTGAGGATAGTGCAAGTAAATTTTTTTATCATTTTTTCAAAAAAAGCAAAGGGGGTAGTCCATGGTTTTTTTTTGCGAAAAATATTTGCTTTGCACTATCTGCAAAAAACAAAATTGTAATTAAAGCCAATATGGTTCTATATCAAACGCAATATAAATCAAGTCGATATCCAGAAAAGTAAGCAAGTTATGACCAAAATGTAACCAGTTCTACTACTGCCTCTTTCCGGCCACTTTTTAGTAGAACTGGTTACCTTTTAAGTCATAACTTGCTAAGTTTTCCAGATATTGACTTGATTTCTTTTGCGTTGGATAGCTAATCGTATTAGCTTTATTTAGAAATTTTTTTCTTGGGGATAGTGCAAGTAAATTTTTTTATCATTTTTTCAAAAAAAACCAAAGGGGGTAGTCCATGGTTTTTTTTTGCGAAAAATATTTGCTTTGCACTATCTGCAAAAAACAAAATTCTAATTAAAGCCAATATGGTTCTATATCAAACGCAATATAAATCAAGTCGATATCCAGAAAAGTAAGGAAGTTATGACCAAAAAGGTAACCAGTTCTACTACTGCCTCTTTCCGGCCACTTTTTAGTAGAACTGGTTACCTTTTAAGTCATAACTTGCTAAGTTTTCCAGATATTGACTTGATTTCTTTTGCGTTGGATAGCTAATCGTATTAGCTTTAATTAGAAATTTTTTTCTTGAGGATAGTGCAAGTAAATTTTTTTATCATTTTTTCAAAAAAAGCAAAGGGGGTAGTCCATGGTTTTTTTTTGCGAAAAATATTTGCTTTGCACTATCTGCAAAAAACAAAATTCTAATTAAAGCCAATATGGTTCTATATCAAACGCAATATAAATCAAGTCGATATCCAGAAAAGTAAGCAAGTTATGACCAAAAAGGTAACCAGTTCTACTACTGCCTCTTTCCGGCCACTTTTTAGTAGAACTGGTTACCTTTTAAGTCATAACTTGCTAAGTTTTCCAGATATTGACTTGATTTCTTTTGCGTTGGATAGCTAATCGTATTAGCTTTAATTAGAAATTTTTTTCTTGAGGATAGTGCAAGTAAATTTTTTTATCATTTTTTCAAAAAAAGCAAAGGGGGTAGTCCATGGTTTTTTTTTGCGAAAAATATTTGCTTTGCACTATCTGCAAAAAACAAAATTTTTATCAAAGCCAATATGGTTCTATATCAAACGCAATATAAATCAAGTCGATATCCAGAAAAGTAAGCAAGTTATGACCAAAAAGGTAACCAGTTCTACTACTGCCTCTTTCCGGCCACTTTTTAGTAGAACTGGTTACCTTTTAAGTCATAACTTGCTAAGTTTTTTAAATATTGACTTGATTTCTTTTGCGTTGGATAGCTAATCGTATTAGCTTTAATTAGAAATTTTTCTCTTGGGGATAGTGCAAGTAAATTTTTTTATAATTTTTTCAAAAAAAGCAAAGGGGGTAGTCCATGGTTTTTTTTTGCGAAAAATATTTGCTTTGCACTATCTGCAAAAAACAAAATTCTAATTAAAGCCAATATGGTTCTATATCAAACGCAATATAAATCAAGTCGATATCCAGAAAAGTAAGCAAGTTATGACCAAAAAGGTAACCAGTTCTACTACTGCCTCTTTCCGGCCACTTTTTAGTAGAGCTGGTTACCTTTTAAGTCATAACTTGCTAAGTTTTCAAGATATTGACTTGATTTCTTTTGCGTTGGATAGCTAATCGTATTAGCTTTAATTAGAAATTTTTTTCTTGGGGATAGTGCAAGTAAATTTTTTTATCATTTTTTCAAAAAAAGCAAAGGGGGTAGTCCATGGTTTTTTTTTGCGAAAAATATTTGCTTGCACTATCTGCAAAAAACAAAATTCTAATTAAAGCCAATATGGTTCTATATCAAACGCAATATAAATCAAGTCGATATCCAGAAAAGTAAGCAAGTTATGACCAAAAAGGTAACCAGTTCTACTACTGCCTCTTTCCGGCCACTTTTTAGTAGAACTGGTTACCTTTTAAGTCATAACTTGCTAAGTTTTCCAGATATTGACTTGATTTCTTTTGCGTTGGATAGCTAATCGTATTAGCTTTAATTAGAAATTTTTTTCTTGGGGATAGTGCAAGTAAATTTTTTTTATCATTTTTTCAAAAAAAGCAAAGGGGGTAGTCCATGGTTTTTTTTTGCGAAAAATATTTGCTTTGCACTATCTGCAAAAAACAAAATTCTAATTAAAGCCAATATGGTTCTCTATCCAACGCAATATAAATCAAGTCGATATCCAGAAAAGTAAGCAAGTTATGACCAAAAAGGTAACCAGTTCTACTACTGCCTCTTTCCGGCCACTTTTTAGTAGAACTGGTTACCTTTTAAGTCATAACTTGCTAAGTTTTTTAAATATTGACTTGATTTCTTTTGCGTTGTAAAGCTAGTCGTATTGGCTTCAATAAGAAATTTTTTTCTTGTGGATAGTGCAAGTCAATTTTTTTATCATTTTTTCAAAAAAAGCAAAGGGGGTAGTCCATGGTTTTTTTTTGCGAAAAATATTTGCTTTGCACTATCTGCAAAAAACAAAATTCTAATTAAAGCCAATATGGTTCTATATCAAACGCAATATAAATCAAGTCGATATCCAGAAAAGTAAGCAAGTTATGACCAAAAAGGTAACCAGTTCTACTACTGCCTCTTTCCGGCCACTTTTTAGTAGAACTGGTTACCTTTTAAGTCATAACTTGCTAAGTTTTCCAGATATTGACTTGATTTCTTTTGCTTTGGATAGCTAATCGTATTAGCTTTAATTAGAAATTTTTTTCTTGGGGATAGTGCAAGTAAATTTTTTTATCATTTTTTCAAAAAAAGCAAAGGGGGTAGTCCGTGGTTTTTTTTTGCGAAAAATATTTGCTTTGCACTATCTGCAAAAAACAAAATTCTAATTAAAGCCAATATGGTTCTATATCAAACGCAATATAAATCAAGTCGATATCCAGAAAAGTAAGCAAGTTATGACCAAAAAGGTAACCAGTTCTACTACTGCCTCTTTCGGGCCACTTTTTAGTAGAACTGGTTACCTTTTAAGTCATAACTTGCTAAGTTTTTTAAATATTGACTTGATTTCTTTTGCGTTGTAAAGCTAGTCGTATTGGCTTCAATAAGAAATTTTTTTCTTGTGGATAGTGCAAGTCAATTTTTTTATCATTTTTTCAAAAAAAGCAAAGGGGGTAGTCCATGGTTTTTTTTTTTGCGAAAAATATTTGCTTTGCACTATCTGCAAAAAACAAAATTCTAATTAAAGCCAATATGGTTCTATATCAAACGCAATATAAATCAAGTCGATATCCAGAAAAGTAAGCAAGTTATGACCAAAAAGGTAACCAGTTCTACTACTGCCTCTTTCCGGCCACTTTTTAGTAGAACTGGTTACCTTTTAAGTCATAACTTGCTAAGTTTTCCAGATATTGACTTGATTTCTTTTGCGTTGGATAGCTAATCGTATAAGCTTTAATTAGAAATTTTTTTCTTGGGGATAGTGCAAGTAAATTTTTTTATCATTTTTTCAAAAAAAGCAAAGGGGGTAGTCCATGGTTTTTTTTTGCGAAAAATATTTGCTTTGCACTATCTGCAAAAAACAAAATTCTAATTAAAGCCAATATGGTTCTATATCAAACGCAATATAAAACAAGTCGATATCCAGAAAAGTAAGCAAGTTATGACCAAAAAGGTAACCAGTTCTACTACTGCCTCTTTCGGGCCACTTTTTAGTAGAACTGGTTACCTTTTAAGTCATAACTTGCTAAGTTTTTTAAATATTGACTTGATTTCTTTTGCGTTGTAAAGCTAGTCGTATTGGCTTCAATAAGAAATTTTTTTCTTGGTGATAGTGCAAGTAAATTTTTTTATCATTTTTTCAAAAAAAGCAAAGGGGGTAGTCCATGGTTTTTTTTTTGCGAAAAATATTTGCTTTGCACTATCTGCAAAAAACAAAATTTTAATTAAAGCCAATATGGTTCTATATCAAACGCAATATAAATCAAGTCGATATCCAAGTAAGCAAGTTATGACCAAAAAGGTAACCAGTTCTACTACTGCCTCTTTCGGGCCACTTTTTAGTAGAACTGGTTACCTTTTAAGTCATAACTTGCTAAGTTTTTCAAATATTGACTTGATTTCTTTTGCGTTGTAAAGCTAGTCGTATTGGCTTCAATAAGAAATTTTTTTCTTGGTGATAGTGCAAGTAAATTTTTTTATCATTTTTTCAAAAAAAGCAAAGGGGGTAGTCCATGGTTTTTTTTTTGCGAAAAATATTTGCTTTGCACTATCTGCAAAAAACAAAATTTTAATTAAAGCCAATATGGTTCTATATCAAACGCAATATAAATCAAGTCGATATCCAGAAAAGTAAGCAAGTTATGACCAAAAAGGTAACCAGTTCTACTACTGCCTCTTTCCGGCCACTTTTTAGTAGAACTGGTTACCTTTTAAGTCATAACTTGCTAAGTTTTCCAGATATTGACTTGATTTCTTTTGCGTTGGATAGCTAATCGTATTAGCTTTAATTAGAAATTTTTTTCTTGGGGATAGTGCAATTCCATTTTTTTATCATTTTTTCAAAAAAAGCAAAGGGGGTAGTCCATGGTTTTTTTTTGGCGAAAAATATTTGCTTTGCACTATCTGCAAAAAACAAAATTCTAATTAAAGCCAATATGGTTCTATATCAAACGCAATATAAATCAAGTCGATATCCAGAAAAGTAAGCAAGTTATGCCCAAAAAGGTAACCAGTTCTACTACTGCCTCTTTCCGGCCACTTTTTAGTAGAACTGGTTACCTTTTAAGTTATAACTTGCTAAGTTTTTTAAATATTGACTTGATTTCTTTTGCGTTGGATAGCTAATCGTATTAGCTTTAATTAGAAATTTTTTTCTTGGGGATAGTGCAAGTAAATTTTTTTATCATTTTTTCAAAAAAAGCAAAGGGGGTAGTCCATGGTTTTTTTTTGGCGAAAAATATTTGCTTTGCACTATCTGCAAAAAACAAAATTCTAATTAAAGCCAATATGGTTCTATATCAAACGCAATATAAATCAAGTCGATATCCAGAAAAGTAAGCAAGTTATGACCAAAAAGGTAACCAGTTCTACTACTGCCTCTTTCCGGCCACTTTTTAGTAGAACTGGTTACCTTTTAAGTCATAACTTGCTAAGTTTTCCAGATATTGACTTGATTTCTTTTGCGTTGGATAGCTAATCGTATTAGCTTTAATTAGAAATTTTTTTCTTGGTGATAGTGCAAGTAAATTTTTTTATCATTTTTTCAAAAAAAGCAAAGGGGGTAGTCCATGGTTTTTTTTTGCGAAAAATATTTGCTTTGCACTATCTGCAAAAAACAAAATTCTAATTAAAGCCAATATGGTTCTATATCAAACGCAATATAAATCAAGTCGATATCCAGAAAAGTAAGCAAGTTATGACCAAAAAGGTAACCAGTTCTACTACTGCCTCTTTCCGGCCACTTTTTAGTAGAGCTGGTTACCTTTTAAGTCATAAAACTTGCTAAGTTTTCCAGATATTGACTTGATTTCTTTTGCGTTGGATAGCTAATCGTATTAGCTTTAATTAGAAATTTTTTTCTTGGGGATAGTGCAAGTAAATTTTTTTATCATTTTTTCAAAAAAAGCAAAGGGGGTAGTCCATGGTTTTTTTTGGCGAAAAATATTTGCTTTGCACTATCTGCAAAAAACAAAATTCTAATTAAAGCCAATATGGTTCTATATCAAACGCAATATAAATCAAGTCGATATCCAGAAAAGTAAGCAAGTTATGACCAAAAAGGTAACCAGTTCTACTACTGCCTCTTTCCGGCCACTTTTTAGTAGAAATGGTTACCTTTTAAGTCATAACTTGCTAAGTTTTCCAGATATTGACTTGATTTCTTTTGCGTTGGATAGCTAATCGTATTAGCTTTAATTAGAAATTTTTTTCTTGGGGATAGTGCAAGTAAATTTTTTTATCATTTTTTCAAAAAAAGCAAAGGGGGTAGTCCATGGTTTTTTTTTGCGAAAAATATTTGCTTTGCACTATCTGCAAAAAACAAAATTCTAATTAAAGCCAATATGGTTCTATATCAAACGCAATATAAATCAAGTCGATATCCAGAAAAGTAAGCAAGTTATGACCAAAAAGGTAACCAGTTCTACTACTGCCTCTTTCCGGCCACTTTTTAGTAGAAATGGTTACCTTTTAAGTCATAACTTGCTAAGTTTTCCAGATATTGACTTGATTTCTTTTGCGTTGGATAGCTAATCGTATTAGCTTTAATTAGAAATTTTTTTCTTGGGGATAGTGCAAGTAAATTTTTTTATCATTTTTTCAAAAAAAGCAAAGGGGGTAGTCCATGGTTTTTTTTTGGCGAAAAATATTTGCTTTGCACTATCTGCAAAAAACAAAATTCTAATTAAAGCCAATATGGTTCTATATCAAACGCAATATAAATCAAGTCGATATCCAGAAAAGTAAGCAAGTTATGACCAAAAAGGTAACCAGTTCTACTACTGCCTCTTTCCGGCCACTTTTTAGTAGAAATGGTTACCTTTTAAGTCATAACTTGCTAAGTTTTCCAGATATTGACTTGATTTCTTTTGCGTTGGATAGCTAATCGTATTAGCTTTAATTAGAAATTTTTTTCTTGGGGATAGTGCAAGTAAATTTTTTTATCATTTTTTCAAAAAAAGCAAAGGGGGTAGTCCATGGTTTTTTTTTGCGAAAAATATTTGCTTTGCACTATCTGCAAAAAACAAAATTCTAATTAAAGCCAATATGGTTCTATATCAAACGCAATATAAATCAAGTCGATATCCAGAAAAGTAAGCAAGTTATGACCAAAAAGGTAACCAGTTCTACTACTGCCTCTTTCCGGCCACTTTTTAGTAGAAATGGTTACCTTTTAAGTCATAACTTGCTAAGTTTTCCAGATATTGACTTGATTTCTTTTGCGTTGGATAGCTAATCGTATTAGCTTTAATTAGAAATTTTTTTCTTGGGGATAGTGCAAGTAAATTTTTTTATCATTTTTTCAAAAAAAGCAAAGGGGGTAGTCCATGGTTTTTTTTTGCGAAAATATTTGCTTTGCACTATCTGCAAAAAACAAAATTCTAATTAAAGCCAATATGGTTCTATATCAAACGCAATATAAATCAAGTCGATATCCAGAAAAGTAAGCAAGTTATGACCAAAAAGGTAACCAGTTCTACTACTGCCTCTTTCCGGCCACTTTTTAGTAGAAATGGTTACCTTTTAAGTCATAACTTGCTAAGTTTTCCAGATATTGACTTGATTTCTTTTGCGTTGGATAGCTAATCGTATTAGCTTTAATTAGAAATTTTTTTCTTGGGGATAGTGCAAGTAAATTTTTTTATCATTTTTTCAAAAAAGCAAAGGGGGTAGTCCATGGTTTTTTTTGGCGAAAAATATTTGCTTTGCACTATCTGCAAAAAACAAAATTCTAATTAAAGCCAATATGGTTCTATATCAAACGCAATATAAATCAAGTCGATATCCAGAAAAGTAAGCAAGTTATGACCAAAAAGGTAACCAGTTCTACTACTGCCTCTTTCCGGCCACTTTTTAGTAGAAATGGTTACCTTTTAAGTCATAACTTGCTAAGTTTTCCAGATATTGACTTGATTTCTTTTGCGTTGGATAGCTAATCGTATTAGCTTTAATTAGAAATTTTTTTCTTGGGGATAGTGCAAGTAAATTTTTTTATCATTTTTTCAAAAAAAGCAAAGGGGGTAGTCCATGGTTTTTTTTTGCGAAAAATATTTGCTTTGCACTATCTGCAAAAAACAAAATTCTAATTAAAGCCAATATGGTTCTATATCAAACGCAATATAAATCAAGTCGATATCCAGAAAAGTAAGCAAGTTATGACCAAAAAGGTAACCAGTTCTACTACTGCCTCTTTCCGGCCACTTTTTAGTAGAAATGGTTACCTTTTAAGTCATAACTTGCTAAGTTTTCCAGATATTGACTTGATTTCTTTTGCGTTGGATAGCTAATCGTATTAGCTTTAATTAGAAATTTTTTTCTTGGGGATAGTGCAAGTAAATTTTTTTATCATTTTTTCAAAAAAAGCAAAGGGGGTAGTCCATGGTTTTTTTTGGCGAAAAATATTTGCTTTGCACTATCTGCAAAAAACAAAATTCTAATTAAAGCCAATATGGTTCTATATCAAACGCAATATAAATCAAGTCGATATCCAGAAAAGTAAGCAAGTTATGACCAAAAAGGTAACCAGTTCTACTACTGCCTCTTTCCGGCCACTTTTTAGTAGAAATGGTTACCTTTTAAGTCATAACTTGCTAAGTTTTCCAGATATTGACTTGATTTCTTTTGCGTTGGATAGCTAATCGTATTAGCTTTAATTAGAAATTTTTTTCTTGGGGATAGTGCAAGTAAATTTTTTTATCATTTTTTCAAAAAAGCAAAGGGGGTAGTCCATGGTTTTTTTTTGCGAAAAATATTTGCTTTGCACTATCTGCAAAAAACAAAATTCTAATTAAAGCCAATATGGTTCTATATCAAACGCAATATAAATCAAGTCGATATCCAGAAAAGTAAGCAAGTTATGACCAAAAAGGTAACCAGTTCTACTACTGCCTCTTTCCGGCCACTTTTTAGTAGAAATGGTTACCTTTTAAGTCATAACTTGCTAAGTTTTCCAGATATTGACTTGATTTCTTTTGCGTTGGATAGCTAATCGTATTAGCTTTAATTAGAAATTTTTTTCTTGGGGATAGTGCAAGTAAATTTTTTTATCATTTTTTCAAAAAAAGCAAAGGGGGTAGTCCATGGTTTTTTTTTGCGAAAAATATTTGCTTTGCACTATCTGCAAAAAACAAAATTCTAATTAAAGCCAATATGGTTCTATATCAAACGCAATATAAATCAAGTCGATATCCAGAAAAGTAAGCAAGTTATGACCAAAAAGGTATCCAGTTCTACTACTGCCTCTTTCCGGCCACTTTTTAGTAGAAATGGTTACCTTTTAAGTCATAACTTGCTAAGTTTTCCAGATATTGACTTGATTTCTTTTGCGTTGGATAGCTAATCGTATTAGCTTTAATTAGAAATTTTTTTCTTGGGGATAGTGCAAGTAAATTTTTTTATCATTTTTTCAAAAAAAGCAAAGGGGGTAGTCCATGGTTTTTTTTTTGCGAAAAATATTTGCTTTGCACTATCTGCAAAAAACAAAATTCTAATTAAAGCCAATATGGTTCTATATCAAACGCAATATAAATCAAGTCGATATCCAGAAAAGTAAGCAAGTTATGACCAAAAAGGTAACCAGTTCTACTACTGCCTCTTTCCGGCCACTTTTTAGTAGAAATGGTTACCTTTTAAGTCATAACTTGCTAAGTTTTCCAGATATTGACTTGATTTCTTTTGCGTTGGATAGCTAATCGTATTAGCTTTAATTAGAAATTTTTTTCTTGGGGATAGTGCAAGTAAATTTTTTTATCATTTTTTCAAAAAAAGCAAAGGGGGTAGTCCATGGTTTTTTTTTGCGAAAAATATTTGCTTTGCACTATCTGCAAAAAACAAAATTCTAATTAAAGCCAATATGGTTCTATATCAAACGCAATATAAATCAAGTCGATATCCAGAAAAGTAAGCAAGTTATGACCAAAAAGGTAACCAGTTCTACTACTGCCTCTTTCCGGCCACTTTTTAGTAGAACTGGTTACCTTTTAAGTCATAACTTGCTAAGTTTTCCAGATATTGACTTGATTTCTTTTGCGTTGGATAGCTAATCGTATTAGCTTTAATTAGAAATTTTTTTCTTGGGGATAGTGCAAGTAAATTTTTTTATCATTTTTTCAAAAAAAGCAAAGGGGGTAGTCCATGGTTTTTTTTGGCGAAAAATATTTGCTTTGCACTATCTGCAAAAAACAAAATTCTAATTAAAGCCAATATGGTTCTATATCAAACGCAATATAAATCAAGTCGATATCCAGAAAAGTAAGCAAGTTATGACCAAAAAGGTAACCAGTTCTACTACTGCCTCTTTCCGGCCACTTTTTAGTAGAAATGGTTACCTTTTAAGTCATAACTTGCTAAGTTTTCCAGATATTGACTTGATTTCTTTTGCGTTGGATAGCTAATCGTATTAGCTTTAATTAGAAATTTTTTTCTTGGGGATAGTGCAAGTAAATTTTTTTATCATTTTTTCAAAAAAAGCAAAGGGGGTAGTCCATGGTTTTTTTTTGGCGAAAAATATTTGCTTTGCACTATCTGCAAAAAACAAAATTCTAATTAAAGCCAATATGGTTCTATATCAAACGCAATATAAATCAAGTCGATATCCAGAAAAGTAAGCAAGTTATGACCAAAAAGGTAACCAGTTCTACTACTGCCTCTTTCCGGCCACTTTTTAGTAGAACTGGTTACCTTTTAAGTCATAACTTGCTAAGTTTTCCAGATATTGACTTGATTTCTTTTGCGTTGGATAGCTAATCGTATTAGCTTTAATTAGAAATTTTTTTCTTGGGGATAGTGCAAGTAAATTTTTTTATCATTTTTTCAAAAAAAGCAAAGGGGGTAGTCCATGGTTTTTTTTTGGCGAAAAATATTTGCTTTGCACTATCTGCAAAAAACAAAATTCTAATTAAAGCCAATATGGTTCTATATCAAACGCAATATAAATCAAGTCGATATCCAGAAAAGTAAGCAAGTTATGACCAAAAAGGTAACCAGTTCTACTACTGCCTCTTTCCGGCCACTTTTTAGTAGAACTGGTTACCTTTTAAGTCATAACTTGCTAAGTTTTCCAGATATTGACTTGATTTCTTTTGCGTTGGATAGCTAATCGTATTAGCTTTAATTAGAAATTTTTTTCTTGGGGATAGTGCAAGTAAATTTTTTTATCATTTTTTCAAAAAAAGCAAAGGGGGTAGTCCATGGTTTTTTTTGGCGAAAAATATTTGCTTTGCACTATCTGCAAAAAACAAAATTCTAATTAAATCCAATATGGTTCTATATCAAACGCAATATAAATCAAGTCGATATCCAGAAAAGTAAGCAAGTTATGACCAAAAAGGTAACCAGTTCTACTACTGCCTCTTTCCGGCCACTTTTTAGTAGAAATGGTTACCTTTTAAGTCATAACTTGCTAAGTTTTCCAGATATTGACTTGATTTCTTTTGCGTTGGATAGCTAATCGTATTAGCTTTAATTAGAAATTTTTTTCTTGGGGATAGTGCAAGTAAATTTTTTTATCATTTTTTCAAAAAAAGCAAAGGGGGTAGTCCATGGTTTTTTTTTGCGAAAAATATTTGCTTTGCACTATCTGCAAAAAACAAAATTCTAATTAAAGCCAATATGGTTCTATATCAAACGCAATATAAATCAAGTCGATATCCAGAAAAGTAAGCAAGTTATGACCAAAAAGGTAACCAGTTCTACTACTGCCTCTTTCCGGCCACTTTTTAGTAGAACTGGTTACCTTTTAAGTAATAACTTGCTAACTTTTCCAGATATTGACTTGATTTCTTTTGCGTTGGATAGCTAATCGTATTAGCTTTAATTAGAAATTTTTTTCTTGGGGATAGTGCAAGTAAATTTTTTTATCATTTTTTCAAAAAAAGCAAAGGGGGTAGTCCATGGTTTTTTTTGGCGAAAAATATTTGCTTTGCACTATCTGCAAAAAACAAAATTCTAATTAAAGCCAATATGGTTCTATATCAAACGCAATATAAATCAAGTCGATATCCAGAAAAGTAAGCAAGTTATGACCAAAAAGGTAACCAGTTCTACTACTGCCTCTTTCCGGCCACTTTTTAGTAGAAATGGTTACCTTTTAAGTCATAACTTGCTAAGTTTTCCAGATATTGACTTGATTTCTTTTGCGTTGGATAGCTAATCGTATTAGCTTTAATTAGAAATTTTTTTCTTGGGGATAGTGCAAGTAAATTTTTTTATCATTTTTTCAAAAAAAGCAAAGGGGGTAGTCCATGGTTTTTTTTTGCGAAAAATATTTGCTTTGCACTATCTGCAAAAAACAAAATTCTAATTAAAGCCAATATGGTTCTATATTAAACGCAATATAAATCAAGTCGATATCCAGAAAAGTAAGCAAGTTATGACCAAAAAGGTAACCAGTTCTACTACTGCCTCTTTCCGGCCACTTTTTAGTAGAACTGGTTACCTTTTAAGTCATAACTTGCTAAGTTTTCCAGATATTGACTTGATTTCTTTTGCGTTGGATAGCTAATCGTATTAGCTTTAATTAGAAATTTTTTTCTTGGGGATAGTGCAAGTAAATTTTTTTATCATTTTTTCAAAAAAAGCAAAGGGGGTAGTCCATGGTTTTTTTTTGGCGAAAAATATTTGCTTTGCACTATCTGCAAAAAACAAAATTCTAATTAAAGCCAATATGGTTCTATATCAAACGCAATATAAATCAAGTCGATATCCAGAAAAGTAAGCAAGTTATGACCAAAAAGGTAACCAGTTCTACTACTGCCTCTTTCCGGCCACTTTTTAGTAGAAATGGTTACCTTTTAAGTCATAACTTGCTAAGTTTTCCAGATATTGACTTGATTTCTTTTGCGTTGGATAGCTAATCGTATTAGCTTTAATTAGAAATTTTTTTCTTGGGGATAGTGCAAGTAAATTTTTTTATCATTTTTTCAAAAAAAGCAAAGGGGGTAGTCCATGGTTTTTTTTGGCGAAAAATATTTGCTTTGCACTATCTGCAAAAAACAAAATTCTAATTAAAGCCAATATGGTTCTATATCAAACGCAATATAAATCAAGTCGATATCCAGAAAAGTAAGCAAGTTATGACCAAAAAGGTAACCAGTTCTACTACTGCCTCTTTCCGGCCACTTTTTAGTAGAAATGGTTACCTTTTAAGTCATAACTTGCTAAGTTTTCCAGATATTGACTTGATTTCTTTTGCGTTGGATAGCTAATCGTATTAGCTTTAATTAGAAATTTTTTTCTTGGGGATAGTGCAAGTAAATTTTTTTATCATTTTTTCAAAAAAAGCAAAGGGGGTAGTCCATGGTTTTTTTTTGCGAAAAATATTTGCTTTGCACTATCTGCAAAAAACAAAATTCTAATTAAAGCCAATATGGTTCTATATCAAACGCAATATAAATCAAGTCGATATCCAGAAAAGTAAGCAAGTTATGACCAAAAAGGTAACCAGTTCTACTACTGCCTCTTTCCGGCCACTTTTTAGTAGAAATGGTTACCTTTTAAGTCATAACTTGCTAAGTTTTCCAGATATTGACTTGATTTCTTTTGCGTTGGATAGCTAATCGTATTGGCTTTAATTAGAAATTTTTTTCTTGGGGATAGTGCAAGTCCATTTTTTATCATTTTTTCAAAAAAAGCAAAGGGGGTAGTCCATGGTTTTTTTTGGCGAAAAATATTTGCTTTGCACTATCTGCAAAAAACAAAATTCTAATTAAAGCCAATATGGTTCTATATCAAACGCAATATAAATCAAGTCGATATCCAGAAAAGTAAGCAAGTTATGACCAAAAAGGTAACCAGTTCTACTACTGCCTCTTTCCGGCCACTTTTTAGTAGAACTGGTTACCTTTTAAGTCATAACTTGCTAAGTTTTCCAGATATTGACTTGATTTCTTTTGCGTTGGATAGCTAATCGTATTAGCTTTAATTAGAAATTTTTTTCTTGGGGATAGTGCAAGTAAATTTTTTTATCATTTTTTCAAAAAAAGCAAAGGGGGTAGTCCATGGTTTTTTTTTGCGAAAAATATTTGCTTTGCACTATCTGCAAAAAACAAAATTCTAATTAAAGCCAATATGGTTCTATATCAAACGCAATATAAATCAAGTCGATATCCAGAAAAGTAAGCAAGTTATGACCAAAAAGGTAACCAGTTCTACTACTGCCTCTTTCCGGCCACTTTTTAGTAGAACTGGTTACCTTTTAAGTAATAACTTGCTAACTTTTCCAGATATTGACTTGATTTCTTTTGCGTTGGATAGCTAATCGTATTAGCTTTAATTAGAAATTTTTTTCTTGGGGATAGTGCAAGTAAATTTTTTTTATCATTTTTTCAAAAAAAGCAAAGGGGGTAGTCCATGGTTTTTTTTTGCGAAAAATATTTGCTTTGCACTATCTGCAAAAAACAAAATTCTAATTAAAGCCAATATGGTTCTATATCAAACGCAATATAAATCAAGTCGATATCCAGAAAAGTAAGCAAGTTATGACCAAAAAGGTAACCAGTTCTACTACTGCCTCTTTCCGGCCACTTTTTAGTAGAACTGGTTACCTTTTAAGTCATAACTTGCTAAGTTTTCCAGATATTGACTTGATTTCTTTTGCGTTGGATAGCTAATCGTATTAGCTTTAATTAGAAATTTTTTTCTTGGGGATAGTGCAAGTAAATTTTTTTATCATTTTTTCAAAAAAAGCAAAGGGGGTAGTCCATGGTTTTTTTTGGCGAAAAATATTTGCTTTGCACTATCTGCAAAAAACAAAATTCTAATTAAAGCCAATATGGTTCTATATCAAACGCAATATAAATCAAGTCGATATCCAGAAAAGTAAGCAAGTTATGACCAAAAAGGTAACCAGTTCTACTACTGCCTCTTTCCGGCCACTTTTTAGTAGAACTGGTTACCTTTTAAGTCATAACTTGCTAAGTTTTCCAGATATTGACTTGATTTCTTTTGCGTTGGATAGCTAATCGTATTAGCTTTAATTAGAAATTTTTTTCTTGGGGATAGTGCAAGTAAATTTTTTTATCATTTTTTCAAAAAAAGCAAAGGGGGTAGTCCATGGTTTTTTTTTGCGAAAAATATTTGCTTTTGCACTATCTGCAAAAAACAAAATTCTAATTAAAGCCAATATGGTTCTATATCAAACGCAATATAAATCAAGTCGATATCCAGAAAAGTAAGCAAGTTATGACCAAAAAGGTAACCAGTTCTACTACTGCCTCTTTCCGGCCACTTTTTAGTAGAACTGGTTACCTTTTAAGTCATAACTTGCTAAGTTTTACAGATATTGACTTGATTTCTTTTGCGTTGGATAGCTAATCGTATTAGCTTTAATTAGAAATTTTTTTCTTGGGGATAGTGCAAGTAAATTTTTTTATCATTTTTTCAAAAAAAGCAAAGGGGGTAGTCCATGGTTTTTTTTTGCGAAAAATATTTGCTTTGCACTATCTGCAAAAAACAAAATTCTAATTAAAGCCAATATGGTTCTATATCAAACGCAATATAAATCAAGTCGATATCCAGAAAAGTAAGCAAGTTATGACCAAAAAGGTAACCAGTTCTACTACTGCCTCTTTCCGGCCACTTTTTAGTAGAACTGGTTACCTTTTAAGTCATAACTTGCTAAGTTTTCCAGATATTGACTTGATTTCTTTTGCGTTGGATAGCTAATCGTATTAGCTTTAATTAGAAATTTTTTTCTTGGGGATAGTGCAAGTAAATTTTTTTATCATTTTTTCAAAAAAAGCAAAGGGGGTAGTCCATGGTTTTTTTTTGGCGAAAAATATTTGCTTTGCACTATCTGCAAAAAACAAAATTCTAATTAAAGCCAATATGGTTCTATATCAAACGCAATATAAATCAAGTCGATATCCAGAAAAGTAAGCAAGTTATGACCAAAAAGGTAACCAGTTCTACTACTGCCTCTTTCCGGCCACTTTTTAGTAGAACTGGTTACCTTTTAAGTCATAACTTGCTAAGTTTTCCAGATATTGACTTGATTTCTTTTGCGTTGGATAGCTAATCGTATTAGCTTTAATTAGAAATTTTTTTCTTGGGGATAGTGCAAGTAAATTTTTTTATCATTTTTTCAAAAAAAGCAAAGGGGGTAGTCCATGGTTTTTTTTTGGCGAAAAATATTTGCTTTGCACTATCTGCAAAAAACAAAATTCTAATTAAAGCCAATATGGTTCTATATCAAACGCAATATAAATCAAGTCGATATCCAGAAAAGTAAGCAAGTTATGACCAAAAAGGTAACCAGTTCTACTACTGCCTCTTTCCGGCCACTTTTTAGTAGAACTGGTTACCTTTTAAGTCATAACTTGCTAAGTTTTCCAGATATTGACTTGATTTCTTTTGCGTTGGATAGCTAATCGTATTAGCTTTAATTAGAAATTTTTTTCTTGGGGATAGTGCAAGTAAATTTTTTTATCATTTTTTCAAAAAAAGCAAAGGGGGTAGTCCATGGTTTTTTTTTGGCGAAAAATATTTGCTTTGCACTATCTGCAAAAAACAAAATTCTAATTAAAGTCAATATGGTTCTATATCAAACGCAATATAAATCAAGTCGTTATCCACAAAAGTAAGCAAGTTATGACCAAAAAGGTAACCAGTTCTACTACTGCCTCTTTCCGGCCACTTTTTAGTAGAACTGGTTACCTTTTAAGTAATAACTTGCTAACTTTTCCAGATATTGACTTGATTTCTTTTGCGTTGGATAGCTAATCGTATTAGCTTTAATTAGAAATTTTTTTCTTGGGGATAGTGCAAGTAAATTTTTTTATCATTTTTTCAAAAAAAAGCAAAGGGTGTAGTCCATGGTTTTTTTTTTGCGAAAAATATTTGCTTTGCACTATCTGCAAAAAACAAAATTCTAATTAAAGTCAATATGGTTCTATATCAAACGCAATATAAATCAAGTCGATATCCACAAAAGTAAGCAAGTTATGACCAAAAAGGTAACCAGTTCTACTACTGCCTCTTTCCGGCCACTTTTTAGTAGAACTGGTTACCTTTTAAGTAATAACTTGCTAACTTTTCCAGATATTGACTTGATTTCTTTTGCGTTGGATAGCTAATCGTATTAGCTTTAATTAGAAATTTTTTTCTTGGGGATAGTGCAAGTAAATTTTTTTTATCATTTTTTCAAAAAAAGCAAAGGGGGTAGTCCATGGTTTTTTTTTGCGAAAAATATTTGCTTTGCACTATCTGCAAAAAACAAAATTCTAATTAAAGCCAATATGGTTCTATATCAAACGCAATATAAATCAAGTCGATATCCAGAAAAGTAAGCAAGTTATGACCAAAAAGGTAACCAGTTCTACTACTGCCTCTTTCCGGCCACTTTTTAGTAGAACTGGTTACCTTTTAAGTCATAACTTGCTAAGTTTTCCAGATATTGACTTGATTTCTTTTGCGTTGGATAGCTAATCGTATTAGCTTTAATTAGAAATTTTTTTCTTGGGGATAGTGCAAGTAAATTTTTTTATCATTTTTTCAAAAAAAGCAAAGGGGGTAGTCCATGGTTTTTTTTTGGCGAAAAATATTTGCTTTGCACTATCTGCAAAAAACAAAATTCTAATTAAAGCCAATATGGTTCTATATCAAACGCAATATAAATCAAGTCGATATCCAGAAAAGTAAGCAAGTTATGACCAAAAAGGTAACCAGTTCTACTACTGCCTCTTTCCGGCCACTTTTTAGTAGAACTGGTTACCTTTTAAGTCATAACTTGCTAAGTTTTCCAGATATTGACTTGATTTCTTTTGCGTTGGATAGCTAATCGTATTAGCTTTAATTAGAAATTTTTTTCTTGGGGATAGTGCAAGTAAATTTTTTTTATCATTTTTTCAAAAAAAGCAAAGGGGGTAGTCCATGGTTTTTTTTTGCGAAAAATATTTGCTTTGCACTATCTGCAAAAAACAAAATTCTAATTAAAGCCAATATGGTTCTATATCAAACGCAATATAAATCAAGTCGATATCCAGAAAAGTAAGCAAGTTATGACCAAAAAGGTAACCAGTTCTACTACTGCCTCTTTCCGGCCACTTTTTAGTAGAACTGGTTACCTTTTAAGTAATAACTTGCTAACTTTTCCAGATATTGACTTGATTTCTTTTGCGTTGGATAGCTAATCGTATTAGCTTTAATTAGAAATTTTTTTCTTGGGGATAGTGCAAGTAAATTTTTTTTATCATTTTTTCAAAAAAAGCAAAGGGGGTAGTCCATGGTTTTTTTTTGCGAAAAATATTTGCTTTGCACTATCTGCAAAAAACAAAATTCTAATTAAAGCCAATATGGTTCTATATCAAACGCAATATAAATCAAGTCGATATCCAGAAAAGTAAGTAAGTTATGACCAAAAAGGTAACCAGTTCTACTACTGCCTCTTTCCGGCCACTTTTTAGTAGAACTGGTTACCTTTTAAGTCATAACTTGCTAAGTTTTACAGATATTGACTTGATTTCTTTTGCGTTGGATAGCTAATCGTATTAGCTTTAATTAGAAATTTTTTTCTTGGGGATAGTGCAAGTAAATTTTTTTATCATTTTTTCAAAAAAAGCAAAGGGGGTAGTCCATGGTTTTTTTTTGCGAAAAATATTTGCTTTGCACTATCTGCAAAAAACAAAATTCTAATTAAAGCCAATATGGTTCTATATCAAACGCAATATAAATCAAGTCGATATCCAGAAAAGTAAGCAAGTTATGACCAAAAAGGTAACCAGTTCTACTACTGCCTCTTTCCGGCCACTTTTTAGTAGAACTGGTTACCTTTTAAGTCATAACTTGCTAAGTTTTACAGATATTGACTTGATTTCTTTTGCGTTGGATAGCTAATCGTATTAGCTTTAATTAGAAATTTTTTTCTTGGGGATAGTGCAAGTAAATTTTTTTATCATTTTTTCAAAAAAAGCAAAGGGGGTAGTCCATGGTTTTTTTTTGCGAAAAATATTTGCTTTGCACTATCTGCAAAAAACAAAATTCTAATTAAAGCCAATATGGTTCTATATCAAACGCAATATAAATCAAGTCGATATCCAGAAAAGTAAGCAAGTTATGACCAAAAAGGTAACCAGTTCTACTACTGCCTCTTTCCGGCCACTTTTTAGTAGAACTGGTTACCTTTTAAGTCATAACTTGCTAAGTTTTCCAGATATTGACTTGATTTCTTTTGCGTTGGATAGCTAATCGTATTAGCTTTAATTAGAAATTTTTTTCTTGGGGATAGTGCAAGTAAATTTTTTTATCATTTTTTCAAAAAAAGCAAAGGGGGTAGTCCATGGTTTTTTTTTGGCGAAAAATATTTGCTTTGCACTATCTGCAAAAAACAAAATTCTAATTAAAGCCAATATGGTTCTATATCAAACGCAATATAAATCAAGTCGATATCCAGAAAAGTAAGCAAGTTATGACCAAAAAGGTAACCAGTTCTACTACTGCCTCTTTCCAGCCACTTTTTAGTAGAACTGGTTACCTTTTAAGTCATAACTTGCTAAGTTTTCCAGATATTGACTTGATTTCTTTTGCGTTGGATAGCTAATCGTATTAGCTTTAATTCGAAATTTTTTTCTTGGGGATAGTGCAAGTAAATTTTTTTATCATTTTTTCAAAAAAAGCAAAGGGGGTAGTCCATGGTTTTTTTTTGGCGAAAAATATTTGCTTTGCACTATCTGCAAAAAACAAAATTCTAATTAAAGTCAATATGGTTCTATATCAAACGCAATATAAATCAAGTCGATATCCACAAAAGTAAGCAAGTTATGACCAAAAAGGTAACCAGTTCTACTACTGCCTCTTTCCGGCCACTTTTAGTAGAACTGGTTACCTTTTAAGTAATAACTTGCTAACTTTTCCAGATATTGACTTGATTTCTTTTGCGTTGGATAGCTAATCGTATTAGCTTTAATTAGAAATTTTTTTCTTGGGGATAGTGCAAGTAAATTTTTTTTATCATTTTTTCAAAAAAAGCAAAGGGGGTAGTCCATGGTTTTTTTTTGCGAAAAATATTTGCTTTGCACTATCTGCAAAAAACAAAATTCTAATTAAAGCCAATATGGTTCTATATCAAACGCAATATAAATCAAGTCGATATCCAGAAAAGTAAGCAAGTTATGACCAAAAAGGTAACCAGTTCTACTACTGCCTCTTTCCGGCCACTTTTTAGTAGAACTGGTTACCTTTTAAGTCATAACTTGCTAAGTTTTACAGATATTGACTTGATTTCTTTTGCGTTGGATAGCTAATCGTATTAGCTTTAATTAGAAATTTTTTTCTTGGGGATAGTGCAAGTAAATTTTTTTATCATTTTTTCAAAAAAAGCAAAGGGGGTAGTCCATGGTTTTTTTTTGGCGAAAAATATTTGCTTTGCACTATCTGCAAAAAACAAAATTCTAATTAAAGCCAATATGGTTCTATATCAAACGCAATATAAATCAAGTCGATATCCAGAAAAGTAAGCAAGTTATGACCAAAAAGGTAACCAGTTCTACTACTGCCTCTTTCCGGCCACTTTTTAGTAGAACTGGTTACCTTTTAAGTCATAACTTGCTAAGTTTTCCAGATATTGACTTGATTTCTTTTGCGTTGGATAGCTAATCGTATTAGCTTTAATTAGAAATTTTTTTCTTGGGGATAGTGCAAGTAAATTTTTTTATCATTTTTTCAAAAAAAGCAAAGGGGGTAGTCCATGGTTTTTTTTTGCGAAAAATATTTGCTTTGCACTATCTGCAAAAAACAAAATTCTAATTAAAGCCAATATGGTTCTATATCAAACGCAATATAAATCAAGTCGATATCCAGAAAAGTAAGCAAGTTATGACCAAAAAGGTAACCAGTTCTACTACTGCCTCTTTCCGGCCACTTTTTAGTAGAACTGGTTACCTTTTAAGTCATAACTTGCTAAGTTTTACAGATATTGACTTGATTTCTTTTGCGTTGGATAGCTAATCGTATTAGCTTTAATTAGAAATTTTTTTCTTGGGGATAGTGCAAGTAAATTTTTTTATCATTTTTTCAAAAAAAGCAAAGGGGGTAGTCCATGGTTTTTTTTTGGCGAAAAATATTTGCTTTGCACTATCTGCAAAAAACAAAATTCTAATTAAAGCCAATATGGTTCTATATCAAACGCAATATAAATCAAGTCGATATCCAGAAAAGTAAGCAAGTTATGACCAAAAAGGTAACCAGTTCTACTACTGCCTCTTTCCGGCCACTTTTTAGTAGAACTGGTTACCTTTTAAGTCATAACTTGCTAAGTTTTCCAGATATTGACTTGATTTCTTTTGCGTTGGATAGCTAATCGTATTAGCTTTAATTAGAAATTTTTTTCTTGGGGATAGTGCAAGTAAATTTTTTTATCATTTTTTCAAAAAAAGCAAAGGGGGTAGTCCATGGTTTTTTTTTGGCGAAAAATATTTGCTTTGCACTATCTGCAAAAAACAAAATTCTAATTAAAGCCAATATGGTTCTATATCAAACGCAATATAAATCAAGTCGATATCCAGAAAAGTAAGCAAGTTATGACCAAAAAGGTAACCAGTTCTACTACTGCCTCTTTCCGGCCACTTTTTAGTAGAACTGGTTACCTTTTAAGTCATAACTTGCTAAGTTTTACAGATATTGACTTGATTTCTTTTGCGTTGGATAGCTAATCGTATTAGCTTTAATTAGAAATTTTTTTCTTGGGGATAGTGCAAGTAAATTTTTTTATCATTTTTTCAAAAAAAGCAAAGGGGGTAGTCCATGGTTTTTTTTTGGCGAAAAATATTTGCTTTGCACTATCTGCAAAAAACAAAATTCTAATTAAAGCCAATATGGTTCTATATCAAACGCAATATAAATCAAGTCGATATCCAGAAAAGTAAGCAAGTTATGACCAAAAAGGTAACCAGTTCTACTACTGCCTCTTTCCGGCCACTTTTTAGTAGAACTGGTTACCTTTTAAGTCATAACTTGCTAAGTTTTCCAGATATTGACTTGATTTCTTTTGCGTTGGATAGCTAATCGTATTAGCTTTAATTAGAAATTTTTTTCTTGGGGATAGTGCAAGTAAATTTTTTTATCATTTTTTCAAAAAAAGCAAAGGGGGTAGTCCATGGTTTTTTTTTGGCGAAAAATATTTGCTTTGCACTATCTGCAAAAAACAAAATTCTAATTAAAGCCAATATGGTTCTATATCAAACGCAATATAAATCAAGTCGATATCCAGAAAAGTAAGCAAGTTATGACCAAAAAGGTAACCAGTTCTACTACTGCCTCTTTCCGGCCACTTTTTAGTAGAACTGGTTACCTTTTAAGTCATAACTTGCTAAGTTTTCCAGATATTGACTTGATTTCTTTTGCGTTGGATAGCTAATCGTATTAGCTTTAATTAGAAATTTTTTTCTTGGGGATAGTGCAAGTAAATTTTTTTATCATTTTTTCAAAAAAAGCAAAGGGGGTAGTCCATGGTTTTTTTTTGGCGAAAAATATTTGCTTTGCACTATCTGCAAAAAACAAAATTCTAATTAAAGCCAATATGGTTCTATATCAAACGCAATATAAATCAAGTCGATATCCAGAAAAGTAAGCAAGTTATGACCAAAAAGGTAACCAGTTCTACTACTGCCTCTTTCCGGCCACTTTTTAGTAGAACTGGTTACCTTTTAAGTCATAACTTGCTAAGTTTTCCAGATATTGACTTGATTTCTTTTGCGTTGGATAGCTAATCGTATTAGCTTTAATTAGAAATTTTTTTCTTGGGGATAGTGCAAGTAAATTTTTTTATCATTTTTTCAAAAAAAGCAAAGGGGGTAGTCCATGGTTTTTTTTTGGCGAAAAATATTTGCTTTGCACTATCTGCAAAAAACAAAATTCTAATTAAAGCCAATATGGTTCTATATCAAACGCAATATAAATCAAGTCGATATCCAGAAAAGTAAGCAAGTTATGACCAAAAAGGTAACCAGTTCTACTACTGCCTCTTTCCGGCCACTTTTTAGTAGAACTGGTTACCTTTTAAGTCATAACTTGCTAAGTTTTCCAGATATTGACTTGATTTCTTTTGCGTTGGATAGCTAATCGTATTAGCTTTAATTAGAAATTTTTTTCTTGGGGATAGTGCAAGTAAATTTTTTTATCATTTTTTCAAAAAAAGCAAAGGGGGTAGTCCATGGTTTTTTTTTGGCGAAAAATATTTGCTTTGCACTATCTGCAAAAAACAAAATTCTAATTAAAGCCAATATGGTTCTATATCAAACGCAATATAAATCAAGTCGATATCCAGAAAAGTAAGCAAGTTATGACCAAAAAGGTAACCAGTTCTACTACTGCCTCTTTCCGGCCACTTTTTAGTAGAACTGGTTACCTTTTAAGTCATAACTTGCTAAGTTTTACAGATATTGACTTGATTTCTTTTGCGTTGGATAGCTAATCGTATTAGCTTTAATTAGAAATTTTTTTCTTGGGGATAGTGCAAGTAAATTTTTTTATCATTTTTTCAAAAAAAGCAAAGGGGGTAGTCCATGGTTTTTTTTTGGCGAAAAATATTTGCTTTGCACTATCTGCAAAAAACAAAATTCTAATTAAAGCCAATATGGTTCTATATCAAACGCAATATAAATCAAGTCGATATCCAGAAAAGTAAGCAAGTTATGACCAAAAAGGTAACCAGTTCTACTACTGCCTCTTTCCGGCCACTTTTTAGTAGAACTGGTTACCTTTTAAGTCATAACTTGCTAAGTTTTCCAGATATTGACTTGATTTCTTTTGCGTTGGATAGCTAATCGTATTAGCTTTAATTAGAAATTTTTTTCTTGGGGATAGTGCAAGTAAATTTTTTTATCATTTTTTCAAAAAAAGCAAAGGGGGTAGTCCATGGTTTTTTTTTGGCGAAAAATATTTGCTTTGCACTATCTGCAAAAAACAAAATTCTAATTAAAGCCAATATGGTTCTATATCAAACGCAATATAAATCAAGTCGATATCCAGAAAAGTAAGCAAGTTATGACCAAAAAGGTAACCAGTTCTACTACTGCCTCTTTCCGGCCACTTTTTAGTAGAACTGGTTACCTTTTAAGTCATAACTTGCTAAGTTTTCCAGATATTGACTTGATTTCTTTTGCGTTGGATAGCTAATCGTATTAGCTTTAATTAGAA